>CAKAOJ020000330.1:32500-307500 GCA_916701645.2 Sebastolobus alascanus
AAGACTCCATTCAGCCAGCAGAGCATCGGTGATGTCCAACACTGGACTTCATCCCAAAGGTGCTGGATGGGGTTGATGTCAAAGCTCTGCTTTTACAACGAGGCCACACAACTATTGAAGCATGTTTAAGAAGTACACTGTCACATTGGAGCTTCATTTTCTACCTCTTTGGCAGCTTTTGTTTTCAGCTGGTGTCAGTACAAAGATCAACCTGCAGAATATTGAAAAAGCTTGAGAGTCAGTTATTGTCACAGATAAGTTACTGTTGTGTAATTTAGATTATACCTTAGTGGTGGAATCAACTGGTGAGACTTGACTGTCAGCTCAGCTATCTATTTAAAACAGAAAGATACCAAATCATGACATCCTTTTAACAACACCTGTATTAGCATGTTGTTTGTTTTATAGGTTTTAATTTCTGTAGTTTTATATCTACAGTTCTTTTTTTCTGTTTCCTGTTTCTCTTAATGGACCTTGGACACTTTGTACTCCTGTAAATCCTGTAAGCAAGGGGTGCTGATTATCTCTGATGACGTCATGTATGTAGCAATGTGCTGGAAAGTAATAATCTCAAAGATTTTCATTTAAATAAATGTCTGTTATTCACTATCTATTGTCGACTGAGGTATGACAGTGGAGATGGAGCCGATGTATCACTGATGGAGCCCTGATGATCTGGTGTCTGTGGCGACATTCCCAGGAAAAATCACAACCGCTCGCCACCAATGACAACGAAACAGAGATCTTAGATACTGTAACTTTGAGTGATGGTCCAGATTTTTTTTGACCTGAGTTACACAGTTTAAACTGATATCCACCTGATTTTATGTCCCCACGCAGAAGTTGTTGTTTCCAGCTGCAAGAAAACACTGATCATCACAGTTTAGAGAACACAAGCTCCTCTTACGAGTAGAATACACTAGAATAAAGGACTAAAGATGGCTTCATTACTAAGGCACAACTTCAAGTAAGGTTTTACATTTGTTTGGTACTGGCTGTGTTTTACAGCTGTGAGTAGTAGTGTAACTCCAGTAGTGTAACTCTAGTAGTGTAACTCTAGTAGTGTAACTCTAGTAGTGCAACTCTAGTAGTGTAACTCTAGTAGTGTAACTCTAGTAGTGTAACTCTAGTAGTGCAACTCCAGTAGTGTAACTCTAGTAGTGTAACTGTAGTAGTGTAACTCTAGTAGTGTAACTCTAGTAGTGCAACTCCAGTAGTGTAACTCCAGTAGTGTAACTCTAGTAGTGTAACTCTAGTAGTGCAACTCTAGTAGTGTAACTCTAGTAGTGTAACTCTAGTAGTGTAACTCTAGTAGTGCAACTCCAGTAGTGTAACTCTAGTAGTGTAACTGTAGTAGTGTAACTCTAGTAGTGTAACTCTAGTAGTGCAACTCCAGTAGTGTAACTCTAGTAGTGTAACTGTAGTAGTGTAACTCCAGTAGTGTAACTCTAGTAGTGTAACTCTAGTAGTGTAACTCCAGTAGTGTAACTCTAGTAGTGTAACTCCAGTAGTGTAACTCTAGTAGTGTAACTCTAGTAGTGTAACTCTAGTAGTGCAACTCCAGTAGTGTAACTCTAGTAGTGTAACTGTAGTAGTGTAACTCCAGTAGTGTAACTCTAGTAGTGTAACTCTAGTAGTGTAACTCCAGTAGTGTAACTCTAGTAGTGCAACTCCAGTAGTGTAACTCTAGTAGTGTAACTGTAGTAGTGTAACTCCAGTAGTGTAACTCTAGTAGTGTAACTCTAGTAGTGTAACTCAAGCAGTGTAACTCCAGTAGTGTAACTACAGTAGTGTAACTCTAGTAGTGCAACTCTAGTAGTGCAACTCTAGTAGTGTAACTCTAGAAGTGTAACTCCAGTAGTGTAACTCTAGTAGTGTAACTCTAGTAGTGTAACTCCATAGTGTAACTCCTAGTGGTGTAGTACTCTAGTAGTGTAACTCCAGTAGTGTAACTCAGTAGTGTAACTCAGTAGTGTAACTCTAGTAGTGTAACTCAAGTAGTGTAACTCTAGTAGTGTAACTCTAGTAGTGTAACTCCAGTAGTGTATCCTCCAGTAGTGTAACTCAGTAGTGTAACTCCAGTAGTGTAACTCTAGTAGTGTAACTCTAGTAGTGTAACTCCAGTAGTGTAACTCTAGTAGTGTAACTCTAGTAGTGTAACTCCAGTAGTGTAACTCCAGTAGTGTAACTCTAGTAGTGTAACTCTAGTAGTGTAACTCCAGTAGTGTAACTCTAGTAGTGTAACTCCAGTAGTGTAACTCTAGTAGTGTAACTCCAGTAGTGTAACTCTAGTAGTGTAACTCCAGTAGTGTAACTCTAGTAGTGTAACTCCTGTAGTGTAACTGTAGTAGTGTAACTCCAGTAGTGTAACTCTAGTAGTGTAACTGTAGTAGTGTAACTCCAGTAGTGTAACTCTAGTAGTGTAACTCTAGTAGTGTAACTCAAGCAGTGTAACTCCAGTAGTGTAACTACAGTAGTGTAACTCTAGTAGTGCAACTCTAGTAGTGTAACTCCAGTAGTGTAACTCTAGTAGTGTAACTCTAGAAGTGTAACTCCAGTAGTGTAACTCCAGTAGTGCAACTCTAGTAGTGTAACTCTAGAAGTGTAACTCCAGTAGTGTAACTCTAGTAGTGTAACTCCAGTAGTGCAACTCTAGTAGTGTAACTCTAGAAGTGTAACTCCAGTAGTGTAACTCTAGAAGTGTAACTCCAGTAGTGTAACTCTAGTAGTGTAACTCCAGTAGTGCAACTCTAGTAGTGTAACTCTAGAAGTGTAACTCCAGTAGTGTAACTCTAGTAGTGTAACTCCAGTAGTGCAACTCTAGTAGTGTAACTCTAGTAGTGTAACTACAGTAGTGTAACTCTAGTAGTGCAACTCTAGTAGTGCAACTCTAGTAGTGTAACTCCAGTAGTGCAACTCTAGTAGTGTAACTCTAGTAGTGTAACTCCAGTAGTGTAACTCCAGTAGTGTAACTCTAGTAGTGTAACTCTAGTAGTGTAACTCTAGTAGTGTAACTCCAGTAGTGTAACTCCAGCAGTGTAACTCCAGTAGTGTAACTCCAGTAGTGTAACTCCAGTAGTGTAACTCCAGTAGTGTAACTCTAGTAGTGTAACTCCAGTAGTGTAACTCCAGTAGTGTAACTCTAGTAGTGTAACTCCAGTAGTGTAACTCCAGTAGTGTAACTCTAGTAGTGTAACTCCAGTAGTGTAACTCCAGTAGTGTAACTCCAGTAGTGTAACTCTAGTAGTGTAACTCCACTGGTGTAACTCTAGTAGTGTAACTCTAGTAGTGTAACTCTAGTAGTGTAACTGTAGTAGTGTAACTCCAGTAGTGTAACTCCAGTAGTGTAACTCTAGTAGTGTAACTGTAGTAGTGTAACTCCAGTAGTGTAACTCTAGTAGTGTAACTCTAGTAGTGTAACTCAAGCAGTGTAACTCCAGTAGTGTAACTCTAGTAGTGTAACTCTAGTAGTGTAACTCTAGTAGTGTAACTCTAGTAGTGTAACTCCAGTAGTTTAACTCCAGTAGTGTAACTCCAGTAGTGTAACTCCAGTAGTGTAACTACAGTAGTGTAACTCCAGTAGTGTAACTCAAGCAGTGTAACTACAGTAGTGTAACTCTAGTAGTGCAACTCTAGTAGTGTAACTCTAGTAGTGTAACTCCAGTAGTGTAACTCCAGTAGTGTAACTCCAGTAGTGTAACTCTAGTAGTGTAACTCCAGTAGTGTAACTCTAGTAGTGTAACTCTAGTAGTGTAACTCAAGCAGTGTAACTCCAGTAGTGTAACTGTAGTAGTGTAACTCCAGTAGTGTAACTCTAGTAGTGTAACTGTAGTAGTGTAACTCCAGTAGTGTAACTCCAGTAGTGTAACTCTAGTAGTGTAACTGTAGTAGTGTAACTCCAGTAGTGTAACTCTAGTGTAACTCAAGCAGTGTAACTACAGTAGTGTAACTCTAGTAGTGCAACTCTAGTAGTGTAACTCTAGTAGTGTAACTCCAGTAGTGTAACTCCAGTAGTGTAACTCCAGTAGTGTAACTCCAGTAGTGTAACTCCAGTAGTGTAACTCTAGTAGTGTAACTCCAGTAGTGTAACTCCAGTAGTGTAACTCCAGTAGTGTAACTCTAGTAGTGTAACTCCAGTAGTGTAACTCCAGTAGTGTAACTCCAGTAGTGTAACTCCAGTAGTGTAACTCTAGTAGTGTAACTGTAGTAGTGTAACTCCAGTAGTGTAACTCTAGTAGTGTAACTCCAGTAGTGTAACTCCAGTAGTGTAACTCCAGTAGTGTAACTCTAGTAGTGTAACTCCAGTAGTGTAACTCCAGTAGTGTAACTCCAGTAGTGTAACTCCAGTAGTGTAACTCTAGTAGTGTAACTCTAGTAGTGTAACTCCAGTAGTGTAACTCCAGTAGTGTAACTCCAGTAGTGTAACTCCAGTAGTGTAACTCCAGTAGTGTAACTCCAGTAGTGTAACTCCAGCAGTGTAACTCTAGTAGTGTAACTGTAGTAGTGTAACTCCAGTAGTGTAACTCCAGTAGTGTAACTCTAGTAGTGTAACTGTAGTAGTGTAACTCCAGTAGTGTAACTCTAGTAGTGTAACTCTAGTAGTGTAACTCAAGCAGTGTAACTCCAGTAGTGTAACTCTAGTAGTGTAACTCTAGTAGTGTAACTCTAGTAGTGTAACTCCAGTAGTTTAACTCCAGTAGTGTAACTCCAGTAGTGTAACTCCAGTAGTGTAACTACAGTAGTGTAACTCCAGTAGTGTAACTCAAGCAGTGTAACTACAGTAGTGTAACTCTAGTAGTGCAACTCTAGTAGTGTAACTCTAGTAGTGTAACTCCAGTAGTGTAACTCCAGTAGTGTAACTCCAGTAGTGTAACTCCAGTAGTGTAACTCCAGTAGTGTAACTCTAGTAGTGTAACTCCAGTAGTGTAACTCCTGTAGTGTAACTCCAGTAGTGTAACTCTAGTAGTGTAACTCCAGTAGTGTAACTCCAGTAGTGTAACTCCAGTAGTGTAACTCCAGTAGTGTAACTCTAGTAGTGTAACTGTAGTAGTGTAACTCCAGTAGTGTAACTCTAGTAGTGTAACTCCAGTAGTGTAACTCCAGTAGTGTAACTCCAGTAGTGTAACTCTAGTAGTGTAACTCCAGTAGTGTAACTCCAGTAGTGTAACTCCAGTAGTGTAACTCCAGTAGTGTAACTCTAGTAGTGTAACTCTAGTAGTGTAACTCCAGTAGTGTAACTCCAGTAGTGTAACTCCAGTAGTGTAACTCCAGCAGTGTAACTCCAGTAGTGTAACTCCAGTAGTGTAACTCTCGTAGTGTAACTCTAGTAGTGTAACTGTAGTAGTGTAACTCCAGTAGTGTAACTCTAGTAGTGTAACTCCAGTAGTGTAACTCCAGTAGTGTAACTCCAGTAGTGTAACTCTAGTAGTGTAACTCCAGTAGTGTAACTCCAGTAGTGTAACTCCAGTAGTGTAACTCCAGTAGTGTAACTCCAGTAGTGTAACTCCAGCAGTGTAACTCCAGTAGTGTAACTCCAGTAGTGTAACTCTCGTAGTGTAACTCCAGTAGTGTAACTCTAGTAGTGTAACTCTGTTTAGAGGTGAAGGGGAAAAGGTATCACGGTAGCTGACAAATCAAATGGTTATGATGTTAAGATGTTAAAAACTATATGTCAAATGTTCTGGTGGATTTATCATTTATTCTAAAACAGATTTTAACTTTCTCAAGAGCAGTAGTAATACCCCCCCCCCATGTCATCAGGACGAAGATGAAACAGTAGGCGTGGGCAGATGGTGATGTTGGCACACATATAATCCCATTCAGCGTAGGCCTTTGGAATGTGTTTCAAGCAATAATGACTGGCGAACCTCTGAATACTTTCTCCCAAATTTCACAACATCACTCACACCTTGTTTCCACAGCGTGTTGGAGGACAAGCTGAGCGTGGAATGCAGCCCCTCGGCTTTCATGGCCCTGAGACTAACAGGCAAACAATTTCATCACTTCATTTCTCTTCTACACCTGGCCTGTTGCTAAACGCCGGGGCTTTCCACAAATACTGTTAACAGCGTCGTCACAGAGGGGGGTGTGAACCATTCGGAAGGTGTATCAGTCACATCTGTTATAGGCGTGTTTCCGTGATGAGACGAATAGAAATTAAATTAAAATATTAAAATCCAACCGCGTCTTTGGATGTAACATTAAATGTTAGGCATTATCTATAGCCTACAGCACAAAACACAAAAACACATTAAAAAGCAACGGACTATAACAAAATAGTTCACTTTTCCCCCCATTTCAAAGACTCATTGGATCTGCACGAATCACGTAGGTGACCTAGGTAGGTGCATGCCTGATGTTTACAGAGCTAGTAGTTATTTGATGCTATATTAATGCTCTGAATATTGAATTTAGCACCTTTAAATGTTTGAATCACTGAATCAGTCTCAATTCCTGAAAGAAAGGCTTCTGCACCAAAGCGTCCTCCAGACCGTGGTGGGAGGATGCTCATGAAGGTCTGAGTGTGATCTGCTGCATCGTGTGATCATCTTCAGCCTACAGCGGCAGCATCAGCATTACTGCTCACCTATCGAGCAGTGCTGGGTTTCTGTTTGGCCCTCCTGGGGGGCTGCCCTGGACCCTCAGTAGGGTGTGGGCCTTTACCCAGGAGGAAGTGCTCCCAGACTGGGATGGAGTCTTCCACAGACGCCTTAGTGGCTAACCTTAGTAACTAACCTTAGTGGCTAACCTTAGTAGCTAACGTTAGTGGCTAACCTTAGTGGCTAACCTTAGTAGCTAACCTTAGTGGCTAACCATAGTGACTAACCTTAGTGGCTAACCTTAGTGGCTAACCTTAGTAGCTAACCTTAGTAGCTAACCTTAGTGGCTAACCTTAGTGGCTAACCTTAGTAACTAACCTTAGTGGCTAACCTTAGTAGCTAACCTTAGTAGCTAACCTTAGTAACTAACCTTAGTGGCTAACCTTAGTAGCTAACCTTAGTGGCTAACCTTAGTGGCTAACCTTAGTGGCTAACCTTAGTAACTAACCTTAGTAACTAACCTTAGTAACTAACCTTAGTGGCTAACCTTAGTGGCTAACCTTAGTGGCTAACCTTAGTAGCTAACCTTAGTGGCTAACCTTAGTGGCTAACCTTAGTAACTAACCTTAGTGGCTAACCTTAGTGGCTAACCTTAGTGGCTAACCTTAGTAGCTAACCTTAGTGGCTAACCTTAGTAGCTAACCTTAGTAGCTAACCTTAGTGGCTAACCTTAGTAGCTAACCTTAGTGGCTAACCTTAGTAGCTAACCTTAGTGGCTAACCTTAGTAGCTAACCTTAGTGGCTAACCTTAGTGGCTAACCTTAGTGGCTAACCTTAGTAGCTAACCTTAGTGGCTAACCTTAGTAGCTAACCTTAGTGGCTAACCTTAGTGGCTAACCTTAGTGGCTAACCTTAGTAGCTAACCTTAGTGGCTAACCTTAGTAGCTAACCTTAGGCTGACACACCACAACCGGAAACAAGCGTTATGTACTTCAAAATAAAAGCGCACTTCGTTTGGGGAGAAAGTCGCTACACTTTTAGATCTTGTTTTTACTGAAGCACTGAAAAACCTGCTGTTGGGGGAAAGTTGTTTAACGTTACACTATAATAACAAATATTATATTAGAATATGACTTAAGGTGGTAATCTGGAAGATGTTCATTATAAATAAACATCAGTTATCTATATCTGGAGGAGGTGACACAGCACAGTATATCTATATACATATACAGAACATGGAACTATGCTCACACCTCTGAAAACATTAAGCTCATGTTCATAGAAATATAACTTTCCTTTTCTATTTCTGCTCATGTATCAACAAAAAGACTGTGCGCACAGTTCCATTGTTTTCACTCAAATAGAGATTATAAATGAATACATAATAATAACTACCGTATCTCAGTATCAGCTAACGCTCTGTTCAATCATCTCAACACAATCTGTGTTATGAAGTTTTGATTCTTACTGTAAGGCTTCTCCTGCTGAGGCGTTTATCAGTAACCATAGCAACAGGGACCGCCTGTAGCCTCCCGGCTGCTGCCCTCTGCTGGCTCTCTTTGAGGGAGCAGGTGATGAAATACTGTAACCATAGCAACAGGGACCGCCTGTAACCTCCCGGCTGCTGCCCTCTGCTGGCTCCCTGTTAGGGAGCAGGTGATGAAATACTGTCTGTTTCATAGAGTGGAGTCAACACTGTTATCCTTCCTACTCTCTCTGTCGATTTCAGTTCACTTCAATAAGCTATTGGCATGACATGATGTGTGTTGTCAAAGCACAAATACAATGAGGAAATACAATGAATAAAATAAACAAAAACTAAATGAAACAATGAGGAAAAAATACAGTGAATACAAATATTATACAATGGGCGTTGGCGTTGTGTGCTTGTCAGTAACTCTTTCATGAAATTACTTTTAAAATCATTTTTTTTCAGTTTTTAAAGCCCCTCCAGCCAGTTTTACTTCCTGTTTTGGATGGGGATGTGGTTAATAGTCAGACCTAATTCATCACCATGGCAACCAGATTGCATTGTTTTTTAAACCAGTTTAGATGAATTTACTGTTTATCAGACCACAAATGAGACTCTGTTATTCGTTTATTTCTCTAACAGGACTTTTCTCCTGTTTTCTCTTGAGCTGAAAGTTGTGTTTTCCCGTCGTTCTGACCTGTTAGAGGCCCGTAAACCTCCGTTATTGGCTGCTTTCTGTGAATTCATCTCCAGCAGGTGAAGAAGAGAGAGAGAGAGAGGGACAGTCAGTGTGTTTATTCTGCCGTGTGTGGATTTCACCCGTTCACCACACACAGATACCATGGTGAAAATAAACACACTAAACTCAGGTGGAGGAAACTAGAAATAAAATGAAAACCCTTAGTTTAATGCAAGAAGTTAGGCTAGCTAAATACAGCTAACTAGCTAACTACAGCTAACTAGCTAACTACAGTTTACTGTTATCGTCCTGGACGCCTCCCTTTGGAGGTTTTCTGGGCTAATCCAGCTGGTAAGAGGTCCCGGGGTAGACCCAGACCACGCTAGATTATACGTCTCATCCGGCCTGGGAACGCCTCGGGGTCCCCCAGGAAGCGTTGGATAAGTGGAAGAAAATGGCTGGATGGATGGATGGATGGGTTTATGATTCATAATTTTGAGTTGTTAATTATAGATACATATTTTGATATTAATTAATGATTGATTATTAATCTGCTCTAAGCAGTTATGCTACACAAGCATTAAGTTTCTCAGAACGAGTAATACAATCTCAGTAACAAGTTCTAATATCTTGTTAAGATAATTAAGGGCAAAAAAGCTTGAAACAAGTGAAATGGGCTGGAGACTCTCAGGTCAGATTGACCGTGACTTTGACTCCATCACTTTAGTCTTAGACGGTTTTTTTTCATCTTTCAAACTCACAGATTTATTGTATTTCTCAGCTCAGCCGCTAATATAATTAAATAAATGTGATTAATGAACATTAGGAAGAATAAAACTTAATATCTGGTTATTTGATTGTACTGAATCCATCATGTCATGAACTTGTTTATGTTCTATAGGAGTGGGTATATTAAAGGGAACATATCATATATTCATATATTCTAATGAGCTGCCTGTGACATAGGAAGGGGAGCCAGATGTGATTGGCTGGTTGAATCCCGTGTTTTCTGATCCAGACAGCCCATAATAAACTGTTTCGTTGTCTTATTTCACAGTCTGTGGGTTGGTAGGAACTCCAGATACCCAGATGGACGTGCACGAGCACTGACAGACAGAGTCTTTCATGATATGTCCCCTTTAATACAAACAAAATTATGTGAATTTTGATTCATTTAAGACCAAACTTTTACACTGAGCAGCTTTATACTTACCGGCCTGCTCCACTTTATTGTTAACACTACAGGGCTACAGGTCAAGTGTGCATATATGTCCAAACTTTACTTAAAAGCCCTTCTCTGAAGAATTCACTCATTTCTACAAACATGAAACAGGTTCCACATCCGTCCTGGGTCACCATCAATTAAACAGGATAATCTAATATATTTTACGTATGTCCTAAAGAGCCAACTCAGGAGTAAGAAGTTCTTCACTAAAAGTGAAGAATAAGACACATTTATCACACAAATCACTCCTACCCACAGCGAAGTGTAGAAGTAGCTTTAAGAGTAATTAAGTGATCACATGATTAATCACATGTCTCCTCAGGAACAGCCAATCAGACCCAAGGATTCACAGTAGGCTACCGGTCTCCCCATTGGTCAATCTTTTTTTAATCTTCATACTATTCTATACTGCAAAAGCCTATATGATATGTTTCCAGTTCATTTATCATCATTCGAAATTAGCATGTGAAAGAAACAACAATGTAATGAGGGCAAAATTAAAGGAAATTGGCTGAAATGCAAAAATAAAAGGGAAAACATGGAGAAGAGTATGCTTTATCTGTCATTTACATCCAAAATCTCACCTTTAGCAGTTTGATAAACAGCTGCAGATTCATAATGTGCAACACAATAATGAATGCTTTTGTCTGAACAGACTGTTTTTCTGCTGTCATATAACAGCAGAAAAATGTCTATTTAATTCAGAGGATTCAGTAGTAATGTCCCCGGGAAATGAAATTGGAAACAAGTCTTTTTTTCAGGAGTTGGTGGACCAAAGCAAAGCTAAAACCCACAGTAACCGAACCTGCAGGAAAAACTAAAATACATAAAAAAACACAAATATTAGCAGACAACGATTTCAGAAAATTACATCAAAACCCATATTTTATTTTATGTATAGCAATACCATTTACATATTAAATAACACTATAATAGAATGCTTTGATATAGCTTTCAACAAAACAAAAAAAAGAAATCCATCTTTTTGTCTTATTTCATGTTATAAAAGAGGAAAGAACAGCCACTTCTCCAAAACGGGTCAGTGGTGAGGAAATGATCTCGTTAGAGAACTGTTGTACTGTTCACGCCTGGCAACAGAGTCCCAGTCTCCGGAGTCCTAGCCTCCGGAGTCCTGGCCTCCAGAGTCCTAGCCTCAAGGGTCCTGGCCTCTAGAGTCCTGGCCGCCAGAGTCCTAGCCTCCAGAGTCCTAGCCTCCAGAGTCCTAGCCTCCAGAGTCCTAGTCTCCAGAGTCCTGGCCTCCAGAGTCCTAGCCTCCAGAGTCCTAGCCTCCAGAGTCCTAGCCTCCAGAGTCCTGGCCTCTAGAGTCCTAGCCTCCAGAGTCCTAGCCTCCAGAGTCCTTGCCTCCAGAGTCCTAGCCTCTAGAGTCCTAGCCTCCAGAGTCCTGGCCTCCAGAGTCCTAGCCTCCAGAGTCCTGGCCTCTAGAGTCCTAGCCTCCAGAGTCCTAGCCTCCAGAGTCCTGGCCTCCAGAGTCCTGGCCTCCAGAGTCCTAGCCTCCAGAGTCCTAGCCTCCAGAGTCCTGGCCTCTAGAGTCCTAGCCTCCAGAGTCCTGGCCTCCAGAGTCCTAGCCTCCAGAGTCCTGGCCTCCAGAGTCCTGGCCTCTAGAGTCCTAGCCTCTAGAGTCCTAGCCCCCTGAGTCCTGGCCTCCAGAGTCCTGGCCTCCAGAGGACGAAAAGCAAGAGCAACAAAGATGGAAAGACGGTAATATCACAATCACTGCCTGAACTTTAATGGAGGGCGTGTGATGATGACGCACAGACACTTGGCGACAACATGACTGAATTCCAATGGAGGGAACAGATAGAAGATATTTTTGATTATAGACCGGACATTTCCTGTGTTTCAGATTGGAAACATAGTGAGAGCTTTGTGGTAGCTACATGTTACATCAAGAAATGGTAAAATAATAAAATTTTGGGTAAAAACAATCATGGACCAAAGAGAAATATGGAAAATCTGAATGATGGAATTTTAAAATACAGTCAATACATCCAGAGTTTCCAGAGAAGTGCAGAGTTACAGAGGACACTACATACATGAACACTTCTTAATGACAGTACATCTGCATGTGTTTCATTCAGAATGATCACAGTGATCAGATCATCGCTTGAATATGGGGACAGAAAAAAAACAAAAGATTGAGCATCTGAAGGGTCCGGTCACATTTCAGAAATCAGTTCGTTTCCCTCGATCAGTATGTTGGACACGCTAATCCATGCAGTGCTAAGCTAAGTGCTAGAGGCAGCTATCATGTTAGCTTTCCCAAGAGTGTCCCACCTAGTCCTACTGTGCAGTGATTGGCTAGTAGGGCAAGAGGAGGAAGTTGTAAAGCTGTACTCATTTAGCGGTTGGCTAGTTGGCTAGCTTGCTTGCTAATTCCTCTTTCATGCAACACTGGTTACAGAAATTGAGCGCCGATGGGAGAAGTGTGCCGTTTCTGGCAGAAAGCCCTGAAGCTCCTCCCGTGTGCGAAGCAACGAGTGCTGGCCAATCACAGCACAGTAGGGCGGGACTAGGTGGAGAGAAACCACCCTGGTATTTCATATGAGCCTGCGGTTCCACGTGGTCTGCAGTCAGGCGGGTACAGGCCCGGAGAGTATTAACCATATCGTCCTGTTAGCGACTGCTGGCAAGCCAACTAGTAGAGCAAGCTACCTTTACTAGCATTAGCACGTTATCGGCTAGCTAGCATGTTAAAGTTAGCTCAGCAGCGACAGTAGCTCAACAATTTTTCGAGGATGCACGAATGAATTTGGCTGTCACCCTGTGTTGTGACCGAGCACTAGTTAGGTTATATGGTTAGGCCATATATATATATTATATATATATATTACATATATATATATATATATATACAGTATATAATATATTCCACCCTGTCTGCTCAGCTCATCTACTGATGCCTCCCTGTATTCCTGGTGATGATGGTGTACAACAAGAAGTGGATGGAAGGATTTAGACGCTGAAGTTAAAGCAAACAGATATAAAGTGAGACTTTGAAGCCGTTTTTTGTAAGGACACTGGTAAACAGTATAATACAGATATAGGGTGAAGGTTGGGCATCCAGTCAGGAGAGAGAAAGGCTCGCCCAACATCCTTTTCTGCACGGGAAGGATTCAAGTCTTTGGTAAAAGGTTTTTAAAAGATCATTTGCCCCGCTCACATTCCACTTTATCTGTTTTGTGCTGTGTGAAAAAAAAATCGCTTTCACGTTTTCTTTCAAAATGCAAAACCACAAGTGTTCATTTCACGCCATCGACGATACAGAATATCATCAAAATCAGCGGCTGAATCAGAACATCCTCACGTCACAGACACGTGTACGTGTGGAAATGTGTGTGCGTGTGTGTGTGTGTGTGAGGTTACTGCAGCTAAAGCAGGGAACATCTCAGACTGCTCTTTGCTTGTAGGCCACAAAACTACAAAAAAATACATCTCTGGAGAAAAGGGAGTGAGGAACGGAAACTATGTACACAAGGCCTTGGGAGGTTGGAGCGAGTCATCGCACGTCTGTCAGCGAGCACGGATCTGGAGCGGACCTCCACCTGTTCTGTGTTCACTAGTCAATCACTTTAATCAATCACTTTAATCAATCACTTTAATCAATCACTTTAATAAAACACAGTAGACACAAGCTGCTAAAGAGAGCGCTTGCTTTCCAGATTGTGACATGTTAGCGATCATCCTCTCAGGTGTGTAAATCATATGACAGATGAAAGTGGTGATAAAAGCAGCTGTGTAAGGTAGACAGAGATGAGTCTCTGAGTGTCTCTGAGTGTCTCTGGCTGGATTAATGAGAAGAGCAGCAGTTTGTCAGGCCAGCAGAGGCCTGAACTACGAGGTGAGTTCATCATACCAGAGTATCTTCTCCTTATCTGGCTTCACTAACCCTAAAAACCGAGATCACACTAAGCGGTCCAACGAAGCTGGTTATCAACTCAGTAAATCAGCTCAGGGTTTCTCAGTCTGGCTGTGAGCGCGTTCACATGAATGGGGCGGGGCTTACAGCATCTGACCAATCACAGACATGGACAAGTCTACTGTCAGCAGAGCAGCACATTTTACAAACCAAGAACAAACTATAATATTAGACAAAAATATGAAGAAGTTAAACACATAATCAGACTAAAAGTTACATAGCTGAAGCTGCTAAATGCAGGAAGGACATCTGGTAAAAGGAAAAAACTGCCGACTTATTAATTTACGGAATTCTCAGAAGTCAGATATATTCGTCTAGATGGTACAGTGATATACAAATAGCTTTCATGTAATGGATCATTATGTCCTTTAACAAAGTTGTGGTGTGTTTGACTTTTTCAGCCTTCTCTCAGCTGCGTCCCGTTTCCGGCGGTGTGAAACGGACTTGAGAGCAAATAAAAAAATAAATATAAAAACATAATTCAAAGCAGTAAACACCCACAGCATCCAGCCAGCTGTCCTTCCTGCATCTGTCAGTTTAAACTGTGTTGTTTTTAACCTGGATTATGACTTTAACTTCTTCATCTGTCAGTTTAAACTGAGTTGTTTTTAACCTGGATTATGTCTGTAACTTCTTCATATTTATGTAATATTACCATACGATCTGCTCACTGAGCTCTGATTGGTCAGTAGGAGGTGCTTTTATACGAGTTGATCTCTTATCTGGAACATAACCTGCTCCGGAGCAGGTCAGGTGTTCAGCATCAGTTACCATGGCGATCTACGTAAGAAGTAAGAAGTGAACCACCGTCGTAGGACTGAAAACCCTGAAGGGTTAAAACCTGAAGTTACGTCGCTGACCCTAAATCCTGCTTCCTGTTACAGACCTCAGGTCAATGAGTAGTGTGTGACTTGGCAGGTGATGCCAGGTAGTTAAATTCAAATGATACGTCTGTCAATATTCTATAAATGTCTTATTATCAACAAATCCAAAGAAAAGACCAAAGCCACCAATGACCTGATGCTACTAATAACTAATAAGTAAGTCTAAAGTCTGCTCAATGTGTTTCAATCAGCAGCTTCAAATATAATAATACCCCAACAAGTGCACCATTTCCTCCTGTCTGAGTAACGTCTGCTAAAAACTACAGTGCCCCACTGTTTTAGGATATTACTATTATTATAGTTATTACTATTATTATTACTATTATTATTACTAGTGTTGTCTTAAGACATAACATAAAATAAGACAACCTGACAGGTGAATGTCTGGAGTGAACTAAATGTGCCACAGACAGAGTCGGGTAGACGGACTAACATTTTGGTTTTGGTCTTTAACTTGTCAACAATAACACTAAAACACAGACTTATCCTTCAAGTATGACAGAGGAGTAATGTTACTGGTTCTACTGGTACTACTGGTACTAATGGTACTACTGGTACTTAATGGTAATTAATGGTACTTAATGGTACTTCTGGAAGTTAAATGAATGATCTGCTTATCGATTCCATTTCTGATGAAATCCCTTCTCACATTAACCCACCTCTCCTTTCAACACATTTAAGCTGCCATTTACAGTAATGTAACATGAATGATGATGATGAGGATGACGATGATGATGATGATGATGATGATTTCCACTTTGACTCACTTGACTTGAGACACAACAGCATCAGTTGATTCTGGGACATTATGAACGACATGTTACTGCATCACTACAGCCACACCTGAGCATTAACTCTCCTCCATCCATTCTGTAAACAGTAAACGTGGCGGTTTTTACAGGCGGTGCAGATGGACGATGACGTCACCAATATATAGGTGATGGAAGATGACATCACCAATAGATAAGTGATGGAAGATGACGTCACCAATAGATAGGTGATGGAAGATGATGTCACCAACAGATAAGTGATGGAAGATGATGTCACCAATAGATACGTGATGGAAGATGACGTCACCAACAGATACGTGATGGAAGATGATGTCACCAACAGATAAGTGATGGAAGATGACGTCACCAACAGATAAGTGATGGAAGATGATGTCACCAATATATAGGTGATGGAAGATGACATCACCAATAGATAAGTGATGGAAGATGACGTCACCAACAGATAAGTGATGGAAGATGACGTCACCAATATGTAGGTGATGGAAGATGACATCACCAATAGATACGTGATGGAAGATGACGTCACCAACAGATACGTGATGGAAGATGATGTCACCAACAGATACGTGATGGAAGATGACGTCACCAACAGATAAGTGATGGAAGATGACGTCACCAACAGATACGTGATGGAAGATGATGTCACCAACAGATACGTGATGGAAGATGATGTCACCAACAGATACGTGATGGAAGATGACGTCACCAATAGATAAGTGATGGAAGATGACGTCACCAACAGATAAGTGATGGAAGATGACATCACCAATAGATAAGTGATGGAAGATGACGTCACCAACAGATAAGTGATGGAAGATGACGTCACCAATATATAGGTGATGGAAGATGACATCACCAATAGATACGTGATGGAAGATGACGTCACCAACAGATACGTGATGGAAGATGATGTCACCAACAGATACGTGATGGAAGATGACGTCACCAACAGATAAGTGATGGAAGATGATGTCACCAACAGATACGTGATGGAAGATGACGTCACCAATAGATAGGTGATGGAAGATGACGTCACTAACAGATAAGTGATGGAAGATGACGTCACCAATAGATAAGTGATGGAAGATGATGTCACCAATAGATAAGTGATGGAAGATGACGTCACCAATAGATAGGTGATGGAAGATGATGTCACCAATAGATAAGTGATGGAAGATGACGTCACCATGACGTCACCAACAGATAAGTGATGGAAGATGATGTCACCAATAGATACCTGATGGAAGATGACGTCACCAACAGATAAGTGATGGAAGATGACGTCACCAACAGATAAGTGATGGAAGATGACGTCACCAATAGATAGGTGATGGAAGATGACGTCACCAATAGATAAGTGATGGAAGATGACGTCACCAACAGATACGTGATGGAAGATGACGTCACCAATAGATAAGTGATGGAAGATGACGTCACCAACAGATACGTGATGGAAGATGACGTCACCAACAGATAAGTGATGGAAGATGACGTCACCAATAGATAGGTGATGGAAGATGACGTCACCAATAGATACGTGATGGAAGATGACGTCACCAATAGATAGGTGATGGAAGATGATGTCACCAACAGATAAGTGATGGAAGATGACGTCACCAATAGATACCTGATGGAAGATGATGTCACCAACAGATACGTGATGGAAGATGACGTCACCAATAGATAGGTGATGGAAGATGATGTCACCAACAGATAAGTGATGGAAGATGACGTCACCAACAGATAAGTGATGGAAGATGACGTCACCAACAGATAAGTGATGGAAGATGACGTCACCAATAGATACCTGATGGAAGATGATGTCACCAACAGATACGTGATGGAAGATGATGTCACCAACAGATAAGTGATGGAAGATGACGTCACCAATAGATAGGTGATGGAAGATGACGTCACCAATAGATAGGTGATGGAAGATGACGTCACCAACAGATAAGTGATGGAAGATGACGTCACCAATAGATAGGTGATGGAAGATGACGTCACCAACAGATAAGTGATGGAAGATGACGTCACCAATAGATAGGTGATGGAAGATGACGTCACCAACAGATACGTGATGGAAGAAGACGTCACCAATAGATACGTGATGGAAGATGACGTCACCAATAGATAGGTGATGGAAGATGACGTCACCAACAGATAAGTGATGGAAGATGACGTCACCAATAGATACCTGATGGAAGATGATGTCACCAACAGATACGTGATGGAAGATGACGTCACCAATAGATAGGTGATGGAAGATGACGTCACCAACAGAGAAGTGATGGAAGATGACGTCACCAATAGATAGGTGATGGAAGATGACGTCACCAATAGATAAGTGATGGAAGATGACGTCACCAATAGATACGTGATGGAAGATGACGTCACCAATAGATACCTGATGGAAGATGATGTCACCAATAGATAGGTGATGGAAGATGACGTCACCAACAGATACGTGATGGAAGATGACGTCACCAATAGATACGTGATGGAAGATGACGTCACCAGTAGATAATTGGAATCAAAAAGCATGTTTCTTAACAAACTCCAGCTCTTCATAACCAACCCTATGAAATGGAGCAGCTCGTTGTGATTCATCAGAGAATACATTATATACGTATATTCTAATGAGCTGCCTGTGACATAGGAAGGGGAGCCACATGAGATTGGGTGGTTGAATCCCATGTTTTCTAATCTAGACAGCCCATAATAAACTGACTGGGTTGTCTTATTTCACAGTCTGTGGGTTGGTAGGAGCTCCAGATACCCAGATGGATGTGCACGAGCACTGACAGACAGAGTTTTTCATGATATGTCCCCTTTAAGGGAAATATTTTCGAGAAAAATATTTCTTGTCTGATTCTCCATTCCTACACCTCGTGCCATTATCAAAGATGTATTATATACTGTATATATATCATGTTAACAACCTAAAGACCCGTTAAAGCAGAAGAAGAAGGTTATTCAGCAGTTTTTACTCTGTCCAGACGACATAAGTGCAAATAAACTGAAGATTAAAACATTTTAAAATGTAAACTCACTGCAGGGAGACTTGTCACATCTGGACTAGACTATCTCTGAGAACCAGGTACTGTTTTAAACCCTGTTTCAGATTCCTAAACTGAACCAACGTGTTGCATAGAGCTTGTTTTTGAGTCTTCTGTTCCCCTGCAGATCCTACCGATTCAACCCTGTATGACTGTAAGGAACTGAGGATGTGAGGAACTGAGGGCTCAGTGTTCTTAATCCGTGCTCGTCTGTCACAATGAATTCAGGACAGAACAAAAAGAAAACTCTTTAAAAAGGGGGTTTTCAAAGAGATGGGTAATGTTGTGTGTGTTAGTGTGTGTGAGTTCAGATGATGTAGCAGCATACGGGAGCGTAGAGGACCGAGGGAGTCCGCTTCCAGATGGCTGTGAATCAGGGTGAGTTCTGGAGGGGAACTACCGGACAGCCTGAGGCAGGACGCCACAAAGGACATGTACAAAATCACAAAGTTATTATGATAAGGATATATTTATATATGTATACATACAGTATTTCCATATATTAAAAAGCATAATATGAATTATACAAAGAAATAATAATAAAATTTCACAGTAGCAGTTATTACACCACCTTAGGTAACATGAGTGTGACGTGCTGATAAGAGAGAGAGTGACAAGAAAACAAAACAAAAAAAAAAACTGTGAAGAGGAAACTACTTTTAAAAAACAAGCTGTACTTGTGATAAATGAGTGGTGCTATGAGTACTATAGATGTGTATGTGTGTGGGGGGGGAGGTCACACTGAGCTGAGGCCTTCCTCCGTTCACTGTCGTAAATCAACTGGTATGTGGCAGGCAAAAACGTCCTTCACAGAAGCAGTTGATTTAATAAGGGCCAAAGACATGGAATGTGAAAAAGTAAAATCCGAGCCGGAGTGGAGAGAAGCCAAGTGAGTCAGCTTTAGTATAGGCAGTAACACTGACATTATATAGTGCAAACAAGAAAAGACAGAAAAGTGTTTCTCGTTGCCTACCGACGCCGTCATGAAACTCAAAAACGCAGGTGCAAACCCTTCAGTAGGAGAACATTAAGACATAAAATGGCAAAAAAAATAAATATCAAAAACTTTTATCAGTGTAAAAAAGTAATCAGGTTATTCATTTTAACCAAGAGTCTGGCAAAAAGGCCTCAAAAAGTCTTGTTCACAATAGTTCCTTGACGGTTTACAAAGTTAAGTGCCTCCTTTGTGGGCTCAGAGACCTCGCAGGGTGTTTGGACCCCCAAGACGCCCTCAGCCAGGCTCAGCTCCGGGCCCCCGGAGGGCCTCTCTCAAACCAGTGACTCCATGCTCTCTGCCTGGTCACACTGGTTGGACATGGACGCCACGGTCCCGTTAATGTCCCTGGTCAGAATACACGGGGCGCTCTCCTTGGTGCTGGCGAGGCTGAGCAGAGCTCTGTATAGGTACTGGTACTGGTCCTGTGGATCCAGATCAGTGACACACAGAGAGGAGAAAGACAGAGAGGACAACAGGTGAGAACAACCATATATAACCGTACTATAACCTGTAGTTATAGCTGTAGTTATAGCTGTAGTCATAACCTGTAGTTATAGCTGTACTTATAACTGTAGTTATAGCTGTTGTTATACAGTAGCTGTAGTTATAGCTGTAGTTATATCCTGTAGCTATGCTGTAGTTATAGCTGTAGTTATAGCTGTAGTTATACAGTAGCTGTAGTTATAGCTATAGCTGTCGTTATAGCTGTACTTATAGCTGTAGTTATAGCTGCAGTTATAGCTGTAGTTATGCAGTAGCTGTAGTAATAGCTGTTGTTATAGCTGTAGTCATAGCTGCAGTTATAGCTGTAGTCATAACCTTTAGTTATAGCTGTAGTTATAGCTGTAGTTATGCAGTAGCTGTAGTTATTGCTGTTGTTATAGCTGTAGTTATAGCTGTAGTTATAGCTGTAGTCATAACCTGTAGTTATAGCTGTAGTTATACAGTAGCTGTAGTTATAGCTGTAGTTATAGCAGTAGTTATACAGTAGCTGTAGTTATAGCTGTTGTTATAGCTGTAGTCATAGCTGCAGTTATAGCTGTAGACATAACCTGTAGTTATAGCTGTAGTTATAGCTGTAGTTATGCAGTAGCTGTAGTTATTGTTGTTGTTATAGCTGTAGTTATAGCTGTAGTTATAGCTGTAGTCAAATGCTTCATAAGAAATATGACCCCAATCGGCCTGATGGTGGCGCTGTAACAGACAGCCGGGGTCCGATCGACTTGAAATTCGAAACACATATCCAAGTGAACTAGCTCCACAAAAAACTTCTCTTGGACCATAAAAGTCTGCCATGATGTTTTTTTTTTGCTAATTTGCATGATCTGAAAAAGTACTAAGTTTCATATTCAACACGTTGTCATCTCAACCCGTCACACACTGACGCTTAATGTGGTGAATTAAACAAAGACGCTTGCCTAGGTTCAGGCAACAGTTAGGTTTAGGAAAAAAAAAACCTTTGTACAGTGAAAATGTGACGTGAATACGGGACACCAGCAGCGGCCTGCTGGGTGAAAGTGTTTTAGTTGCAGTTACAGACTCACAATGTCTGTGAAGACTCCAGGCCTCATGAGGTTGATCATCTTGGCCACTTGGTAGACATCGACGGCGCCCTCGCTCTCCAGCTGCTCAGACAGGGTGGTGAGGGCACACAGCATGCCGGCTGACACCGCTCCCAACCTGACAGAGACACACACAGTCAGGACCTGGGTTTATAGCCGGCATCTCCACAACACGTTTCTCCTCCGCTGGTTGATTCAGCTGTGTGTACAGTTGTAGCAGTAATGGGGCTACAGATGTAATGTTAGTCTTAAAGATGGCACAAGAGGAGAGGTCCTGGGGTCGTCAGACTAAAATCTCTCCTCTGGGTGCAGCTTGAGGATGTGATTACTGGAAAAGATCATCTAAATCTGCTGTATCTGGCCCATACAGTCACTGTGTTCATGTCACTGGACTGCTTCTTTACATCATCAGCAGCATGTGGTGTCTTCCTATATGGCTGTGCTTCCCATGTTCACTGGGAGACGGCATAAAGGACCTCATGTTGTAGTGCTAGTAGTGCTAGCAGTGCTAGCAGTGATAGTAGTGATAGTAGTGCTAGTAGTGATATTAGTGCTAGTAGTGCTCATAGTGATAGTAGTGATAGTAGTGCTAGTAGTGTTAGTAGTGCTAGTAGTGATAGTAGTGATCGTAGTGATAGTAGTGATATTAGTGATAGTAGTGTTAGTAGTGTTATTAGTGATAGTAGTGTAAGTAGTGATAGTAGTGTTAGTAGTGTTATTAGTGATAGTAGTGTTAGTAGTGCTAGTAGTGCTCGTAGTGTTAGTAGTGCTAGTAGTGCTAGTAGTGCTAGTAGTGCTAGTAGTGATAGTAGTGCTCGTAGTGATAGTAGTGCTAGTAGTGATAGTAGTGATCGTAGTGATACTAGTGATAGTAGTGATAGTAGTGTTAGTAGTGATAGTAGTGATAGTAGTGTTAGTAGTGATAGTAGTGTTAGTAGTGATAGTAGTGATAGTAGTGTTAGTAGTGATAGTAGTGTTAGTAGTGATAGTAGTGTTATTAGTGATAGTAGTGTTAGTAGTGTTATTAGTGATAGTAGTGTAAGTAGTGATAGTAGTGTTAGTAGTGTTATTAGTGATAGTAGTGTTAGTAGTGATAGTAGTGCTAGTAGTGCTAGTGGTGCTAGTGGTGCTAGTAGTGCTAGTAGTGATAGTAGTGTTAGTAGTGCTAGTAGTGATAGTAGTGATAGTAGTGTTATTAGTGATAGTAGTGTTAGTAGTGCTAGTAGTGCTAGTAGTGATAGTAGTGCTAGTAGTGATAGTAGTGACAGTAGTGATAGTAGTGATAGTAGTGACAGTAGTGATAGTAGTGATAGTAGTGATAGTAGTGCTAGTAGTGCTAGTAGTGATAGCAGTGATAGTAGTGATAGCAGTGATAGTAGTGACAGTAGTGATAGTAGTGCTAGTAGTGATAGTAGTGCTAGTAGTGATAGTAGTGACAGCAGTGATAGTAGTGATAGTAGTGACAGTAGTGATAGTAGTGCTAGTAGTGCTAGTAGTGATAGTAGTGACAGTAGTGATAGTAGTGCTAGTAGTGCTAGTAGTGATAGTAGTGACAGTAGTGATAGTAGTGCTAGTAGTGCTAGTAGTGATAGTAGTGACAGTAGTGATAGTAGTGCTAGTAGTGCTAGTAGTGATAGTAGTGATAGTAGTGACAGTAGTGATAGTAGTGCTAGTAGTGCTAGTAGTGATAGTAGTGACAGTAGTGATAGTAGTGCTAGTAGTGCTAGTAGTGATAGTAGTGACAGTAGTGATAGTAGTGACAGTAGTGATAGTAGTGCTAGTAGTGCTAGTAGTGATAGCAGTGATAGTAGTGATAGCAGTGATAGTAGTGACAGTAGTGATAGTAGTGCTAGTAGTGATAGTAGTGCTAGTAGTGATAGTAGTGACAGCAGTGATAGTAGTGATAGTAGTGACAGTAGTGATAGTAGTGCTAGTAGTGATAGTAGTGCTAGTAGTGATAGTAGTGACAGCAGTGATAGTAGTGATAGTAGTGACAGTAGTGATAGCAGTGATAGCAGTGATAGTAGTGCTAGTAGTGATAGCAGTGATAGTAGTGATAGTAGTGATAGTAGTGCTAGCAGTGATAGCAGTGATAGCAGTGATAGTAGTGATAGTAGTGATAGTAGTGATAGTAGTGATAGTAGTGATAGTAGTGCTAGCAGTGATAGCAGTGATAGCAGTGATAGTAGTGATAGTAGTGATAGTAGTGATAGTAATGCTAGTGGTGCTAGTAGTGATAGCAGTGATAGTAGTGATAGTAGTGATAGTAGTGCTAGTGGTGCTAGTAGTGATAGTAGTGATAGTAGTGATAGTAGTGATAGTAGTGATAGTAGAGCTAGTAGTGATAGTAGTGATAGTAGAGCTAGTAGTGATAGTAGTGATAGTAGTGCTAGTAGTGCTAGTAGTGATAATAGTGTTAGTAGTGATAATAGTGTTAGTAGTGTTAGTAGTGCTAGTAGTGCTCGTACCGGCCACACAGTGTATGTGTTTGTATTTATTAATTTGGAAAAATACGCTTATTGCCCCCACATTCACAACGGACGTTAATTCTGACCTTTCACAATAAAAGCATATACACTGCATCAGTGCTTACCAGGAGAACTTAAATTCACTCAGAGCATTTCACTAAGAGACAACTCAACAAAAAAGCTTACATACACTATGTATTTATCACACACAGAAACTCATGTCAGTATTTATTATGGATGGTCCACCAGCAGATGTTGATCTGGCACGTTTTAATTGTGCGACAGCGATGCCGTAATTAACGCCGCCGAGAAAATGACCCGAGTAGTGTCCGAAAGTCTTTTTTTCATTTTGCCGATGAGCTCACTATATAGTCCTCTACATAGAACTCCCTGAGTAGGGGGGAGTGGATGATTTCAGACACAGTCCAGGTGGAAGTTTGTGGCAAATTTGAAGAAATTCCCTCCAAGAGTTCCTGAGATATCACGTTCACGAGAATGGGACGGACGGACGGACGGACGGACGGACAGACGGATGGACATATGGGCCGTTCTGTTCACAGAAAGTTGAGGAGTACTGAGAGTAAGTTTCTGTCTGTTTGTTGTCCTTGTGACGTAGGCTATGCCACTTTGCCCCAGCACCTGCCCACTACCCAGGTCACGGTCCTGTTCATGACTTAACAGCTTGATGGTTTTGCTGCTGTTTGTAGAATTTTACTTCTTATAAATGGACTCTCACCAAAGAAATGATCTTTCACTTGTTGTCTCCTCTGACTGAAACCTGCTGTCGATTAAATCTGTTGGCTACAGGAAAATCTCTCAGTGGACTCTCAAAGTTGGTGATTTGGGGTGCTGTGAAGACTTTTACAACTCAGTGTTTGAGTTGTCCTTGACAGCTGCTCACGTATCACAGATCAGGAAGGTCACCTCTGAGATTAAAGATTTATTAGCAAGTGAATCCACCTGAGGACGACAGGACAGCCCGGCACGAGGCTCTCTGGAGAACTCCGGTGGCCTTCACAGTGTAAAGGGTCTTCTGTTCCATTAGCAACCCTGTCAGGAGCGCAGCATAAAACCGCTGCTAACAACCGCTGCTAACAACCCATGCCTGGCTGCATAATGAGCACGCAGAGCCTCTAACTGACAATCTGTGAGGCGCTGCAGGTCGGCTGCACCACAGCAACCACACGGACGGCTCAATTAGTAACAATCTTCATTATTCTAATGAATAAACATGAGCAGAGCTGCTGGATTAGTGTTGTTCAGGAACACTAATGTGTCAATACTAGGGACACTTTCATTATGTTTAATTGGGCAGTTTCCTGTGGGGGGAGTCAGGGGGGTTTGAGAGGCTGTCACTTGTTTAGAAGTAAAACCAGGTGTGTCTTTCCTCACTATACTTGCAGTGTAGTCAGGTTGCCAGTGTCTCTGTATGCCTGTTTGGGCAATTACATTTTTCTTCACATCATTCTGTGTTCTGTGTTTTGAATTTAAGCAGTCAAAACAGATTTCAATGAGTTTAACTGTCAAATCATACGAGTAGCTTTCCAACCTTGGATACATGTAGTTTCTTACAGCCTTACTGACTAAAACACTCTAAATCACATCCATCCCATTACCTCAACTAGGTATTGTACTGTTTTACTTAAACAAAATCATAATTTTATGTATATATCCAGCTAACCAATAAAAAGTACAATTATTTCAAAAGCACCTGACCTTTTCTCTGGCCTTTTCTATGTGCATTAAGACTGAAATTAGTCCAAATATGTAAACAAATAGCTTTCTCATGCATATTTAACAGTATGGAATTATACGCTATCGTTGCAGGAAAACATTGTAAACTTGTAACAAAGTACGATCAATAAAACATGGTTGTTTTTAATGTGTTGTACTAATTCACATAATTTCACCGGGGGAAGGTCGAAGCCACCAGAGGATGTTTGAGCAGAAAGGCTTCGTTCCTACAACGTAACCACTGTGAAAAAGTGTCTCGTGGACTTTTAACTTCACGTTTTGCAGATACATATTCTCACGTTTACGTTTCCTTGCTAGTTGTCTGTCTCTGGAATTTAGGTCACACCGAAAGGTCCGGTTCCTGAATCAAACCAATGCCAGGATGACACTTCGTTTCAATTTTCCAACTGGTCCGGTTTGCGTTCACAAAGGCAACTCAAACGGTCCAGAAGTTGTAAACAAAAGTCATGTGGTCGAAATGCCGTTCGATTATTGGTCATACAGTTGGCTCCCCGTACGAGTCAACAGTTGCCTCGACGCGTGTGATGTGCTTTCCTTCGCTGTGACAAGAGTGTGTGGATGAAGCAAAGCTGTCAAATTTTACTCATTTAGTGGCTGGCTAGTTAGCTAGCTACCTTGCTAATTCCACCACGCTGTCATGCTACCCTACGGTGACCAGACGTCCCGGTTTGTCCGGGACTGTCCCGGTTTCAAGCTGGGTGTCCCGAGTCCCGACAAATATCTGTAAAACACTCAAATGTCCCGGTTTTCACCATAATAATAACAATATTATAACTACTTACATAGTCGTTTGTGAAGGTTCTCAGTCATCCAGGTCATGGTATCCCAGAAAGGGTTAAATCTGCAGCAACTGGACTTGGTTTAGGTTCTTGAAGACGTTTCACTTCTCATCCAAGAAGCATCTTCAGTTCTGACTCTAACGATCCATAACTACAGTGCCTAGGAGCACTAATGTACTGAGTGGTTTCTATTATCCTGCTAAATGACCCCACAGAGGTTAAATTCCTGGGTTCCCTACCATTCAGCCAGAACTGAAGAAGCTTCTTGGATGAGAAGTGAAACGTCTTCAAGAATCAAACCAAGTCCAGTTGCTGCTGATTTAACCCTTACTCGGATATTTAAAATAGATGTTTATCATTTTATGTCACACTCATTATTACGGAGTCCATAGAGTGGCCAAAGAGAGAAAAATATAGCCTATATACTGAAGCCACAATTTACAAATCTGTGCGCACGAGATAAGTGTATAGAAGGCCAGCACAGCGCTCCTCGCTGCAGTCTCTAACTAGAGTGATGTTGCACGCTGTCAAACCACAATTACCTACGGACACGGCAGATCTGCTGGTTACATTAAGTGTAGTTTTGAACCACAGAACCCTCCGTGCTTATGTGCACATCTAACATGTTGTTTCGATTAATTATTCTACACAGTTCCTTCTGTACATCAACAGGCATTTAGCTCCTCTTATAACTCTCTCAGGACCGTCTGTTCCTGTCAGTCTTCTACCTGAACGGTGTCTCCATCCTGGACTAATGTCCTCTGAGCTCCACATTTTAATTATAGCCTCCAGGTAGATAGATGTGTGTCTGTGGTGAGCAACATGATGTGATAGAGATCGTTCAGGTTCAAAACTAAAGTTGAAAAATAATTAGTCTGTGGTTAAAGGGGGAGAAAGTCGTGAATGTGATGAGTCATGATGTCACAACACCCCCCCTATAATAATGCCTTCTCTCTGATCCCACTCCGTGCCCAAGTGCACCACAGGTGCATCAAGTTAGCCATCCTGATGAACACCTATGGTGCGTGCATATTGGCACATACTAAGGGTCCCGGTTTGGGGGTTTGAAAAGATGGTCACCCAGTGCTACACTGAAATGAGCCGAACAGCAGGCCGCTGGGTGGAAACTGTCTGTCCATCACTCCTCACCACCAGGAGACAACAGAGCTGCTGACTGCTCTCCTCCCGGCGAACTAGTCTCCTGGCGGCGGAGAGTGAGGCGCAGGGACTGCGGGGGTGCACTGGCCAGCTTATTATTGTCTCCTTTGTGGTCTGATAAACAGTAAATTCATCAAATTCAGTGGTAGCAAACGTGTAAATAGGCTACTAGTTCACCAGTCACCAAAACAGGAAAAGCAAACGTTTTTTAACCACTGAAATGACACATAAATGGTACGCTTCCTGTGATTGGTTCAAACGGTGTTCACACCAGAAATGAACCGCTCCAGAGTTCACTTGGTCCGAGACCCCCCCCCTTCGAGACGGACCAGAGTTGGAGTCCGGGAAGGGATTTCTGGGTAAGCTGAAAGCCAGCAGGTGTGAATTTCTTGTCCTACAGTTAATTTAAAATTGCATTGCATGACTCTGCCAAAGGGTTATCAACAAGCTATATCTTAAGACATGACAACGCATAAAAGAGCCACAGCAGGTACTTTAGTTCCCCTCGTCCTACCATTTCCAGCTGTAATGTGATATGTAACTGGACCCAGTGACGTTATCTACTGTCATTTTCTATTTTCACTTAGCTTTTCTAACTTGACATATCATAATTTGCTGTAGCTACTTATAAATCAACCCATGTAGTGATGTGGTGACGGGATATGTAGGACTCACTCATCGTGGATGATGGTTGGTCCGTCGCGGGTGGCTGCCTCCTCTTTAATGACGTTGATGAGCTCGAAGGTGCTGCTGATGGGTGCGTCGGGCTTCGGCCACTTGGGGCACTGAAAGTGACGAACCTCTAGAACATAATCATCCTGGTGGACGGACAGAGAGAGAGAGGGTTAGACGAAGGATGTTCAACTCATCTATGTAACTTGAGCTTTGACCAAAACAATGAGATCTTCTATGTTTCTGATATCAGTTAGTGTTAGGGTAGCACTGGTACAGTTCAAACACAATGTTTCACTAAAAAACAAGTCTGCTTTTGTCCAAAACCTTTACCGTCGCAATCTGACACAGAAAAACATGTGTCAGTGTTTGTTGGGAGCTTTGAACGAGTTCGGTCCATTAATCATGTGGTTTGACAAGATAAATATGAATATAATCACCTCCTACCCTCAACTGGTACTGATTTACCCTCAAACTCAGGAACCTTAGAAACAGCTGTAAAACCTGATATATATTTAGACTGCTTTTCTCCCATCGACCTCCACACATTGACTTCAATGATCTCTTCATCTAAACCATATACCTGTCTCTTAGACTCCATCCCAACTAGGCTGCTTAAAGAAGTTTTACCCTTAGTTAGCACCTCTTTACTGGATATGATCAATGTGTCTTTACTAACAGGCCTTTAAAGTAGCTGTAATTCAACCTCTTCTTAAAAAGACCACTCTTGATCCAGATGTCTGAACCAACTATAGACCTATTATTCAATTAATTTAATTACTTCATTTATTAATTTATTAATTTATTAAGTTATTCATTTGGACAACATGCACGAATCAACATTTCTGTAAGTGTGACAGTGTTAGCCGGCTGGCTAATTCACAATTATTGTAATTTATACATCTGTTAAACTAAAGGACTACATCTAATATGTATACTTATTATATACTTTATTTAAATTATATTTTTAAAGTATCCAATATGTTGAAGTTTGTTATGTTTGCGGATGATAAAGATGTATTTTGTTCAGGGAATGATAGAAAAGAATTATTGAAAACAGTAGAAAGAGAATTGATGGTGCTAAAAAAATGGTTTGATATTAATAAATTATCCCTAAATTAAAATAAAACTAAATGTATGGTGTTTGGTGGTGGCAGGGTTAATTGTGAAATAAAATTGAATCTAAATGGAGTTGAAATTGAAAGAGTGTATCAAACAAAATTCCTGTGAGTGATTATAGATCAGAAACTTTGTTTGGAGCCACATATAGAATACATGAAACAGAAATTATCCAAATCCATCAACTATTCTTTACCAAACAAAGGATCTGTTGAATAAGAAGTGTTTGTATATGTTGTATTGCTCACTTATAATGAAATATATGTCATATTGTGTTGAGGTTTGGGGAAATGTATATAAAACAAATATAGACCCTATAATTAAACTCCAGAAAAGAGCTATTAGAATAATACATAAAGCTTCTTACTGTGAAACTATATTATTCATAAAGTCCGGTATCTTAAAAAGTTTGGATATTGTGCATGTAAAGACATTAGAAATACTTTTCCCAGTTAGGAATGAAAGCCTTCCTGTTAGTATTAAAAAAACGACATTATAATTTAAGAGGGTTGTGTATTTTGAAACAGGGAAAGTGAGAACCAATGTAAAATATAAAATAATGTTAATATGTAAGGAATAATGTACAGCGAGCCGGTCATTGTTGTGAAAGAATCCCCTTCAGGGTGATGCTGCTGGTCTCTCTCATCGCCCTGAAGGGGATTCTTTCACAACAATGACCGGCTCGCTGTACATTATCCTGCTTATTACATGGCTACTTACTGAAGAAATCAATATTTTGATGCAAAAACGGTCCTCCAGAGTCCGACGTCAGAGCTGCGCCCATAGCAACGCACTGTTCTACATAGCAACGGTCTGTTATACAGAAATAACAGACCGCAGAGCGCCGTGATTGACCAATCAGAATCGAGTATTCAACACAGCCGCGTAATAAAATAATGTAAAATATAGATGTGTCTCAGTTTTGGGAGCTAATTATGAAACAGGCTTAGTGATGAGTTGACCTTTTATTGTTCTCTGTTGAACTTCAAAACAGCCTTAAAATGTAAAATAATTACGGATTACAGTGTAAAATGATTAAAATGTGAAATAATTAAATTTTATTTTTCCTTTGTAATGCTGATATTCTGTGTTATTTTATGGATTGTATAGGAGAGGCAACACTAAGCCTCTGGGCTTCAGCCTCTCCCTTTTCCGGTCTTTGATTATATGATTGATTATATGAACGTTGTCGTGTTAAATAGACACAGTGTTGGTTCATATTCACACAGATTGTAAAGTTTTGTTCTTTTTGATGTATGACTGAAATAAAACTATTCATTCATAAAGAAACTGTCAACAAGCTGAGAAGGAGAAGATGATAGAGGAAGTGGTTTGGTAGTAAAGTGTGGTATATATGAGAGGAGCTGCTGTGCTGTGTGTATAATATTAATAGACTCATCCTGGTCTGCAGCTCGCTGTGAGTCTGTTCTCAGAGGTAGAAACAGTTTAAAGAAGTCCACAGTCTGTTTCACTTTATTAAAAGTAGTTCTCATGTTGGTCATTGTTTTCTTCATTTGCTTTCAAAGGGAATAACTGATCATAAAGGGAGAAATATGAAATATGGGAGCCCAATAAAGACAAATAGTACAGTACAAGACAGACAGTCAAAATGGTAAACAACCTGCAAAAAGGGTCAAAATTCTAATTTTGTGTTTGATATGATTCAGATGTTGATCCCTGGTGTGGTTAATATCTCTGTCTGTTAGGCTTGTTTCTATTGGACAGCAGCCTGATGCTCCATCCTGAGGTTGTTTCGAACTCAAGTGAAAGTTACACACAAGAGATTTGAAGATGGTGAGCAGCATGGTGAAAGTCCTGTTTCTGGTTCAGATCGACAGACTCAGTTCCTCTGGAGGCTCCAAACATCGATCACAAATCTCTCCCTGCGTGCTCGCTCTCAGATGTGGAGTTACAGACTTGTTATTGTTTCAGTTTGCTTCAATCTCTGTGGTCCGTCCACTACCAAGACCTTAACCATCACTCTGTTACTGTGCAGTGCACGGAGACAAGCTTAAAGGGTAACGTCAGTATGTTTCAACCTGGACCCTATTGTGTTTCACCGTGGATGTATTCCACTATTCCACCGTTGTCGTCCACCGTGGATGTATTTTACTATTCCACCATTGTCTTCCACCATGGACGTATTCCTCTATTCCATCGTTGTCTTCCACCATGGACGTATTGCACTATTCCACCGTTGTCTTCCAGAATGGACGTATTCAACTATTCCACCGTTGTCTTCCACCATGGACGTATTCAACTATTCCACCGTTGTGTTCCACCATGGACGTATTCAACTATTCCACCGTTGTCTTCCACCATGGACGTATTGCACTATTCCACCGTTGTCTTCCACAATGGACGTATTCAACTATTCCACCGTTGTCTTCCACCATGGACGTATTCAACTATTCCACCGTTGTCTTCCACCATGGATGTATTCCTCTATTCCACCGTTGTCTTCCACCGTGGATGTATTCAACTATTCCACCGTTGTCTTTCACCATGGATGTATTCCTCTATTCCACTGGTGTCTTCCACCATGGATGTATTCCATTACTCTACCGTTGTCTTCCAGCAACACGCCCCCTCTCCAGATTCTCCTGTATCAGTGTGTTAGTGTGCTCACACAGTTCAAACAGTTACCTGCGTAGCCTCCAGGATGAAGTCGTGAATGCTGATCTGCTCCTCGTTGGACAGACAGAGTCGGTCTTTACTGATGAGCGTGACAGTGAACGCCTCACAGTTCATGGCCTCCTCCCGACTGGGCCAGTATACGAACTCATCCTCTGCCTGCAGGAGAGCACAGAGACCGTTTCACTGCTGCCTTTACTCACTCACTTCATGTGACACTGTGTTGCAGGATACAGTATTACTGTACTATATCTTTAGTTAGTATAAATATATATACTAGTGGGGAAAACAGTTCACCCGCATTGATTGTGTTAACGATAAAAGAATGACAACAGTAAGAGGAAAATACTGTAATCATCTGAACATTCTCAGTGGTTTTCTTTCAGTCCCTGTTCTGTGAAATCACCTCCTGCTGCTTCACATCTCTGGTGCATTAAACCTCCCAGTCTGTGGATGGTCAACATTTACTAAATGCCCTGGAACATGTAGTACGTAGTACGAGAGTCCCGTTTCAGAGCTGTAAACCACTAGTACGAGGGTCACGTTTCATGGCTGTAAACCACTAGTACGAGGGTCCTGTTTCAGAGCTGTAAGCCACTAGTACGAGGGTCACGTTTCATGGCTGTAAACCACTAGTACGAGGGTCCCGTTTCAGAGCTGTAAACCACTAGTACGAGGGTCCTGTTTCATGGCTGTAAGCCACTAGTACGAGGGTCACGTTTCATGGCTGTAAACCACTAGTACGAGGGTCCCGTTTCAGAGCTGTAAACCACTAGTGCGAGGGTCACGTTTCAGAGCTGTAAACCACGTTTCATGGCTGTAAGCCACTAATACGAGGGTCCCGTTTCAGGGCTGTAAGCCACTAGTACGAGGGTCCCGTTTCAGAGCTGTAAGCCACTAGTACGAGGGTCCCGTTTCAGAGCTGTAAGCCACTTGTACGAGGGTCCCGTTTTAGGGCTGTAAGCCACTAGTACGAGGGTCCCGTTTCAGAGCTGTAAGCCACTAGTACGAGGGTCCCGTTTCAGAGCTGTAAGCCACTTGTACGAGGGTCCCGTTTTAGGGCTGTAAGCCACTAATACGAGGGCCCCGTTTCAGAGCTGTAAGCCACTAGTACGAGGGTCCCGTTTCAGGGCTGTAAGCCACTAATACGAGGGTCACGTTTCATGGCTGTAAACCACTAGTACGAGGGTCACGTTTCAGAGCTGTAAACCACTAGTACGAGGGTCCCGTTTCAGAGCTGTAAGCCACTAATACGAGGGTCACGTTTCATGGCTGTAAACCACTAGTACGAGGGTCACGTTTCATGGCTGTAAACCACTAGTACGAGGGTCCTGTTTCAGAGCTGTAAGCCACTAGTACGAGGGTCACGTTTCATGGCTGTAAACCACTAGTACGAGGGTCCCGTTTCAGAGCTGTAAACCACTAGTACGAGGGTCCTGTTTCATGGCTGTAAGCCACTAGTACGAGGGTCACGTTTCATGGCTGTAAACCACGAGTACGAGGGTCCCGTTTCAGAGCTGTAAACCACTAGTGCGAGGGTCACGTTTCAGAGCTGTAAACCACTAGTGCGAGGGTCACGTTTCATGGCTGTAAACCACTAGTACGAAGGTCCTGTTTCAGGGCTGTAAACCACTAGTACGAGGGTCCCGTTTCAGAGCTGTAAACCACTAGTGCGAGGGTCACGTTTCATGGCTGTAAACCACTAGTGCGAAGGTCCTGTTTCAGGGCTGTAAGCCACTAGTACGAGGGTCACGTTTCAGGGCTGTAAGCCACTAGTACGAGGGTCCCGTTTCAGAGCTGTAAGCCACTAGTACGAGGGTCCCGTTTCAGAGCTGTAAGCCACTTGTACGAGGGTTCCGTTTTAGGGCTGTAAGCCACTAATACGAGGGCCCCGTTTCAGAGCTGTAAGCCACTAGTACGAGGGTCCCGTTTCAGGGCTGTAAGCCACTAATACGAGGGTCACGTTTCATGGCTGTAAACCACTAGTACGAGGGTCACGTTTCAGAGCTGTAAACCACTAGTACGAGGGTCCCGTTTCAGAGCTGTAAGCCACTAGTACGAGGGTCCCGTTTCAGCGCTGCAAACCACTAGTACGAGGGTCCCGTTTCAGAGCTGTAAACCACTAGTACGAGGGTCCCGTTTCAGAGCTGTAAGCCACTAGTACGAGGGTCCCGTTTCAGAGCTGTAAGCCACTAATACGAGGGTCCCGTTTCAGAGCTGTAAACCACTAGTACGAGGGTCCCGTTTCAGAGCTGTAAGCCACTAGTACGGGGGTCCCGTTTAACATTTTCTGACTCATGATGGACAGTTTTAAAAAAACGGGTCCAAATGGATGCAGCAGAACCAGAGATATTGTCTGTTTTATTTCTCGAGTTCCTCTATCTCATCAAAATCTCGAGCCTACATTACCCAATAGGACCTGCTCCCTCTGGAGATATGAAGGACTCATTCTAAGCTAACGAGAACAAGCTTTCTCAGTTTCAGCTGATTATACACTGAAATGAAAAATAGTTATGTATATCATATTCCATATCTGCCAATAGATCCCCTACATCCTACATATTGATCCTTTAAATCTGGTCACCTGTCAACCAATCATTGTGAATAGGTGTTAAAAGGAGGAGGACTCCTATAGTGTGGGGGGGGGGGGGGGGGTGTTTCCTACCAGTCCATGGTTAGCAGGCAGCATAACAATAATTTGTGCATTGTGGTCCCAGATCATTCTCCAGAAGTCTTTTGTGGTGTGGGGCAGAGGATGCTGGGTAATGATGAACTCATTACTCCGGTAGTAACCCTGTAAAACAAAGGGGGGGGGTTACACTACATTAATGTGGAGTTAGGTTTCACTTGAAACGGTGTAACATTACTGAGTAGATCACCAGCTCATCATCAAACATTCATCTGTACAGTTAGGATTTGGTCATTTAAAGGGGACATATCATGAAAGACTCTGTTAGTGCTCGTGTTCATCCATCTGGGTACCAGTCAGGTTATTATGGGCTGCCTGGATTCAACCAGCCAATCACATAGAGCGCTGCATGGATGATGTATTTTTGTAGGCCAACAGGAAGTGATCATCTCCCTGGTTCCCTCCACTAACAGGAAGTGATCATCTCCCTGGTTCCCTCCACTAACAGGAAGTGATCATCTCCCTGGTTCCCTCCACTAACAGGAAGTGATCATCTCTCTGGTTCCCTCCACTAACAGGAAGTGATCATCTCCCTGGTTCCCTCCACTAACAGGAAGTGATCATCTCCCTGGTTCCCTCCGCTAACAGGAAGTGATCATCTCCCTGGTTCCCTCCGCTAAAAGGAAGTGATCATCTCCCTGGTTCCCTCCACTAACAGGAAGTGATCATCTCCCTGGTTCCCTCCACTAACAGGAAGTGATCATCTCTCTGGTTCCCTCCACTAACAGGAAGTGATCATCTCCCTGATTCCCTCCACTAACAGGAAGTGATCATCTCTCTGGTTCCCTCCACTAACAGGAAGTGATCATCTCCCTGGTTCCCTCCACTAACAGGAAGTGATCATCTCCCTGGTTCCCTCCGCTAACAGGAAGTGATCATCTCCCTGGTTCCCTCCACTAACAGGAAGTGATCATCTCCCTGGTTCCCTCCACTAACAGGAAGTGATCATCGTTCTGGTTCCCTCCACTAACAGGAAGTGATCATCTCCCTGGTTCCCTCCGCTAACAGGAAGTGATCATCTCCCTGGTTCCCTCCACTAACAGGAAGTGATCATCTCCCTGGTTCCCTCCACTAACAGGAAGTGATCATCTCCCTGGTTCCCTCCACTAACAGGAAGTGATCATCTCCCTGGTTCCCTCCACTAACAGGATGTGATCATCTCCCTGGTTCCCTCCACTAACAGGAAGTGATCATCTCCCTGGTTCCCTCCACTAACAGGAAGTGATCATCTCCCTGGTTCCCTCTACTAACAGGAAGTGATCATCTCCCTGGTTCCCTCCACTAACAGGAAGTGATCATCTCCCTGGTTCCCTCCACTAACAGGAAGTGATCATCGCTCTGGTTCACTCCACTAACAGGAAGTGATCATCTCCCTGGTTCCTCTCGCTAACAGAAGTGATCATCCCTGGTTCCCTCCGCAAACAGGAAGTGATCATCTCCTGGTTCCCTCCCACTAACAGGAAGTGATCATCTCTCTGGTTCCCTCCACTAACAGGAAGTGATCATCTCCCTGGTTCCCTCCACTAACAGGAAGTGATCATCTCCTGGTTCCCTCCGCTAACAGGAAGTAATCATCTCCCAGGATCCCTCCGCTAACAGGAAGTGATCATCTCCCTGGTTCCCTCCACTAACAGGAAGTGATCATCTCTCGGTTTCCTCCACTAACAGGAAGTGATCATCTCCCTGGTTCCCTCCACTAACAGGAAGTGATCATCTCCCTGGTTCCCTCCACTAACAGGAAGTGATCATCTCCCTGGTTCCATCCACTAACAGAAGTGATCATCTCCCTGGTTCCCTCCACTAACAGGAAGTGATCATCTCCCTGGTTCCCTCTACTAACAGGAAGTGATCATCTCCCTGGTTCCCACCACTAACAGGAAGTGATCATCTCCCTGGTCCCTCCACTAACAAGAAGTGATCATCTCCCTGGTTCCCTCCACTAACAGGAAGTGATCATCTCCCTGGTTCCCTCCACTAACAGGAAGTGATCATCTCTCTGGTTCCCTCCACTAACAGAAGTGATCATCTCCCTGGTTCCCTCCACTAACAGGAAGTGATCATCTCCCTGGTTCCCTCACTAAAAGGAAGTGATCATCTCCCTGGTTCCCTCCACTAACAGGAAGTGATCATCTCTCTGGTTCCCTCCACTAACAGAAGTGATCATCTCCCTGGTTCCCTCCACTAACAGGAAGTGATCATCTCTCTGGTTCCCTCACTAACAGGAAGTGATCATCTCCCTGGTTCCCTCCGCTAACAGGAAGTGATCATCTCCCTGGTTCCCTCCACTAACAGGAAGTGATCATCTCCCTGGTTCCCTCCACTAACAGGAAGTGATCATCTCCCTGGTTCCCTCCACTAACAGGAAGTGATCATCTCCCTGGTTCCCTCCACTAACAGGATGTGATCATCTCCCTGGTTCCCTCCACTAACAGGAAGTGATCATCTCCCTGGTTCCCTCCACTAACAGGAAGTGATCATCTCTCTGGTTCCCTCTACTAACAGGAAGTGATCATCTCCCTGGTTCCCTCCACTAACAGGAAGTGATCATCTCCCTGGTTCCCTCCACTAACAGGAAGTGATCATCGCTCTGGTTCACTCCACTAACAGGAAGTGATCATCTCCCTGGTTCCCTCCGCTAACAGGAAGTGATCATCTCCCTGGTTCCCTCCACTAACAGGAAGTGATCATCTCTCTGGTTCCCTCCACTAACAGGAAGTGATCATCTCCCTGGTTCCCTCCACTAACAGGAAGTGATCATCTCCCTGGTTCCCTCCGCTAACAGGAAGTAATCATCTCCCTGGTTCCCTCCGCTAACAGGAAGTGATCATCTCCCTGGTTCCCTCCACTAACAGGAAGTGATCATCTCTCTGGTTTCCTCCACTAACAGGAAGTGATCATCTCCCTGGTTCCCTCCACTAACAGGAAGTGATCATCTCCCTGGTTCCCTCCATTAACAGGAAGTGATCATCTCCCTGGTTCCCTCCACTAACAGGAAGTGATCATCTCCCTGGTTCCCTCCACTAACAGGAAGTGATCATCTCTCTGGTTCCCTCTACTAACAGGAAGTGATCATCTCCCTGGTTCCCTCCACTAACAGGAAGTGATCATCTCCCTGGTTCCCTCCACTAACAAGAAGTGATCATCTCCCTGGTTCCCTCCACTAACAGGAAGTGATCATCTCCCTGGTTCCCTCCACTAACAGGAAGTGATCATCTCTCTGGTTCCCTCCACTAACAGGAAGTGATCATCTCCCTGGTTCCCTCCACTAACAGGAAGTGATCATCTCCCTGGTTCCCTCCACTAACAGGAAGTGATCATCTCCCTGGTTCCCTCCACTAACAGGAAGTGATCATCTCCCTGGTTCCCTCCACTAACAGGAATTGATCATCTCCCTGGTTCCTTCGACTAACAGCCAATGGGTTTTGGATTATTAGAGAAAATAATCTCTGTGACAAACACACGTTTATGATTCTGACACGTTTTTGTTCATCAAGATAATCTCCACTAATGAACACCACGTTTATTATTTATAAAGCATGAATGCGATCACCAGAAGAAAAAAACCTAAAATTAGACTATAAACCCATCCATGGCTGGAGAACTATCTTTGTAAAGGTGGACCATATTTATCTCTAAGCCAATCAGAGCGGACTGGGCTTCTTCAGGAGGGGGGCTTAAAGAGACAGGCACTAAGACAGAGGGGGGGGGATACAGGTATATTCAGACAGACAGGAGGAGAAACAGGATGTAAACATGTTTTAGTAGAAAGTATGAACCTGGAGTTGAGCCTGATATGTCCCCTTTCAGGACTAAACAGAGCTGTGAGAGTTAAATCTATTTAGTGTGAAACCATCTGAACATACTGACCTGCTGTCAGCTGAGCTATGACTTCACCCTCTACAGGAACCACCTGGTAGTGAGCTCACCTGACAGCACATGGCAACTCAACTAGCTGCTTTTGACAGGCTTCAGGCTGAAGGGATGCTCTCAGCATCTTAGTCATGCTTTAAAGGGGCTCCGCAGGTTTACACATCAAGGTCAGATACAGGTCAGCCTGTTGGATCATGGATTCTGTGGTTCTGGAGGAGATTTTCTTTTATCTTTTATAACAAAGACTAGGAACCAGGACTGGAACCCAAGACTGCTGTAGGCCTCAGATCTGTACATCAGTACCTGTATGTCTAATCGTAATATTAATATTAATCAACTGGCTGTTGGCCTCTTTGATTCTGTTCTAAATCTGTCTTTAGAAAGCCCCCCCCCGACTTTAAGTAAGTACAACACTAAAGGTACAGTCTGTGGTTTTGTTATATAGCAACCTTAAATCTCCACACTCCTCACACTTAATGTTCTGAAACTGATCTCTGAGCTGTGTTGAGCCAATATCAACATGACTGTAGAGAGCAGTGACTGACAGAAGAAGTGGAGGAACTGACCATGATGTAGGAGGCGTTGATGTAATCGCTGCCTTTGATGCCGGGTAGAGGTGATAGGCCGACCCTCGCTCTCTCCGCTGGGGGGGGAAAGAACAGCCATTTACTTAACTTTCATTAGAACAGAGCGATCACACTGAAAGGCCATTATGTGTGCATTCATTCATCCTTTTGCTGTTATTGGATAGTGTAGACAGTTCCTGGTCATTCACAGCCTAAAGTTAAACAGATAACAGATATTAGCTGATTAATGAGACCAGACTGTAACCAATAGAGCAGTATTATATTAAGATAACAGATATTAGCTGATTAATGAGACCAGACTGTAAACAATAGAGCAGTATTATATTAAGATAACAGATATTAGCTGATTAATGAGACCAGACTGTAAACAATAGAGCAGTATTATATTAAGATAACAGATATTAGCTGATTAATGCTAATGAGACCAGACAGACTGTAAACAATGACACATTTAGGTGTTTATTTGACTACACGTTGCCTATTTGCGTCTGTTTCTCCTAAATTCAACCAAAAAACTAGCACTGGATAACGCCTCATTTGCATATTTAAAGATAACATTTCAGAAAACTTCAATAAAATAATAATTGTCTCTTGGGGACACTTAGGAAGTTAATGGTGATATCTATTAATTTCATTTTTCACGTGTAGTGTCTCCTTAAAATTGCTGCTATTTTTCGTACTAATATTACATTTTGTAAGTTTAACATTACAGCAAATGACACACATTAATAATGACAGGACCATTTAATAAGGTAAACCAACTAAGTGTTAGTGGTGGTTGTCTGGAGGTACTGTGTGCTTCGTTAGAGTACCACCTGATCTGTCAGAGACAAGTAAAAATAGGTTTTCCTGAAAGTTCCAAATGGCAGAACAAAGAGACATCAAACAGATCAGGACATGTGTGATGACGACATCCATGAACCTTTTAATCATCTGTATGGAACAGCACAGAAACACCTTCTTCTGTAATGCAGCTGTAAACTCATTCAGTGAAGGATGCCACTGAAGGGATTTCTTGGTTCTTACTGCTGGAGGTTCATTTCAAATTGAAGAGGTTTTACACCAGTGTAACACTTACATGGCACCACGGAGGAGTTCCGGTTTTTCTCTTTGTTGCACTCCTTCTGAGCGTTGAAGCATTCCATGAATCTGTTATTACACTGTGTTACCAACTGAAACACAAGAGAAGAAGAGAAGGCAAACTTTCACATGGCAGACAGTCACAGATAGGAAGTTAATTCATTTTATACAAAAACTCTCAGTGAAACTATCAAAATCTACTTTACACCTTTTATTGTGATCAGAATGTATGTATCTCTCTTCATGAAGCCTATTGTGCGAAAGTTTCCAGAAATACACTCCTCCGTCACTGCACAGTATCAGTTAACATACAACATCAGATTCATGGAAAGACTTCAACAATGTCAGAACACTTCTGGAATAGAAGCTGAAGGTAAAACAGAAAGCAGCTCACGGTGGCGAAGAGCAGAAAAGCACACCAACCCAGAGCGGCTCAAAGGAGGAGGGACACAGAAAGCTATTGTTTATACACTCCATCTGGTCTAGGCCTTGGTCTCCTTTGTGACATATTGTGATGAAATAACAAGACCTCCAGCCGACCCTCATCTGACCCACAACCGATGCAAACAAGGGCTGGATGACGTCTGGAACTCCCTGCTCAGCCTGTTGCCCCCGTGATAAGAGGAAGAAAATGGATGGATGATCAATAAATAATAAAAGCGATGTAAATAATATGTTGTTATCTTTCTAATTGATACCCTCATTTTAATTTGTTCCAGAGGAGCATCACAGGCTCCGCCCTCTGCTGGACTCTATGGGTAATACTCTCCTCCAATCAGGACGTGCCTACCGGATACTTGTGTTACCGCAGTACTATAAGGCGGCGTCCAGCGCTGGGTCGTACAACTGGAAGCTTTTTGTCCCCCCCCCCATGCAGGAGACAGGTTTTATGTGACAACGTACAGTGAATAATAAATGGTATGAGTCCCTTCACCTTGAACTGTTTCTCCAGATGTGTCCGGCCGCTGTGTCCTGGTGTCCTGATGCTGTTGAAGTAGCTGTGTAGCTGGCTGGCTGCCACTTCTGTCTCCTTCCCCAAAATGGCTTCCATCAAGGCATCGTGGATGAAGATGTACTGCTCCTGGATCAGCCAAACAGTCACAAAAGACAAACAGGATGTTTTGCAGCTGACGTGTCCAAACCGTACGTTTGCATTGCGAGTATTAGTATAAGTATTAATTTTAGTTTTCTCAAGACTTGGAACATGGTGTGCAGCACGGGAGAAACTGACTATCGTCCCTGTGCAAAGGGTTTGAAAAAGTAAAATGATGTATCGGTCTAAGCGCACACACACACACACACACACATACATTCAGAACATACACCCTCCTAACAAGATACAATATGCAGTTTGGAGTTATTTCCACAGATAAACACACTAAACAGAATTCATTAGCCTCCACATGTTGACCACAGATAAGCTTAACAGGAGCTGCTGCCACAGAGACGTCACATCATGAAAGTTATTACAATGAAACTGAGCAGTGAAATCACTCCCATGTCCACGGGCGACTGTTTGATGTGGTTCTGTATGCTAGCTTTAGTATTATAGCACGATGCTGTATCTCCACATCTACTGACTGTGGATACTCCTGGTCCCCAGAGGGGGATTCCCAATGAAGACTTCCTCAAGCACCGGTATCAGGTCCAAGTTTCAAAATAGCTTGAAAATTAGTAACTGGATTTCTACTGGACATTCATGGTTCATCTGAGGAGACTGACCCCGTTTGGTCCCTGGGGGAGGAATTCTAAAAGTTGTGGTTACCCCCCGACCTTTACTCAGTCAAACTTACAGTTACAGTTACCCTTTTACCTTTAATTAACCCTCAGTAACACATCATTTACTGAACACTGTCATGCTTCCCCGGCAACTTTTTCCATTTTGGTCCGTGCGTGACCCTTCTTCTAGTGTCTAAGTCCAAATTATTAACTTTTGCAGGGCGTAAAGTTGCGATGAATTTAGTGAGTACGTATATTTACGGTAGCCACAGAATTAATTCTAATCATGATCCCTCAGCATTTCCTCATTTCAGCAACATGTCCACTTGAGCATTGCGTAATGTAATGAAAGTCATGAAATTGTGAAACTGTTGGTATTTGGTGAGTTCCCAACCTGACCTGTAGTATCAACATGATCAGTATCTGCATTAAGATGCAGGTTGTTTGACCCTGGGACACTGGGTTTGTCTCAATGTGGAACCAGCTCTCATAACTTAAGACCTACATTGTCCAACAAGAGTCTCACAAGACACATGCAGACATACAAACCTCGGTCTGGACCAGGTAGTTGCGCTGCATGCGGATGTGTTTGAGGAAGCCGAGTACATTGACTGCGCTCTTGTCTTTGATCTGCTGCAGCATGCTGTCTACGACGATGTACGTCCCCGTCCGGCCCACTCCAGCACTGCAACACAACACAAGCCCAAGAGATATGAGCCCAGTTATTATCGCTGATCACAGTGCAGATGATAGCAGAGAGCTTCACAGTCAGCGGACAAACACCAGTAACTTCACACCTCCTTACTGTAAAATACCAGCTGACAACTGTGACAGCAGGTTCAGTGATGCTGCTTACATACTGTATGCAGCTGGAGGTGCAGAAAAGCACAAAGGTGTAGGTGTTCAAGAAGAATTGCATAGGATTGTAACCCTTGTTTGGGCAGTAAGAAGTGCATTCTTCACAAACACACAGTGAGAAAGGATGAAAGTGATGCCTTTGTTTCACAGTAATCCATAAAGACCTTTTATATAAACTGAGATGATCCCACTCACTATGCACAGAGAGTAACAGTTAATGTGTACAATGACAACCCAGTCTAATTAATGGAGGTGGATGATGGATGGGGAACAGAGTGATGAAGTGAAAGCAGTGACATTACCTGCAGTGGACAAGCATGGGTCCCATGTCAGGCATCTGGGCGGCCGAGGACCTGCGGACAAAGGTGAGGACGGGCAGGCTGTACTCGGGGACGCCCATGTCGGGCCACTGGGTGTAATGATACTGGAGCACCGTCCGTTCACTCTGGGCCCGCGCCTTAGAGTTCCCCTTCCCACCCTGGATGGAAGAGATGTTTGTTAGGCTGGAGGAAAATAAAAAAATGACAAGCTGGTATGAAAGCATCAAGCAAGGGGGACAAAGAAAGCACCTCTAACCCGCTGGCGGGTTTGAGAAGCATGTCTTCTTTAAAACCTGCCAGAATGGGAAGCCACACTTGACTTGGCTGAGACCAAGCAGTAACCTCTGGTGCCGACAAATGAAGCCTACACATCTGTGCCAAAAATGCAGTTCCTCAAATGGCCACTTGAGGCTCCAAAAGTGAGTCAATCCCCATTGACCTCCATGTTAAAATACCCAACTTCACAACAGAAATAAACATGTTTACAGCCTGGTGCATAAAATGGTTTTGGTCTCTGGTACTAATTTCCCCGTTCATGACAACTGTACAGGGGGTGAATTTTTATATAACTCACATGTTTAAATTAAAGTAAGGCTTAAAGTTATGCATAATTAAGGGCGTGGCCGCTTTGAGTGACAGGTGGGTGCCGTACCAGGTCGCTAGCTGCTAGATGTCTGCTCTGCAGCGTCACCATCTTCAGCCATGTTCGTTAATTACGTTCATTATGATAATGTTGGGGGGAGTGTCTTTGGGAGGCCTGAAGAAACAAACGGTGTCTTTCTCTCTAGATTTAGGGACTTTTGGAGCTGGTGCTGCTAGCTACTTTCATTGTAAAAGAGTTGGCAACACTGGGCAGGGTTTTAAGGTTGGATCAATTTGAAAAAATCTAATGTACTCTAGCTAGCTCCACCCTCTTGTGTCGCATCTGGTTGCAAAAAAACAAGATGGAGACGACCAAAAACCAAGATGGAGACGGCCAAAAAACAAGATGGAGACGGTCAAAAACCAAGATGGAGACGGCCAAAAACCAAGATGGAGACGGACAAAACCAAGATGGTGACGGACAAAAACCAAAATGGAGACGACCAAAAACCAAGATGGAGACGGACAAAAACCAAGATGGAGACGGTCAAAAACAAAGATTGAGACGGTCAAAAACCAAGATGGAGACGGCCAAAAACCAAGATGGAGACAGAGAAAAACCAAGATGGAGACGACCAAAAACCAAGATGGAGACGGTCAAAAGCCAAGATGGAGACGGCCAAAAACCAAGATGGAGACAGAGAAAAACCAAGATGGAGACGACCAAAAACCAAGATGGAGACGGTCAAAAACCAAGATGGAGACGACCAAAAACCAAGATGGAGACGTCCAAAAACCAAGATGGAGACGACCAAAAACCAAGATGGAGACGCTCAAAAACCAAGATGGAGACGGTCAAAAACCAAGATGGAGACGACCAAAAACCAAGATGGAGACGACCAAAAACCAAGATGGAGACAGTCAAAAACCAAGATGGAGACGGCCAAAAACCAAGATAGAGACGACCAAAAACCAAGATGGAGACGACCAAAAACCAAGATGGAGACGACCAAAAACCAAGATGGAGACGACCAAAAACCAAGATGGAGACGACCAAAGACCAAGATGGAGACGGCCAAAAACCAAGATGGAGACGGCCAAAATCCAAGATGGAGACGACCAAAAACCAAGATGGAGACGACCAAAAACCAAGATGGAGACGACCAAAAACCAAGATGGAGACGACCAAAAACCAAGATGGAGACGGTCAAAAACCAAGATGGAGACGACCAAAAACCAAGATGGAGACGACCAAAAACCAAGATGGAGACGACCAAAAACCAAGATGGAGACGGTCAAAAACCAAGATGGAGACGGTCAAAAGCCAAGATGGAGACGACCAAAAACCAAGATGGAGAAGACCAAAAACCAAGATGGAGACGACCAAAAACCAAGATGGAGAAGACCAAAAACCAAGATGGAGACGACCAAAAACCAAGATGGAGAAGACCAAAAACCAAGATGGAGACGGTCAAAAACCAAGATGGAGACGACCAAAAACCAAGATGGAGACGGCCAAAAACCAAGATGGAGAAGACCAAAAACCAAGATGGAGACGGTCAAAAACCAAGATGGAGACGACCAAAAACCAAGATGGAGACGGCCAAAAACCAAGATGGAGACGGCCAAAAACCAAGATGGAGACGTCCAAAATGCCAAACTCGAGGCTTCAAAGCGGTCGTCCACAAACCAACGGGTGACATCGCGGTGACTACGTCCACTTCCTCTATACAGTCTGTGGTTCTACCTGAATCTCTGTGGTTTGGAGTTTAATTTCACTCCTATTTGTACTTTGACATTTCAACCTTATTTTACTTTACTGAGCACTTTCAGCCATATTGGAACTGTGTTGAGTTACTGCTGATGCACACCGAACAATTCCTGCTGTTGCTGCTTCACATTAAAAGTTTTCCACTGGTGAAATTGAGGGATGCTTTTATTGTGAAAAAAGATTGGAGATGCTATGTGTTTTCCACCAAGGTATGGGAGCTTCCTTAGTGGTGTTATCCTTCAGTAGAACCAGATATCCGGCTCTGTGTGGTCAGCAGGTTTAAATCATGCAGGTAGGAACAGTAAGAACAGAAACAGCGACAGGCTCTTACTGCACCTCCAACACGTCACCGAGGTAAACAGCTTCCTCTCATTCTCACCTTTTTGACTGTAGTGCTGTTCAGTGTGAAGCGGCGAACAGTGTAGCAGGCGTGAACTTTGGTGCTTTTCAGTGTGACTACCAAGTTGCCGTACTCCTCACTGTTCTCTGTTGGCCAGTACTGGTCACATTTTCTCTGTAGAACAAACACACACATGAATCACTTTACATTGTGGAGAGTGTACGGTGTGTAACTTTTACGAGTGTGTGTTGAATCTGGATATTTCAGTTAATATATCACTTTTCCCATGAAACAGATCGGATACCTGTATAGTTTTTGTGGTGAGGTATTTCCTCCAGGGCTAAACACATCCAGAAGGGTTGCAAAGTGAGTAAATGAATGTATAAACCCATGACCCTTCAGAGGAAGAGGGCTCTCCCTTTCTATTTGAGTTATACAGCAACTGCTTTTCTATATTCTGTGAACTGCTTACCACCTTATATACCTTCAGGGTAACGATGAGTACTTTTACCATTATAAAGCTCTCCGTCACAGCACAAGAATGGTCTAATAATTGTTCTGGGGACACTCAGATACAAGTCAAACGCAGCATTCATATAGAGGAGGCTCTACCCATAAGACTTGGACAGCTGTGCAAAGCCCTGACATCTGTATGATCAGCTCTAACACCAGGACGCTACAAGTCCAAAGACCTTCCTCACAGTGGACGGGTTGACTTGCCATAGCAGGAGAGGCATACTGTCGGTGTGACTATTAACATAACTGTTGGCTGTTTGAGCCAGCATGCCAGGGGTCCAACACGTTTTTGGAAATTACTAAAATCAAATTGGTTGATCGAACTGGCTCATCTAAATATAAATGGAGCCATTATTCATTTTAAATGTGGTTATTTCACTGTGTTTGACCAGATTAAATGTCTGCTGTGAGAAATGGCCACTGATGAGACCGTGCTACGACATCCTCAGCAGTACAGAATAGGGGTTTCTATCATCTGATCATTGAGTGTATATCACTGTGTAATTGGGGGGAGAAACATTTTCAAACCTTGCCTTAAACATCCCGAAATCTACAATTTGTTTACAACGAGTGTCAGAACGTACCCGGCCTTTCTCCACTAAGTTGGTGATCATCACGATGATGCAGGTGTTTTGCTCCCACACCATCCGCCAGAAGTCCTCGAAGGTGGACTTGAGCGGTCCCTGCGCTGCGATGTAAGCTTTGGGCTTATTATAACCCTGATGGGTGAAGGACGGAGAGACAGACTATTAGATAAGTGACACATCTAAATGACATGGTATTGTTTCTCATCTCCAGAATGGTTCCTCTGCTCATACAGACCCACAGACGGGGACATCAGCACTCACATCCACATAGTTGGCGTTGATGTAGTCGGAGTGTTTGGAGTCCTTCGCAGCCAGCGGCCTCAGCTTCACCCTGCTGTGGTCGTCTAACGGGGAAACACAGAGCGGGGAACCAGTGAGTGAAACCACAGCGAGACCTGAACCCCGACCCCAACACGGTGCTGTCCATGTAGTGATGTTATCTCGCTGCCCAGTTACCTGCTCCCAACCAGGAAGCACATTAACCTTTGTGGTTGAAACGATGGTCAGACTGGGTTATGTGAGTGTGTTTTACAGACAGCTAAACAGCTGGTACCTGCCTTTTGTTTCCAGCATGCTCTGTAATAAACAAGACCGAGCTGCTTCCACAGATACAGAGACGTGAGATATTTATTACAGATTGATGTAGTGAAGCATCACGTGTTTGCTCTTCTAGTGGTGATGTCAGTTTGCTGGTCTGGTTGACCACTAACACCACACATTGGTTCAGAGAAAGATCGGTGATTTGTGCTTCATTTCATTTAGAAAAAGTACAAAGTTTTGAGCACAATTTGGGCTCAAAACATAGCAGAAATCACCATGTGACAAATGTATACTGTAGTACAGTGTGTAGTACTCACAGGGATAGATGTATACTGTAGTACAGTGTGTAGTACTCACAGGGACAGATGTATACTGTAGTACAGTGTGTAGTACTCACAGGGACAGATGTATACTGTAGTACAGTGTGTAGTACTCACAGGGATAGATGTATACTGTAGTACAGTATGTAGTACTCACAGGGACAGATGTATACTGTAGTACAGTGTGTAGTACTCACAGGGACAGATGTATACTGTAGTACAGTGTGTAGTACTCACAGGGACAGATGTATACTGTAGTACAGTGTGTAGTACTCACAGGGACAGATGTATACTGTAGTACAGTGTGTAGTACTCACAGGGACAGATGTATACTGTAGTACAGTGTGTAGTACTCACAGGGACAGATGTATACTGTAGTACAGTGTGTAGTACTCACAGGGACAGATGTAGACTGTAGTACAGTGTGTAGTACTCACAGGGATAGATGTATACTGTAGTACAGTGTGTAGTACTCACAGGGACAGATGTATACTGTAGTACAGTGTGTAGTACTCACAGGGACAGATGTATATGTAGTACAGTGTGTAGTACTCACAGGGACAGATGTATACTGTAGTACAGTGTGTAGTACTCACAGGGACAGATGTATACTGTAGTACAGTGTGTAGTACTCACAGGGACAGATGTATACTGTAGTACAGTGTGTAGTACTCACAGGGATAGATGTATACTGTAGTACAGTGTGTAGTACTCACAGGGACAGATGTATACTGTAGTACAGTGTGTAGTACTCACAGGGACAGATGTATACTGTAGTACAGTGTGTAGTACTCACAGGGACAGATGTATACTGTAGTACAGTGTGTAGTACTCACAGGGACAGATGTATACTGTAGTACAGTGTGTAGTACTCACAGGGACAGATGTATACTGTAGTACAGTGTGTAGTACTCACAGGATACGATGTTGATGTATCTGTTCTTGTGCTTGTTGTCAGGATGGTTGGAGTGATCTGATGTGATCTTCATATCAGCAGAGCATCGCTGAACCTCCTGGGGAAGGACACACGCACGCACGCACGCACGCACGCACGCACGCACGCACACACACACACACACACACACACACACACACACACACACACACACACACACAGTTATACAATTTGTTACACATCCTGCTTTCTGTGTAAAAGTACGTGATTACTTCTCATACTTGAGTGTTTTCTTGTAGTTGATGCATACTGTCCTCTCGGTGTCTCACGTCCAAACAGACTGCAGAACCTGTCTGTCTCTCTTAAAGCTGCTCTTCTGTTCTACCTGTTCAGGCTGGTTTCAACTACCTCAGTCCCTCATTCTCTCTCTCTTTCCCTCTTTCATCCTCATTCTCTCTCTCTTTCATCCTCATTCTCTCTCTCTTTCTCTCTTTCATCCTCATGCTCTCTCTCTTTCCCTTTTTCATCCTCATTCTCTCTCTCTTTCCCTTTTTCATCCTCATTCTCTCTCTCTTTCATCCTCATTCTCTCTCTCTTTCCCTTTTTCATCCTCATTCTCTCTCTCTTTCATCCTCATTCTCTCTCTCTTTCCCTCTTTCATCCTCATTCTCTCTCTCTTTCCCTCTATCATCCTCATTCTCTCTCTCTTTCCCTCTTTCATCCTCATTAACTCTCTCTTTCCCTATTTCATCCTCATTCTCTCTCTCTTTCCCTCTTTCATCCTCATCATCTCTCTCTTTCCCTCTTTCATCCTCATCTTCTCTCTCTTTCCCTTTTTCATCCTCATTCTCTCTCTCTTTCATCCTCATTCTCTCTCTCTATCATCCTCATTCTCTCTCTCTTTCTCTCTTTCATCCTCATTCTCTCTCTCTATCATCCGCATCCTCTCTCTCTTTCCCTCCTCATTCTCTCTCTCTTTCCCTCTATCATCCTCATTCTCTCTCTCTTTCCCTCTTTCATCCTCATTCTCTCTCTCTTTCCCTCTTTCATTCTAATTCTCTCTCTCTTTCTCTTTCCCTCTTTCATCCTCATTATATCTCTCTTTGTCCCTCTTTCATCCTCATTCTCTCTCGCTTTCCCTCTTTCATCCTCATTCTCTGTCTCTTTCCCTCTATCATCCTCATTCTCACTCTCTTTCATCCTCTATCATCCTCATTCTCTCTCTCTTTCCCTCTTTCATCCTCATTCTCTCTCTCTTTCCCTCTTTCATTCTAATTCTCTCTCTCTTTCTCTTTCCCTCTTTCATCCTCATTATATCTCTCTTTGTCCCTCTTTCATCCTCATTCTCTCTCGCTTTCCCTCTTTCATCCTCATTCTCTGTCTCTTTCCCTCTATCATCCTCATTCTCTCTCTCTTTCATCCTCTTTCATCCTCATTCTCTCTCTCTTTCCCTCTTTCATCCTCATTCTCTTTCTCTTTCCCTCTATCATCCTCATTCTCTCTCTCTTTCCCTCTTTCATCCTCATTGTCTCTCTCTTTCATCCTCATTATCTCTCTCTTTCCCTCTTTCATCCTCATTCTCTCTCTCTTTCCCTCTTTCATCCTCATTTTCTCTCTCTTTCCCTCTTTCATCCTCATTCTCTATCTCTTTCCCTCTTTCATCCTCATTGTCTCTCTCTTTCCCTCTATCATCCTCATTCTCTCTCTCTTTCCCTCTTTCATCCTCATTCTCTTTCTCTTTCCCTCTATCATCCGCATCCTCTCTCTCTTTCCCTCTATCATCCTCATTCTCACTCTCTTTCATCCTCTTTCATCCTCATTCTCTCTCTCTTTCCCTCTTTCATCCTCATTCTCTTTCTCTTTCCCTCTATCATCCTCATTCTCTCTCTCTTTCCCTCTTTCATCCTCATTCTCTCTCTCTTTCATCCTCATTATCTCTCTCTTTCCCTCTTTCATCCTCATTCTCTCTCTCTTTCCCTCTTTCATCCTCATTTTCTCTCTCTTTCCCTCTTTCATCCTCATTCTCTATCTCTTTCCCTCTTTCATCCTCATTGTCTCTCTCTTTCCCTCTATCATCCTCATTCTCTCTCTCTTTCCCTCTTTCATCCTCATTCTCTTTCTCTTTCCCTCTATCATCCGCATCTTCTCTCTCTTTCCCTCTATCATCCTCATTCTTTCCCTCTTTCATCCTCGTTCTCTCTCTCTTTCCCTCTATCATCCTCATTCTTTCCCTCTTTCATCCTCGTTCTCTCTCTCTTTCCCTCTATCATCCTCATTCTCTCTCTCTTTCCCTCTTTCATCCTCATTCTCTCTCTCTTTCCCTCTTTCATCCTCATTCTCTCTCTCTTTCCCTCTTTCATCCTCATTCTCTTCATCTTTCCCTCTTTCATCCGCAACCTCTCTCTCTTTCCCTCTATCATCCTCATTCTCTCTCTCTTTCCCTCTTTCATTCTCATTCTCTCTCTTTCCCTCTTTCATCCTCATTCTCTCTCTCTTTCCCTATTTCATCCTCATTCGCTCTCTCTTTCCCTCTTTCATCCTCATTCTCTCTCTCTTTCATCCTCATTATCTCTCTCTTTCCCTCTTTCATCCTCATTCTCTCTCTCTTTCCCTCTTTCATCCTCATTTTCTCTCTCTTTCCCTCTTTCATCCTCATTCTCTATCTCTTTCCCTCTTTCATCCTCATTGTCTCTCTCTTTCCCTCTATCATCCTCATTCTCTCTCTCTTTCCCTCTTTCATCCTCATTCTCTTTCTCTTTCCCTCTATCATCCGCATCTTCTCTCTCTTTCCCTCTATCATCCTCATTCTTTCCCTCTTTCATCCTCGTTCTCTCTCTCTTTCCCTCTATCATCCTCATTCTCTCTCTCTTTCCCTCTTTCATCCTCATTCTCTCTCTCTTTCCCTCTTTCATCCTCATTCTCTCTCTCTTTCCCTCTTTCATCCTCATTCTCTTCATCTTTCCCTCTTTCATCCGCAACCTCTCTCTCTTTCCCTCTATCATCCTCATTCTCTCTCTCTTTCCCTCTTTCATTCTCATTCTCTCTCTTTCCCTCTTTCATCCTCATTCTCTCTCTCTTTCCCTATTTCATCCTCATTCGCTCTCTCTTTCCCTCTTTCATTCTCATTCTCTCTCTCTTTCCCTCTTTCATCCTCATTCTCGCTCTCTTTCCCTCTTTCATCCTCATTCTCTCTCTCTTTCCCTCTTTCATCCTTCCTTTTTGGCTCTAGCAGGTGTTCCTTTCTCCACAGCTGGTGCTTTAATAAGCTGCTATACATCCCTTACTTGTTTACTTGTGGTAATGATGAAGGCTGCAGCTACTAATAGTTTTAGGAGATAAAGGCTCCTTCTGATGTGACCCAGCTGCTCTATCATAGCAGTATCTGATACCACCTGTGTTCCTGTGCAGGTGTGTTTCCACAATGTACTGGTGTCTTCTGAAGCAGCAAACATCAGGTGATGGAGAACTTGGGCAGAATGACTGCAGGTCTAAGAGCTGCAGCGTGTTTAAAGGATCCTGTTTAAGTCCAACACCACCGTACTGCTGCTTACCTCAAAATCTGGAGAGAATCCATGTTGGTCGTCTGAGTAGAGTTCATGGACGTGTTTGATGAACTGCTTGACTGGAATGGCCTCCACGTCATCTGCAGAGAGGAGATGAGGCCAGGGTTAAACCGGCTCCACAGGAGCAGTAACTTCTAACTTGCCCTGGAGCAAGGCACACCCCCAGCCCACAACTGCTGACACTAGACGACTTCTAAGTTTGACAGTGCGTTACAGAAACCCAGCAGCCTGCCTTCGATACATAAAGGTAAAGTACACAGGCATTATGGGACTTGTGAGTGAGGCAATATGAGAATATGAGAACCAGACTACTACTAATCTGGAAGCTGAGAACTGACTCACCATCACATGTACAGCAGACCAATCACAATGATGTGACTCACCTTACAAGTCTTACAGGTATCAATAACTACGCCACCTGTTTCTCACCTCAAACTGATTGAGAAACTGAATTTGGTGGTTTAGGATAAATTTGATATTTCAAGAGCAACGTTCTTCTCTATATCTCTATAAATATCTATAAAGAGATTCTACATTCACATGTAGAATCTGCAGCAACATTTTTGTCATCGGAAGCGTTCTGGTTTCCGTAGTCAGAGTAGTATCGACCAATCAGGTTTGAGCAGGCTTTGGTTGAATGCAGGTAAACAGTTCGTGTGGAGAGAGGCGGAACACATCGGCTGAAATGCAACCTGGGAACCCGCCGGCTATCGTCTGATGATAATTCAGCTTTTTATTAGTTTAAAATGAGCTTGTAAACTGTCTACTGGTGAAACAATCCGGTCGTACACATCGTCTCTCAACTCAAACTCCTGTCTCACATCTCGAGGTGCTAATCGGACTGTGAACAATCAGCAGTGCACGGAAGAGGAAGTCTTGGCCCGGATATCCTCTGGAGACATCAGAACCCCGGAAATATAGCTCCTCACCCCCAGAGGCCCATCTATCATCAGAAGGAACCCATCGGCTATCGGACAGATCGGACAGATAATTGAAAGACCAATGAGAGATATGTTTATGATATCTCACCACATGTTCATTCAGCAGCTGTAAACACACCATGTTCCTCAACAAATGGAGTTCCCCAGTTGACATGAAATTATACTCTCGATGTTCAAATGTCCATTTTTCTGAGTTGAAAGTCCATTCTTGACCTTTGAAACATGAACATAATTTCACCAGGCAGTGTGCGAGCTGTTTGTGTGTCCTTTTGTTTCGTCTTTTAAGCCCAACGTGAGCACGAAGTCTTTAAAGAGCTCAGACAACACGTTCTCAGTCCCAGCTCACCAAATATGGCAACGTGGCCAGCGGCCCTACGCTTCACGCTATGACGCTCTCGCTACACCTCTAGTGTCAGTTTTGGACATGACAGGGACGGCGTGTCAGTTTGGTCAGCTTCTGCTCGGGTCTTTTAAGAAAAAAATTCCATGTTCACAGGAACAGTTTCCAGTTGTTACACACATACAGTCTCTTTTCAAAATAAACTTCCAATGTAGGTTTACTTAGTCTATAAGTTTACTTACGAAACAAAAGTACTTGGTTATGTTTCAGGAAACGATCGTGGATCGAGTATGTTTGTTATGTAAAATAAATATGTTTGTTACGTAACTGTCGTTAGTTAAATACGGAAGTTACGTAACAAAAACAAGGTCAAATAAGTCAACGCTGACTTGGTTTGACTCGGGACACGAACAGCGGTCTCCTGGGTGAATGTCCTGTGTTTGTTTGACCCGTCCATCCAAAGACTCACCTTTCACTCTACTAGTCATTAATGTATATACAGTCTACTGGGAATGATGTACGCCTACGCCTTACTTAACCTCAAAAAGAGAAAATTATGTCCTCGTGTTGTGATCATAAATTCTGATGCAGATATGATTTGAAGAGATACAGGTCAAGGCAAAAAGAGCATTCATTTGTATTCAGTGTTGTCTTTATCAATGACCCTAGATACTGTATAGAAACAGATTGATAGACATGAATGAATCCACATGCCAGGGTTAATGGTGAATGCAATGTGCCAAGAATAATGCTAGTTCAGTTCCACTGCTTCACCACAGAGGAGCAAGCAAGTAAAAACACACGAGAAAGCTTGCATGTCATGTTGTGTTGTTGTGATGTTGTGTTGCTTGTGCGAGCTTTTAGCATGACGGCACAGGACTTGAGCGCATGTTTCATCAGCTGGCAAACACAAAGTGGTCGTTCTTCAGACGCTGACAGCATTAAAAGCTGAACTGGACCCAGATGATTGGAGACCGTTCAGTGGAAAGCATGAAAAAACATTACACAACAGCAGAAAGTCTCTCACAGCGCCTCAGTTTAGTCTTCATCAAATATTAACAAGAGCATACACTCGCTCTCACTTACGCTCATTTAGGTATGCAAATATGTCAGAATGATGTGTGTGTCAGTAAACACAGCAGGCTGCTGAGTGTTCTGGGTCCGGAGAAGCCAATTAGCTCCACGGAGAACTGATCCAGTAGAATACAATCACACCACAGCATATCTAACATACAGTTGTTGTGTTGTTCCAGGATACAGGCAGTATACTGTACAGCAGTAAAACACCAGTGTGGTCAAACAGAACAAAACTACCTGGTTTCTTCAAACATAAAAATCATCAGTAAAACTAAGACAGAGAGCCGCTCCATCCGGCTCCTCTTTCTCTACATCCACGAGTCAGACAACTCAGGTTAAACACACATTTTCACTCAAGGTGAAACTTTTACAACTGTAGTCGGTGAACTTGAGTGAACAAGCGAAGTGAATCCATTATACAGTGACTTTGTATTGATGCCACCTTCATCCTGTACAACACAATCCTACAGATACTCACCACATTTGCTTTGATAATTTGGGTTTGTGGCCAACTGAAGTGATTTGGAGAATGTTAGCCAAGACACCTACTCTTTCTTTTCATCAGGACATTCTCATTTCTATTCTTCCACTTTGTTTCTGGCAGATCAAGGATCTGCAGGAAGACATGTACGCGATCCCATCTACTTGTATCTATCAGAAAAGCTGTTGGAAAAACTGAGGTGGGGAAAAAAGGAGGACAAAATGTGGAATTTATTCATAGTTTGTTTTCAGTCAAACTTTCTAAATAAAATGGGGAGTGCATTAAAGTGCAGTAGTACTACCCAACACATGACTCCCTCTGCAGTAGTACTACCCAACACATGACTCCCTCTGCAGTAGTACTACCCAACACATGACTCCCTCTGCAGTAGTACTACCCAACACATGACTCCCTCTGCAGTAGTACTACCCAACACCTGACTCCCTCTGCAGTAGTACTACCCAACACCTGACTCACTCTGCAGTAGTACTACCCAACACATGACTCTCTCTGCAGTAGTACTACCCAACACATGACTCCCTCTGCAGTAGTACTACCCAACACCTGACTCCCTCTGCAGTAGTACTACCCAAATCCTGACTCCCTCTGCAGTAGTACTACCCAACACCTGACTCTCTCTGCAGTAGTACTACCCAACACCTGACTCACTCTGCAGTAGTACTACCCAACACCTGACTCCCTCTGCAGTAGTACTACCCAACACCTGACTCCCTCTGCAGTAGTACTACCCAACACCTGACTCACTCTGCAGTAGTACTACCCAACACATGACCTGACTCACTCTGCAGTAGTACTACCCAACACATGACTCTCTCTGCAGTAGTACTACCCAACACCTGACTCCCTCTGCAGTAGTACTACCCAACACCTGACTCCCTCTGCAGTAGTACTACCCAACACCTGACTCCCTCTGCAGTAGTACTACCCAACACCTGACTCCCTCTGCAGTAGTACTACCCAACACATGACTCACTCTGCAGTAGTACTACCCAACACCTGACTCCCTCTGCAGTAGTACTACCCAACACCTGACTCACTCTGCAGTAGTACTACCCAACACATGACTCTCTCTGCAGTAGTACTACCCAACACCTGACTCACTCTGCAGTAGTACTGCCCAACACCTGACTCTCTCTGCAGTAGTACTACCCAACACATGACTCCCTCTGCAGTAGTACTACCCAATACCTGACTCCCTCTGCAGTAGTACTACCCAACACATGACTCCCTCTGCAGTAGTACTACCCAACACATGACTCCCTCTGCAGTAGTACTACCCAACACCTGACTCACTCTGCAGTAGTACTGTACTACCAACACCTGACTCCCTCTGCAGTAGTACTACCCAACACATGACTCCCTCTGCAGTAGTACTACCCAACACCTGACTCCCTCTGCAGTAGTACTACCCAACACATGACTCCCTCTGCAGTAGTACTACCCAACACCTGACTCCCTCTGCAGTAGTACTACCCAACACATGACTCCCTCTGCAGTAGTACTACCCAACACCTGACTCCCTCTGCAGTAGTACTACCCATCACCTGACTCCCTCTGCAGTAGTACTACCCAACACCTGACTCCCTCTGCAGTAGTACTGCCCAACACATGACTCCCTCTGCAGTAGTACTACCCATCACCTGACTCCCTCTGCAGTAGTACTGCCCAACACCTGAAAACACACTTTTCCCTTTAATGTGACAAACAACAACTTGACTGTATCATTACACCTCAATTATCAATTCATCTTATGATTGTTTTTAACTAATTGTAATATGTGTGACTTTTCATAGGTATCAATACCAGATAAGCAGCGTTTGATTATCCGATATTGATCTTCTGATGCTAATGTAACACATCTGTAATGTTTGCTGGTCTCTGTGTGTGTTGACTGGAAGGTTCTGTTGTAAGTGGCTGCTGCCTGCAGGTTTTAAATTCAGCAGAAGCTCTTAAAGCGGATTATGGGATGTGCGAGGCTCTAGGTCTGAGCCTATTGAGACAATTAACACAGCAAACATATGGTCACACACCACCCTGCTGTCTGCTGCGGTGGACTCCACACAGTGTTTCTGGATATTTAGCCTCCAAACGTCTGTAAAGCTCCATCAAAATAACAAACATATCATACGGAAGTGATGAATGGGGAGCATGTGTTCCTGCTGGGGGTGGGATATAGCATCAATGGTGGACCCCCCTTTGTCTCTGCAGGACTCTGCCATGCTGGGCACACTTGCCCTGGTGTCAATGAGACCTTTGGACACAGCCAAGGCTCATTGTTAGGAAGCCCCACTAGCTTTTAATTGATTTGACGGGTTTGGATCCAAATCCTGGACCTGAGGACTAGAACTGGAGCAGCTTTCAAGCCCTGGAGGTTATGTGTGTGTGTGTTCTTTGTAACTGGTGAACTGGGCATGGCCTCTTTCTCTCTCTCTCTCTCTCTCTCTCTCTCTCTCTCTCTCTCTCTCTCTCTCTCGCACAGCACAGGTTGTGATGTGGCTACAGATGATATTTTTGGCTTCCCTTCAAAATGAAGGAATCACTAGATGGTTTCACAGTATGTGAAATTGTCAGATAAGCTTGTTTAACTGTCTTCACACAACCCAGTCAGTCATCTGAAGGAAAAGCTCCGAGCGATGACAACCTGCAACATGGACAGTCACTATATCTGAGACCGCTCCAACTGACCAGGCTGAAGACAATGTGTCCTCAGCTGAGGACAGAGGAAGACGTAGTGGACATAGTGTGGATCCTTCTAGGATAAACAGGAGGTCCAGTTGCTAATGTTTAAAGTCCAGGTAAAGTCAAATCAGAGATTTGTTTCTAAACACATGTTAGAAAACAACAGTAGCCTCCTCCGTCGCTACTGTTGCAGCTGTAAAACGCTGGATAAATAGTTTTGAGTGAAATGACTCGTTTCTCTATCAGCTTTTGATGGATTCGGTCCGGTAACATGGAAAGTCTAGAAGAGCCTCACGATTGAATTATTTTATCCCAATTCAAGTTAGCATGTCGGGCTAAACCAGAAGTTAGCCGGCTCGGTTGGCAGAAGTCTCTGGAGATGACCAACAACAAGTGTCGTGTACCGTACGTACGTTATCAACCCTCACCTGTGATTGGCTGTGGTTTCAGAGCCTTCAGCGGACACGCCCCCCAGCGTTTCACAGACCAGAATACTGCTTATTTTTTCATGATTTTAAAGACTTGGCAATTTTTTAAATCATTCAGATTTGACAGGGTGGTTAATAACACATTTTCCTGTGGTGTGACAAACTCAGATCACATATTTGCTTTACTTGGACATTAAAAAGACAATGTCCTGCATTCTTTATGCATCCATGTGTGTTGTTTTATAGTTTTATAGTTTATATTATTTAAAGTGTGGTGTGCATAGCAATGTAATAAGGGTCAGATATATTGTATTCAGTTAAATCTAAACTCGCATTACATGCAAACAGCGTTATCTTCAACATATCAAAGGTGGACAACACTGAATAGACCAACCCATATACTGATCTATCTCTACCCCCAAACACCAGGAACAATAAAACACACACACACACACACACACACACACACACACACACACACACACACACACACACACACACACATGATATAGTATGTCTGAAATCTCTTGCCATGACAAGGTATAGCAGCACATTCAGCTTCATATGGGGATTCTACCTGTGAAAAGGGACGTGGTTGGTTGTTACCTGGGATGGGGATGACGGGGCTCGTCTCATTGGGGACCACCCTGGGTGAACTGTTGTCTTCCACATAGAAATGGGCGGTCTGGAAACAGCGCCTGGTACAGAGAGAGAGACAGGTTACATGTTAACAGTTTTAACTTTGGAGGACAGATCCAGGACAGAGACAGAGAGAGAGAGACACAGACACACAGAGAGAGAGAGAGAGACAGAGAGAGAGAGACGGAGACAGAGACGGAGACAGAGACGGAGACAGAGACAGAGACAGAGGTTACATGTTAACAGTTTTAACTCTGGAGGACAGATCCTCAACTGGACCTCAGCTACACACTATGACTGTTACCCTCTCTGTATATACAGCTCATCTCTGAGAGAGAAAGACATGAGAGAGAGAGAGAGAGAGAGAGAGAGAGAGAGAGAGAGAGAGAGAGAGAGACAGAGAGAGAGAGAGCAGTGATGGTGAAGCGAGCTGTAGAGTGAATGAAGAGAGGGAGCGGCGTTACTGAGAACAAAGCAGTGAATCAGAGAAATAAAAAGTTATTTTCTGATTGTTTCATGGTCGTTACGTTCCAAACCACAAATAAACACACCGACACCTCCACACAAGCCTGTGGGAAGGTGCTACGATTTTTAATGAGTGCAGCTGGAGGGTAGACAGGAGGGCAGACTGGAAGGTAGACTGGAGGGTAGACTGGAGGGTAGACTGGAGGGTAGACTGGAGGGTAGACTGGAAGGGTAGACTGGAGGGTAGACAGGAGGGCAGACTGGAGGGTAGACTGGAGGGTAGACTGGAAGGGTAGACTGGAGGGTAGACTGGAGGGTAGACTGGACGGCAGACTGGAGGGTAGACTGGAGGCTAGACTGGAGGGCAGACTGGAGGGTAGACTGGAGGGTAGACTGGAAGGTAGACTGGAGGGTAGACTGGAAGGTAGACTGGAGGGTAGACTGGAGGGCAGACTGGAGGGCAGACTGGAGGGTAGACTGGAGGGCAGACTGGAGGGCAGACTGGAGGGTAGACTGGAGGGTAGACTGGAAGGTAGACTGGAGGGTAGACTGGAGGGTAGACTGGAGGGTAGACTGGAAGGTAGACTGGAGGGTAGACAGGAGGGTAGACTGGAGGGTAGACTGGAGGGTAGACTTCATCCTGTGGCTCTGCTCGGTGAAACTGACTCACAGATAGCAGCACGGAGACCACGTCAACACAAACAGCCATGTAACAACCTGATGGTCGTCAAATACCGCCGGTAAGGCTGCCTTGTGCCTCGGTATCAGACGCACGGGGCGTGGCAATGCGACGGTATTTGATGACCTGGGAATGAGAAAGGGCACCGCTCACACCTGCTCACACCTGCTCACACCCTGTGCTCTGTTCGGGGTCGGCTGCAGGGTCTCTGTAGATCAGCACCACACACTGCTAGTGACAGTGGTGTACTGTAACAAAGTAATAATACTTTACTGTACTTAAGTATTTTTTGGGAGTGTCTGTACTTTACTTTAGTTTTTATATTTCTGTCACTCCACTACATTTCCTAAATAAAATGTGTACTTTTACTCCGATGCATATCCCCTAAGCATCTTCGTTACTCATTACTATTCCAAGTCAGCAGGTTTGGGGAATCAGTGGTCGTAGCTCGTTCCTTCATTCACATGATGGACAACAAGTGTTCTTCATTTTACTCCTTGGCGTACGGTGACTGTTTCAAATTTTCAAACCCATTAGCTCCTAGTATCTTTCATAATCGTCGAAATTCCGAATGTGACTCTTTATATGTCGGAGCATCCTGACGGGGACACTGCTCCTAAAACCTGAATAATACCCGACTATAGGCTACAAATCCTTGAAGCTGTGAAGCATTTTTTGGTTAGATTTCTGCACTTTATCTCAGGTTTTTCAGGTACTTCATCCACCAGAGGCTGGTGATGACTGAGAGGGATTCATTCTGTACAAGTTGTTTTTTTTTAGGAAAATGCTGCATATTATAGAGCTGGGACTTTTCACATCAACAACGTCCTGCAGGTTTTATAGCTGTCTAATTTCAAAGTATTATTTACTGCAGCTGACACACACACACACACACACACACACACGCACACACACACACACACACACACACACATACATACAGTGGAAGCAGTCGTACAGGGAAGCTTTCACATCAGCAGACACATCAGAAGGTCTCCTGTCGGGTTTTTAGTCTGTGACGGTGACTTTGACAATTCACAAATGTGATGTTTGACATCAGACTGCTTTGAAATGGAGATCTGCATCAGGCAGTTAGAGACACGTTGGAGTTTAACTACAGCAGAACGAAGCAGAAGAGGTATCACATACCTTCTCTCAGAAAACACTCAAGAAGTGAAAACATATCAGAGAGCATGAAAAAGAGGTGGACTAGCTAAGTTTACATCCAGCTGCTTTCAGTCTACAGAGAAGAATAAGATGTTATAAAGAAGATGTTTTCTCTGTGTTTGTATTATTATATTTAATGACAAGTGTAAAACATACTTTAACTTTTTGTTAGCATCCAAACCAGAGGACTAAGGCACACACCATCACTAGCTACAGGAACATTGCTATTCATGTCGGCACCAATAATGCTAGGTTGAGGAAGTCTGAGATAACAAAAGATAGCATAGTTAGGATGCTGGACTGCGCTAGAAAGATGGGTCGGCATCGAGTAGTTGTCTCTGGTCCCTTGCCTGTGCGGGGGAATGATGAGACCTCCAAACACGATACTAAATTGAACTAATTTGAGGCTCTTGTATTAAAACCTCTGTCTAAGCTGGTCTCCGCTTCTAAACCTACCAACTGCCTCCTCGACCCCTTATCTGCTAAACCTTTTAAAGATCTATGGCCATGGCTGGGACCTACACTGTTGAATATTGTCAACTTGTCTCTTACGACTGGTATTGTCCCCACTAGTTTCAAGACAGCAGTTGTTAAACCTCTACTTAAAGAAACTCACTGAGGAGGTCGTGTTGCTCTGGTTCTATCTGTTTGGCGTGGAGAGGAGGTTGTGTTGCTCTGGCTCTATCTATTGGCGTGAAGAGGAGGTTGTGTTGCTCTGGCTCTCTCTATTGGCGTTGAGAGGAGGTCGTGTGGCTCTGGCTCTACCTGTTTGGCGTGGAGAGGAGGTTGTGTTGCTCTGGCTCTATCTGTTTGGCGTGGAGAGGAGGTCGTGTTGCTCTGGCTCTACCTGTTTGGCTTCAAGAGGAGGTCGTATTGCTCTGGCTCTAGTTGTTTTGCGACGCCAGGAAGCTGCTTGACATCCTCCTTGATCCACCTTCTCACATATATTCACATTATATGTATTATTTTTTGTCATATGGATTGTCTATGTTGTATTTTCATTATGTTGTTACTCTGTACACACAACATCTATTGTACGTCTGTCCATCCTGGAAGGGGGATCCCTCCTCTGTTGCTCTTCCTGAGGTTTTGAACATTTTTTCCCTGTTAAAAGGTTTTTTTTTGGTTAAGTTTTTCCTTATCCGATGTGAGGGTTGCACTGTCAAGGACAGAGGGTGTTGTATCCTCTACAGATTGTAAAGCCCCCCGAGGATAATTTGTGATTTTGGACAATATAAATAAAATTGAACCGACTTTAAAAACCAAATAAAATTATGTGTTGAGAGGGAACCGGAGCTGTAGAGCTGTAGAGCAGTAGAGCTGTAGAGCAGTAGAGCAGTAGAGTTGTAGAGCTGTAGAGCAGTAGAGCTGTAGAGCTGTAGAGCTGTAGAGCTGTAGAGCTGTAGAGCAGTAGAGCTGTAGAGCTGTAGAGCTGTAGAGCAGTAGAGCAGTAGAGCTGTAGAGCAGTAGAGCAGTAGAGCTGTAGAGCAGTAGAGCTGTAGAGCTGCAGAGCTGCAGAGCTGCAGAGCTGCAGAGCTGTAGAGCAGTAGAGCTGTAGAGCTGTAGAGCTGTAGAGCTGTACTGTAGAGCTGTAGAGCTGTAGAGCTGCAGAGCTGCAGAGCTGTAGAGCTGTACTGTAGAGCTGTAGAGCTGTAGAGCTGCAGAGCTGTAGCGCTATAGAGCGGTAGAGCTGTAGAGCAGTAGAGCTGTAGAACTGTAGAGCTGTAGAGCTGCAGAGCTGTAGAGCTGTAGAGCAGTAGAGCTGTAGAGCTGTAGAGTTGCAGAGCTGTAGCGCTGTAGAGCAGTAGAGCTGTAGAGCTGTAGAGCTGTAGAGCTGCAGAGCTGTAGCGCTGTAGAGCAGTAGAGCTGTAGAGCAGTAGAGCTGCAGAGCTGTAGAGCAGTAGAGCTGTAGAGCTGTAGAGCTGTAGCGCTGTAGAGCAGTAGAGCTGTAGAGCAGTAGAGCTGTAGAGCTGTAGAGCTGCAGAGCTGCAGAGCTGTAGAGCTGTAGAGCTGTAGAGCTGTAGAGCTGCAGAGCTGTAGCGCTGTAGAGCAGTAGAGCTGTAGAGCTGTAGAGCTCTAGAGCAGTAGAGCTGTAGAGCAGTAGAGCTGTAGCGCTGTAGAGCAGTAGAGCTGTAGAGCTGTAGAGCTGTAGAGCAGTAGAGCTGTAGAGCTGTACTGTAGAGCTGTAGAGCTGTAGAGCTGCAGAGCTGTAGCGCTGTAGAGCAGTAGAGCTGTAGAGCTGTAGAGCTGTAGAGCAGTAGAGCTGTAGAGCTGTACTGTAGAGCTGTAGAGCTGTAGAGCTGTAGAGCTGTAGAGCTCTAGAGCTGTACTGTAGAGCTGTAGAGCTGCAGAGCTGTAGAGCTGTAGAGCTGTAGATGTAGAGCTGTAGAGCTGTAGAGCAGTAGAGCTGTAGAGCTGTACTGTAGAGCTGTAGAGCTGTAGAGCTGTAGAGCTGTAGAGCTCTAGAGCTGTACTGTAGAGCTGTAGAGCTGCAGAGCTGTAGAGCTGTAGAGCTGTAGATGTAGAGCAGTAGAGCTGTAGAGCTGTACTGTAGAGCTGTAGAGCTGTAGAGCTGTAGAGCTGTAGAGCTGTACTGTAGAGCTGTACTGTAGAGCTGTAGAGCTGTAGAGCTGTAGAGCTGTAGAGCCCTCCGCTCCACCAAAAACATACAGAACAAAAAATACAGAATCAAAACCGTGGAGACATCATGGCTGTGTCGTCCTGTACCTTCTTTACACCAGTTCTTTGAAGTATAGAATAATAAGAAATCACAGAAATAAACACACCTCCTGAGCTGCACTCTCATTCCTAACACAAGGTGATCACATGAAGGACTGACACCTGCATTGTTTTACATTCAACAACTAAAGGAAACTAAACTTACTGACAGTGTGTGTGCTCCCATCTATCCTTTACAGTGTCCCTATCTACTGTGTGTGTGTGTGTGTGTGTGTGTGTGTGTGTGTGTGTGTGTGTGTGTGTGTGCAGACCCCCCCTACCTGTATTTGATACAGAGCAGAGAGCAGAACGTGTTCATCCTGGTGAACAAGCTGAGGATGGAGGCTGCTGCATGCTGTCGCTGACATGAACTGAGAGCGAGTGCACGGGGACGGAGGGACAGGAGGAGGGACACACACACACACACACACACACACACACACACACACACACACACACACACAGGTCAATCCCAAGCCACTTCCTGGTGTGAGACAGCTGGTGTCATGATGCATTCAAGTCCCATGGGACAAAGTGGACAGAATCATGCTGCGGCTCAAAGACATTGTTTACACATTGAGAGGAAGTTACAGCAGGAAAGCAAGGAAGTAAAACAACTATCTGAGCAGGAATTCAAAGAAAACCTTCAGTAGTCCGTAGTGTCTGATTCTCTAAGAACAACATTTCCTGTTCCCAGCCCCCCCCCCCCAGTCAAACATACTGCAATGAATGTGAGAGCATATTAAGTGTCCAAAAGGTTTCATCTGTTTCTGAACACACAGCAGAAAACAGACGTTAACAAATTACTTTTGACCTCAAAATGCATTGAGGGATAAAGATCTTATATTTCATAAAGACATGATTTAAAGCTGCAGTATAGAAATGGAGCAACTTTGATTAAAAAAATTAAAAAAGGTACTTTTTATAAAACAGTCACTATATCCTGACAGTGGTGCATGAGACAGGTAATCTGAAAAAAATCATGTGTCCTCCGGTGCTCCTAACGGCATCTGAAAGATTTCAAAGACCGGAGGAAAACAACCAGTCGGAGCTGATCTGGAGTCTGCCGTCTCTGAGCAGCTGTCAATCACTCACTAACTCTGATCAAACGGTCAAACTAGGCAGCGCTGATCAGATATGAATCAATATTCTGTTACTGTAATGACTATTTCTCTCCTCAGATGTTCTCAGAATCATCTTGTAGTTACTGTTTAGCTGTAAAATGAGAAAGTTTGTGACCTGGCAGCCATGTTGAGATCTGTTGAGGAAATACCAAGCACCGCCCATCAGCCGGAGCACAGCCAATAGGAACGCTCTCTCTCTCTGAAATGACCTGTGATTGGTCAAAGTCTCCCGTCACAGACTAGATTTTTTTAAACCCTGAAACAGAGACATGAGGAGGAGCAGAAGTCTAGTTTTCTCTCAGAACACTTGAATCACAATATGCTGAAAGGTTATTATGGGATTTTTTCCCAATGATGACAAAAATATACTGCCTACTGCAGGTTTAAGGTGATTTTGGGTGGCAACTAAGAAAAGTCTTTCACATCTATTTATATAAAAATCACAAATGACGTGGTTGTTTGCAGTGTAACAGTGTGAATATGTGAATACTATCAATGATGATAAAACCCCATCCCATTGTCCAGCTTCTGTTCATACTAGTGCAGCTGACTATCCGCTCATGTCGACTCCAGGGAAATGAAGAAGAGTCCTGGTGTAAAGTGAACAGCAGTTGCTGCTATGCAGCGTTGTCAGCGGCTGGAGCCCCCCTCCCCCATTTTTCAAAGTTTATTAACACTGAGGACGTGTCACGTGTCCAAATTGGACCAAATTGGACACTGCACATCCCTGGGTCCCCAGAAATACAGCTGCCAAGTGTGAAGTCAATCGGCTGAGCGGTCCTTGAGATATGTGAAGGACAGACAGACAGACAGACAGACAGACAGACAGACAGACAGACAGACAGACAGACAGACAGACAGACAGACAGACAGACAGACAGACAGAGATTCCTCACTTTGTTAGATCATTAGATGACTTGAACACTACATAATGTTCCCTACTGTTTATGAAATGAGGTCCGATGTGCTTCCCAACAGCATGTTCAGTAAATACTGCATTATTAAGTGAGGTCAACCTTTCTTTGTAAAGAAGCTCATATTTCCCTCTTTCTCATTGGACCTGAACGCAGCAGAGCAACAGTTTGGGTAATGAGGACGCACCAGCAGGACTGCAGCAGGGTGGAGTCATGTGCAACACGGGGTTGTGACCTGAGCTCTGCTCCACAATAGGATTAAAACCCCAACACACCCCCAGCACCTGGTGTGTGTGTGTGTGTGTGTGTGTGTGTGTGTGTGTGTGTGTGTGTGTGTGTGTGTGTGTGTGTGTGTGTGTCTGTGTGTGTGTGTGTGTGTGTGTGTCTGTGTGTGTGTGTGTGTGTGTGTGTGTGTGCTTGTGAGAAGTGTTACGCACAGTTTTTCAACACTAACCAGTCCATACCGGTGCTCATTAAATATGCATAAAAAAGTCTTGCTGACTATTATGGTCTGTCTTTCCTCACATGCCACCAATGATTTTACCAAGCTGCTGTTATCTAAAGTGATTCAGCCAATCATTGCTGGTTAAATAATCACCATGTAATTGCTTTCTTTCTACACAATGTAATGTAACTTTCAACAAGGAGAGGTTAGAAACTGACATGTACTGTGAATTGAACAGGAAGTAGTCAAAACCTATTAAATAAATATCTCAATTAAACCAGAAGGCTGCTGAAATAAAAGACTCTTACTTTGGTAGGGATTCATTGTTAGACCGCAACTACAAGATCGTATTCAGTCAATAAATCATTTCCAGATATGAGTGACAGACATGCGTCCAAACACTACTAGACTGTAACTGTAGTATCTCCAACCAGATAATAAGACATAAAGTTAGGTAGAGCAAGACCACCAACAGACCTTGGTTTCTGGAGCACTGATTTACTAATACTGGGATTTTTACCAGCCCAAAGGAATGATGAAATTGCTCTGTCTAGAAATGAACCAAATTCTTCCAGGATGGACACTAATTTACGGGCAGAGGATCCTGGATGACTGAGATGAAGCAGAAGGTCGTCTGCGTATAATGACACCCTGTGCTCAACGCCAAAACGAGCAATTCCCTTCAAATCTGGGGTTGACTTCAGGGCAATAGACAGCGGTTCTATTGCTAGGGTGAAGAGCAAATCCAAATTTAGCAAGTACCACACACAAATAGTCCCACTCAATGTGGTCAAAGGCCTTTTCAGCATCCATAGAAACCACGGCCTCTGGGACGGAGGAGGTGTTCGACGTGAGTACAGTATTTAGAGAATGAACGGCGGCCCTTGATGAAGCTAGTCTGATCCTCAGATATAATCAGAGGAAGGACAGTTTCCAGCTGTCTGACAGGAACCTTTGATAAAATGTTGTGTTCATTACAACTCAGACTTCTGGGCTGATATGAACCCCAGAGTGTGGGGTCCTTGTCTTTTTACAAAAGAAGGGAAATGGTGGCATGTGTATCTGAGGGTGGGAGAGAACCCCGTCTAATGGAATCATTAAGCATGTTAGAAAGAAGGGGAACTAATTATAACTAATAATACAATGCTATGCCGTAACCATCAAGGCCCGGGGTCTTTCTGCTTTGCATGGACTTGATAGCGGCTGTAGTTTCTCCTAAAGTGATTGGCTTGTCTAAGTCTGTGGCAGTCGCAATGTCTATAAGAGGGAAATTTAGTTCCTTTAGATAGCGGTGCATGTTACTGTGATCAGCTGGGCTCTCCAAGGTGTACAAAGAAGAGTAACAGGTTTCAAAGATAAGATCTGAGACAAGCTTATTGAGTCGTCTTTAATCTGAGGAATCAGTCTCGAGGCTTCCTGACGCTTTAGTTGATGAGCAGGCTAACGGCTACATTAATCACCATGTTCACATACAAGGCCACGGGTTTTAAGAAGGAAATATTCAGCATTTATTGTGGAAAGTAGATTAATTTCGGATTGTAAATTAAGTCTTTTTTTACGAAGCTCTGGCGATGGGTTTGCAGCTAACTGTTTGTCTATTTCCTTAATCGAGTCTGTGAGGGTCTGAAGTCTCTCCTGCGTGGTTCTATTTTAATGTGAGGTAAACAAAATAAAAGCCTTCATGGTATCCCAGAGCAATGAATCGGAAGTTGACTAAGTTTCGTTAGTGGAGAGAAAGAAGTCTATTTAATTGATATTCTTTTGCAAAAGTCCTCATCTGCAAGCAGTAAGGGGTTGAAGAGAGGTGAAAACAACGTCCCATCTGGACAGGGGCATGGTCCGAAATTACTATAGGTAAATAATCAATGAACGAAACATTATTCAGAAGGTTCTGTGAAAAAATAGTCTATTCGTGAGTGAGTAGAATAATCGTGGGAGAAGACAGAAAAGGATTTTTAGGAAGGATTAAAAAAAACAGCAAGGATCAACGTACCCATTGTCTTAGAGGTGTAAACATTAGCTTTAGCATTAGCATCAACATTAGCAGGCAAAACTGGTTGTTGAAAAAGAAGATCTGCCGTTAGGGTCAGAGGTGATGTTGTTTGGAATAAAGTGAATCCTTTTGTTCGGCTAACCCTCTAGCTCTGGAGTTGAAGTCAGAATGGAACACCTGATTTATCCGAGGCTTACGCAGCCTCAAATGATCCTTTTTTAATCAATGGGTTTCCTGGAGAAACACGATGTCTGCTTTTCAGTTTTTCAGATGAGAAAAGACTCTTGTTTTCTTCACTGGACCCCGCATACCCTTAAACATTCAAACAAAACGGACCGTATTACCTCGAGAGGTATTCATGCAGAGCAAACACAGTTATAAACAAATAGACCGCAACTTATGGATATATGTGTAAGCGTGATACTTAATAATAAAAAAAATGCATTGTAAAAAAATGAAAAGAAAGAAATAGCAGAAAAAATCTGAAAAAAAGAAAAAGAAGGATAACACCTCCCCACCTCCCCCAACCCTTTGACAGGCAAACAGTCCTAGGATTCCTTTCCCAAACAAAGAAACCTGCGGGTAAACAAAGAGAAGTGACTGCAGGTGCATACAGCTTATAAACTCATAACATAAATCAGATTGCAGCTCAAGACCACACCTGAAGGAAAAGGGTGAACCTGCTCCATAAGCTCATGTTCATTAATAAAACAGTTCACTGCTCGTTCAGGGAGAATTACGTAACCCGTAACGCAGCGTCTCATTTATGAAGGAAATAAAACAACCAAAAAACTTGACAGTGTCATTTACTTGTAGTCGTATCACTAATAACAGTTGCTCCCAAACTTGTTGTGCACACTCTGGATGTGGAGCCAAACTCACCTCAGTCCTCAGAGTGGCGGTCGTACAAAGCCTCTTTGGGATTGTTAAAGAAAAATGTTTTACCGTTAAACTCCACACGATACCGGGCGGGACAGTGGAGACCAACGCGTATGTTCTTCATGTAGAAAGCCGATTTCACGCCGTTGAATGCTGCGTGCTGCCGGGCCAAACTCGCTGAAGTCGGGTCAGATATTAATCCGGTAGCCACAGAAAGTCAGCTCCCCTCGCCGCCTAGCCAGAATCCGTTCTTCATCCTGATAATGGTGAAAGCAGACGATGAAGACTCTGGGCTGAGGTGAAGGATTGCCTCCGGCATCAGTTGATCTCCCTAGCCTGTGTGCTCGGTCCAAGACGGGAGTATGGAGGAACACATCTGGGCTGAAAACCTCCTGAGAAAAATAAAGTCATAAACTGCACAGGGTCCGAACCCTCCATCTTCACCCCCACCACTCTCAGGTTAGACCTCCACGAGTGGTTCTCCAGTTCATCCGGTTTGGCTGTCAGCATGTCGTTGTTCGAGAGAAGCTCGCTGTAGGTGGACTCCAGCTCGCTAACTTAGCCGCTGTAGGTGGACAAGCCGGTCTCATTGCCTTGATTGTATTGGCGTGCGAAACAGTGGAGTCCAGTGAGTCAGTCACTGGCTTCAAAGCAGTGCTGAGGAGGGGAGTTACCGATACCGTGAGGTCCGCTAATGAGACAGGGCGGAGGTTCTACAGGTTGTCGGGTAGCTTCTGCTTCTTGGGGCTTTTTTTCTTGTACATTCATTATTTTATCATCTCAGAGAATATCAATGTTTACTTCTCGCAAATTTGTGAGTTTTTTCTCATAAATTTGCCAATTTAATCTCAGCGAATATTTGCTTTTTTCTCGTAAATTTACGAGATTTACGCCTCTGTCAACCAGTCAAGTTGCACTTTACATCCATGTCTCTACAAAATGTCATCACTTCATCATTTTATCCTGTTAGACATTTGACAAATTATCATAATTGGCAGATGAATTCTTGAGTTATGGGCAAAAATGTGTTGTGTGAAGTCACAGTGACCTTTGACCTTTGACCATCAAATTCTTATCAGTTCACCCTTGAGTCCAAGTGGACTCTCTCAAGGCGTTCCTAAGATATCGTGTTCATCAGATTTCATCCAAGAGCAGAAACATGGGCTGCATGATGGCAGCGAGCAGGAGAGGCCAGAACAGAAGTTTAACAAGCTGCCTCCATCTCACTAACTGCAGACACCACTCCTGCTGTGTGTGAAGGCAAGGTCCCAAGCTAATGAAATGCATCATTAAAGAATCATTTTAAGTGAATCCCCAATAATTACAGACATTTATATACACTTACATTTCAGAGACGTAAGCTGCTTCGGAAACAATCGACCAGACGTGTAAAGAAAGTGGAGCGTTGCTAGAAATGAGTTGTTTCAGACAGTGGAATGACAGAGCTGGAACACAATGCAGGCTGATATCATCAAGCATTCACCTCTCCCACTGATTCATATGATATAATGAAACATATTTCTGTATGTATCTAACGTACCAAGCTTGGCAGGGATGTACTATCCCCTTCCATCTTCAACCATAAACATCAGTCCTGCAACCTTCCAGTCATCCATCCACCTCCCAACCTCCAGAACACCAACTCTAAGTGATGGTGTCGTTGTACTCACCTCCAGTAGACGAGCACAGCCAGCAGGAGAACGAGGCAGAGGAAAGTCAGAGCTGAAACCACCACCAAAGGTACCAGCCACTCCACCCGGCCCAGCCCCGCCCCGGACCCGGGCCTTGTGTGGTGGGTCAGGTTGGTCACGGCACCGGGACGGTCTGGAAGGAAAAGATGGAGAAACTAATGAGGGACAGAAATGTCCACAGGCAGCATGAGGACATGACTGAGAAGAAGGTGGAAGAGGTGGATGCTACTTAAACAGGAACATGTAGAAGGAATGTGGATCCTTAATGTATGTGGAAATCAGGATTACAAGACAAATATGTGATATATGATATATATATATATATATATATATATATATGCCTCTGACACTTATCTCTGGCTGTAAAACCAATTATACTGAAAGGAAAGGAAATCAAAGTGAGAAAGGTTGAGATGATTCCTCTTTTATCACTGTACGCTGCTGATCAAGTGTTTACCTCTGACATATTATATTACACAAACTTGGTAGAACTCCCGAAGTCACGTTTACACGTTGTTTCCTTTTGCCGCCACTGATTGAAGGAGCTGGAACTCCAACAATGTGTGACGTGTGGTCTACAGTGGTCTATAGTGGTCTATAGTGGTCTATAGTGGTCTATAGTGGTCTATAGTGGTCTACAGTTGTCTACAGTGGTCTATAGTGATCTACAGTAGTCTATAGTGGTCTATAGTGGTCTATAGTGGTCTACAGTGGTCTATAGTGGTCTATAGTGGTCTATAGTGGTCTATAGTGGTCTATAGTGGTCTACAGTTGTCTACAGTGGTCTATAGTGATCTACAGTAGTCTACAGTGGTTTAGAGTGCATGGTCTACAGTTGTCTATAGTGGTCTATAGGGATCTACAGTAGTCTACAGTGGTTTAGAGTGCATGGTCTACAGTTGTCTATAGTGGTCTATAGGGATCTACAGTAGTCTACAGTGGTTTAGAGTGCATGGTCTACAGTTGTCTATAGTGGTCTACAGTGGTCTACAGTAGTCTACAGTTATCTATAGTGGTCTACAGTAGTCTAAAGTGGTTTACAGTGGTCTATAGTGGTCTATAGTGGTCTACAGTAGTCTACAGTGGTTTACAGTGCATGGTCTACAGTGGTTTACAGTTGTCTATAGTGGTCTATAGTGGTCTACAGTAGTCTACAGTGGTTTACAGTGCATGGTCTACAGTGGTCTATAGTGGTCTATAGTAGTCTACAGAAGTCTACAGTGGTTTACAGTGCATGGTCTACAGTGGTTTACAGTTGTCTATAGTGGTCTATAGTGGTCTACAGTGGTCTACAGTTGTCTATAGTGGTCTATAGTGGTCTACAGTTGTCTATAGTGGTCTATAGTGGTCTATAGTGGTCTATAGTGGTCTACAGTTGTCTATAGTGGTCTATAGTGGTCTACAGTGGTCTACAGTGGTCTACAGTGGTCTATAGTGGTCTATAGTGGTCTACAGTAGTCTACAGTGGTCTATAGTGGTCTATAGTAGTCTACAGAAGTCTACAGTGGTTTACAGTGCATGGTCTACAGTGGTTTACAGTGCATGGTCTACAGTGGTCTACAGTTGTCTATAGTGGTCTATAGTGGTCTACAGTGGTCTACAGTGGTCTACAGTGGTCTATAGTGGTCTATAGTGGTCTATAGTGGTCTACAGTAGTCTACAGTGGTCTATAGTGGTCTATAGTAGTCTACAGAAGTCTACAGTGGTTTACAGTGCATGGTCTACAGTGGTTTACAGTGCATGGTCTACAGTGGTCTACAGTTGTCTATAGTGGTCTATAGTGGTCTACAGTGGTCTATAGTGGTCTACAGTGGTCTACAGTGGTCTACAGTAGTTTACAGTTTTATATAGTGGTTTACAGTGATCTACAGTTGTCTACAGTGGTGCATGCAAAATCACAAAGAGTAGCTGTAAAGTAGAAATTAATAGAGGGTACACTCCCTCTTCAGGGTATACACCTCCCATCCCTCTCTCCTTTAACTCCTCCTCCCATCCCTCTCTCCTTTAACTCCTCCTCCCATCCCACTCTCCTTTAACTCCTCCTCCCATCCCTCTCTCCTTTAACTCCTCCTCCCATCCCTCTCTCCTTTAACTCCTCCTCCCATCCCTCTCTCCTTTAACTCCTCCTCCCATCCCTCTCTCCTTTAACTCCTCCTCCCATCCCTCTCTCCTTTAACTCCTCCTCCCATCCCTCTCTCCTTTAACTCTTCCTCCCATCCCTCTCTCCTTTATCTCCTCCTCCCATCCCTCTCTCCTTTAACTCCTCCTCCCATCCCTCGCTCCTTTAACTCCTCCTCCCATCCCTCTCTCCTTTATCTCCTCCTCCCATCCCTCTCTCCTTTAACTCCTCCTCCCATCCCTCTCTCCTTTATCTCCTCCTCCCATCCCTCTCTCCTTTAACTCCTCCTCCCATCTCTCTCTCCTTTAACTCCTCCTCCCATCCCTCTCTCCTTTAACTCCTCCTCCCATCCCTCTCTCCAGCCTCGGTCTGAGTCTCATTCACATGAACAGAGGAAGGGAAATAACTCTGGATTCATCTGTCAGTGTGTTTAACATATTTTAGGACCTGATGATTTAAATAAGGACTATTAGAGAGTTCATACTGGGGAGTTGATTCACCTCTAAATAAATGATCCTCTGAGTTATAGACGTATCTTTCCCAATGTTAGTCTATGGGAAAAACTCTTTTTGGGCCCGATGGCATCACGTGACGGACACGGAAGCTGTAGTTCCGCCGTTTGGCCACTACGAAAGTTGTTTCAAAGCTGGCGTTTATGACCTGGGTGAGACGGACCCTGAAACAAAACCATTTTTCTTTCTCCGTGTTAGGATTCCTACTTTACATTGGTTTGAGTGTCCCAACGTTTGATCGACATCTCTTGGAACATGTCTTGTTTCATTTTCTCTTCATGTTGCCTTGCAATACATAGTGTATACTTTATTAGGATCTGTATATAGCGTGGAATTGGGACACAGCTTATTTGCTAACCTAGGCTAAACATGTCCCAGACCTACTGTATCTCTGTACGGGACACAGAGATGAAACGCATCGATGTCTCATCCTGGGTAAGACAGCAAACAGGCATATTTCCAAAACAAGAGGTTGTTATTTAACTTCATCGAAGTGAAAAAATGAAGGTGCTGCAGAGCATCAAATGAATGTGAATAGATACCGGTCCCAGCTGATGTGCTCCCTGCACACTCTGCACACTCTGCTCACTCTACTGCATCAAAACAACACACAGCTTGGAGTCAAATTTGAGTCATTTGTAAAATCCAATTTGCTTTTCGGTCCCTTAATCTCCAGCCGGACCATCAGCACCACCTACCCACTTCAGCGGCTGCAGCCGTGACGTTGCTGGAGCTGACGCCGGCCCCCATGGCCTTCAATCTGCAGCTTTGCCTTGAGCCGAACACTACATCAGACCGGACTCCTGCACTGCACCACGGCTGGCGTGCATCGGCAGTAACTCTGCATCTTCTGCCTTACGTCCACACGCACGCACAGACGTGCACAGACGTGCACAGACGTGCACAGACATGCTCACAGAGAAACCCAGAGATGCTGCCTGCCTCTGTTCCCTTCTCTTTTCCTCCTGCTTTTCTGTTACGATTATGGCACTCTGCCAAAAATAAATAAATTAATAAATAAATAAACCCTGGCCAGCAGCACGCACGCACACACACACACACACACACTCCACACACACACAAACACACACACACACATGGAACTATAAAAGACTTTCTTTTCCTCCCCTGCAGCCTAGTCTAGCCTGCAAACCTCCTCTCACCATGTCTGAAAGTAGGCCAGCACTCAGATGAGAGAGAGAGAGAGAGAGAGAGAGAGACAGAGAGAGAGAGAGACAGAGAGAGAGAGAGAGAGAGAGAGGGAGAGAGAGAGAGAGAGACAGAGAGAGAGAGAGAGAGACAGAGAGAGAGAGAGAGAGAGACAGAGAGAGAGAGAGAGAGAGAGAGAGAGAGAGAGAGAGAGACAGAGACAGAGAGAGACAGAGAGAGACAGAGAGAGACAGAGAGAGAGAGAGAGAGAGACAGAGAGAGAGAGAGAGAGAGAGAGAGAGAGAGAGAGAGAGAGACAGAGACAGAGACAGAGAGAGACAGAGAGAGAAAGAGAGAGAGAGACTTTTGACTTTTGGTGTTCTTTAATTAAACATCGCACTTAAAAAACCCACAAGTACAAGAAAACCTTGGGAAAAAACAAATTGAAAATGAAACTACACACCTAAAATCAGCTCCCCTCATACCCCCGTCCACACTCACACACTCACACACTCACACACTCACACACTCACACACTCACACACTCACACACTCATACACTCACACACCCTCAACCCTCCCACCATCCCAACCCTCTAGTTTCACACCAACACACAGAACCATTCTGTTCACCATTACACAGCAACCCAGTCCGCCCAACAACCATAAAATATTACACAAACCATAACAACCAGTTTCCTACAGTGTAAACCCAGCAGCTCGTAACAGTTCACATACATATAGTCAAGCCCCCCCCCCCCCCATCAGTACACACTGACCCTTCTACACCCCACACACTCTGAAACCCACAATATCGTTGACCAGCGTGTAGTATGCATATTCTGCTCTAAGGCGTGCAGAGACCAGCTGGGTCAACGGGCCCACTCCCCTTCACCTGGTTCATCCTGAACAACATCACTGGGTCAACGGGCCCGCTCCCCTTCACCTGGTTCCTCCTGAACAACATCACTGGGTCAACGGGCCCGCTCCCCTTCACCTGGTTCCTCCTGAACAACATCACTGGGTCAACAGGCCCACTCCCCTTCACCTGGTTCCTCCTGAACAACATCACTGGGTCAACGGGCCCACTCCCCTTCACCTGGTTCCTCCTGAACTACATCACTGGGTCAACGGGCCCACTCCCCTTCATCTGGTTCCTCCTGAACAACATCACTGGGTCAACGGGCCCACTCCCCATCACCTGGTTCCTCCTGAACTACATCACTGGGTCAACAGGCCCACTCCCCTTCACCTGGTTCCTCCTGAACTACATCACTGGGTCAACGGGCCCACTCCCCTTCATCTGGTTCCCCCTGAACAACATCACTGGGTCAACGGGCCCACTCCCCTTCACCTGGTTCCTCCTGAACAACATCACTGGGTCAACGGGCCCACTCCCCTTCACCTGGTTCCCCCTGAACAACATCACTGGGTCAACGGGCCCACTCCCCTTCATCTGGTTCCTCCTGAACAACAGCACTGGGTCAACGGGCCCACTCCCCTTCACCTGGTTCCTCCTGAACAACATCACTGGGTCAACAGGCCCACTCCCCTTCACCTGGTTCCCCCTGAACAACATCACTGGGTCAACGGGCCCACTCCCCTTCATCTGGTTCCTCCTGAACAACAGCACTGGGTCAACGGGCCCACTCCCCTTCACCTGGTTCCTCCTGAACAACATCACTGGGTCAACGGGCCCACTCCCCTTCACCTGGTTCCCCCTGAACAACATCACTGGGTCAACGGGCCCACTCCCCTTCACCTGGTTCCTCCTGAACAACATCACTGGGTCAACGGGCCCACTCCCCTTCATCTGGTTCCCCCTGAACAACAGCACTGGGTCAACGGGCCCACTCCCCCCTTCATCAGGTTCTCCCCTGAACAACAGCACAGGGTCAACGGGCCCACTCCCCTTCACCCTGGTTCCTCTCTGAACAACATCACTGGGTCAACGGGCCCCTCCCCTTCACTGGTTCACCCTGACAACATCACTGGGTCAACGGCCCACTCCCCTTCACCTGGTTCCTCCTGAACAAACATCACTGGGTCACGGGCCCACTCCCCTTCATCCTGGTTCACCCTGAACAACAGCACTGGGTCAACGGGCCCACTCCCCTCACCTGGTGCCTCCTGAACAACATCACTGGGTCAACGGGGCCCACTCCCCTTCACCTGGGTTCCTCCTGACCCCTGAACAACATCACTGGTCAGACGGGGCCCACGGCACTCCTTCACCTGGTTCCCCTGAAAAAACACACTGGGTCAACGGGCCCACTCCCCTTCACCTGGTTCCTCCAGAACAACAGGCACTGGGTCAACGGGCCACTCCCCTCACCTGGTTCCTCCTGAACAACACACTGGGGTCAACGGGCCACTCCTTCCCGTCCTGACACACCTGGTGTAGGGTCTTCCTCCTGAACAACATCACTGGGTCAACGGGCCCGCTCCCCTTCACCTGGTTCCTCCTGAACAACATCACTGGGTCAACAGGCCCACTCCCCTTCACCTGGTTCCCCCTGAACAACATCACTGGGTCAACGGGCCCACTCCCCTTCATCTGGTTCCTCCTGAACAACAGCACTGGGTCAACGGGCCCACTCCCCTTCACCTGGTTCCTCCTGAACAACATCACTGGGTCAACAGGCCCACTCCCCTTCACCTGGTTCCCCCTGAACAACATCACTGGGTCAACGGGCCCACTCCCCTTCATCTGGTTCCTCCTGAACAACAGCACTGGGTCAACGGGCCCACTCCCCTTCACCTGGTTCCTCCTGAACAACATCACTGGGTCAACGGGCCCACTCCCCTTCACCTGGTTCCCCCTGAACAACATCACTGGGTCAACGGGCCCACTCCCCTTCACCTGGTTCCTCCTGAACAACATCACTGGGTCAACGGGCCCACTCCCCTTCATCTGGTTCCCCCTGAACAACAGCACTGGGTCAACGGGCCCACTCCCCTTCACCTGGTTCCTCCTGAACAACATCACTGGGTCAACGGCCCAGCTCCCCTGCACCTGGTTCCCCCTGAACAACATCACTGGGTCAACAGGCCCACCCCCTTCACCTGGTTCCTCCCTGAACAACATCACTGGGTCAACGGGCCCACTCCCCTTCACTGTTCCTCCTGAACAACAGCACTGGGTCAACGGGCCCAGCTCCCCTTCACCTGGTTCCTCCCTGAACAACATCACTGGGTCAACAGGCCCACTCCCCTTCACCTGGTTCCTCCTGAACAACATCACTGGGTCAACGGGCCCACTCCCCTTCACCTGGTTCCTCCTGAACAACAGCACTGGGTCAACGGGCCCACTCCCCTTCACCTGGTTCCTCCTGAACAACATCACTGGGTCAACGGGCCCACTCCCCTTCACCTGGTTCCTCCTGAACAACATCACTGGGTCAACGGGCCCACTCCCTTCACCTGGTTCCTCCTGACAACAGCACTGGGTCAACGGGCCCACTCCCCTTCACCTGGTTCCTCCTGAACAACATCACTGGGTCAACGGGCCCACTCCCCTTCACCTGGTTCCTCCTGAACAACATCACTGGGTCAACGGGCCCACTCCCCTTCACCTGGTTCCTCCTGAACATCATCACTGGGTCAACGGGCCCACTCCCCTTCACCTGGTTCCTCCTGAACATCATCATTGGGTCAACAGGCCCACTCCCCTTCACCTGGTTCCTCCTGAACAACATCATTGGGTCAACAGGTCCTCTGCCAGAGGTCTCCAGTTCCTCAAGTCACTCAAATCCCCTTTCTTCGGTAGAAGAGCCAAAACCGCTCGACGGCAGCTCAGCGGTAGCTCGCCTGCTTCTGCACATTCACAAAGAACTTCAAATAGATCTCTACCAAGTATTCCCCAGAACTTTTTAAAGTTCTGGGGAATACTTGGTAGAGATCTTTTTGCCCCGGGGCCCTCCCAGGGGCCATTTGAGAGACGGCCTCACTCAGCTCCTGCGAGTTAATTGGCGAGTCCATACTCCATACTAGTCTTTTGGGACTTGGAGAGTCTTGGTAGGTCCTCAAGCAAGGTTCCAGCACCCATAACAGCGGTGCCCCCCCCCCCCCATCAGATAAACGCAAACAATGCATCTGCTTATCTTACCCATGTTTCCTCTCCAACCCAAAAAAGAAAGCACTGGGGGCATCCATTTCCCTCAACATGGAAAACCTCGACCTCACAAGAGTCCCTTTTGCTCGCTCTTGGAGATATGCCCCAAGGTCTCTGCGTAGTTCAGATAGAGTGTGTTGCATCTCTACTCTGTTGTGACCTACCAGCTCATCCTCAATCCCTCTTATGCTACATTCTAGCCCTCCCAGCACCCTCTTGACTTCGGCTGTGGAGAAAGCAGAGTATTGCTGACAGAGATGCCTTATGCCTTAATTTTACGCATATATGTACACAAACACACAAGATTGGTTCCTTATATTTGCCCTGACCACCAACAACCTCCCTTTGGATGTGTCCTTATGAGAGGTGATGCTAACTCCAAGACCTGGTGAGAATAAAACTGCAACACCAGCGCTAAAATTGGTGCCATGACTCAGGACCTGTGCTCCTTTCCACCAGACCCCGCAGTCCACCTCCTTCTCCACATCACTGTGCGTTTCCTGTAGGAACAATACATTCATATGTTTTGTTTAACAAATTCAGCCAACACACCCCTTTTCCCCTGGTCTCTGCCGCCATTGATATTAAGGGTGCCTATCCGTAATACTTCCATAAGAAAAGGAAAGGAAAGAATCAAATATGTGAACAAGAAGCAAAGCCCCACCTGCAGATGTGTACCATGCAACCCATCCATTCTAAACTGTGTTCGATGTTATACCTTTCCTCACAGCAGTGGCCCATTTGCTGAGCCTATACTTTTTTGGAGTCAGGGACGTCTACAAACTTAGTAGCATGACTCACAGATTTAAGGAACTTTTTAGGATCTGGGAAGAAACGAGCGAACGGCACATTTTTCTTGTTCTTAGTTTCATTGAGGAAGTGGTTTAGCTCCGTCACTGAGTACAATTCTTCCTCCTCCTGCTGCTCTATCTCAGACTCAGATGATGAAGATTACTCCTCTTCGGACATCATCCCACTCACCTCCCCCTCCACTACGAGTCATTAGTCTATACTGTATGTAGGTATTACTTCCATAGAACAGACACTTGGAGATTAGTTAAAGTTTCTCTGCCTTGAAACTGGGATTAGTAGTTGTTTTTAGCTGAAAGGCTGAATATTGATGCTTCCTGGAGTACTGAGAGCATGCCCTCATCATAAAAACACCTCCCACAACAGAGGTTCTGAACTCAATGTATACAGTTACCACTTTGACAAAGTTGTGCAAAAACTTTGAAGCTTTTACCCTGGAGTCCGTCCAGCTCAAACAGAATAACATTTGCCAAATCTGCTTTGACAAAGATTGAGAAAGGCATTTCCGGGGAAAAGAAGATTGCTTTTGTTCATAATAATGTCTGGTCTTGGGCTTGGACTGTGTTTCAAAGCACTGGAAATTGAATTGATGTCCCACGGTGTTTGCTTGGCTAATGCAGTGCCGAAAGTGTTGGCTGGGGGGGGGGGGAGGAAAAGCATTAGGAACTCTATTAACACTTTACTTTGCTCTACATCACTGCAATTCATCATCACTTACTCCACTAAAGGCCTTTTATAGAAGAGCCCTGCATACAGCACATATTCAACTCTCTGTTAGCCAACTCCATCACGTCCACGCTCCTGATTCAACTGTTTTCACCACAACTCTAATGAAGACGAAGAGCCGTTTGTCTGAATTTGATAGAATTGTCCGTCATGGTCATTTCATTTTACAGTGAGCCGGGGCTTGAAGGAACCGATCACATTTACTCTGGTTACTGTAGCAAAGTCAGTTTGTGTGGACTTACACTTGGACTTTGTATTTCTAAAAATAGGTAATTTAATAGTGCTGAGTCAGCATTCACAGTATTGTTCTTCTAGGGTTTCTTCAACTTCAACTTCTTCTATTTCTTCCGTACGTTTTTTGGACTTTAACTACTTCTGCATACTTTGAGCTACAGAAACCGTTCAACTATCTAAATATTCAGCTCTTTTGGGACATTAGTGCTATATCCTTTCTTCTTTCAACTATTTGTACTTTTTAAAAATATTAAGCTTTGTCCACATTTTTTAATAATGTAACTCAATGGAGAAAATCTTCAAATCCTCTAACACATGCTCCTCTTTGAAATCCCACTGCTTCCACATACTTTCAGCTAAAGACTTCATTTAAACTTTACACGGGTTACAATACTTTGAACTATTAAGCTATGATTCAGCTTTTTGATAACTTTTACAGATTTTGATTTATCACAGTTTAAGTTTTATGCGGTTTTCAGACTTTTGAGTTTATAATGGGTGTGTATTGCGCTGCTTTACAGTGATGACATCACTCACACTCTAACCCTCTGCGTTTTTCCTTTTTTCAAACATTTCTGGCAAAAAACCTTGTTGGTGCCACAACTTCCACTCCTCATACACAATTAATACCTCAAAACGTAGGTATTTTTGTCTTCTTTCAGATAATGTGCCCATTTAAGCAATAGGTGTTACATTTTGGGATTTATTTCCTTCAAAGCACCAAGAGATCCCTTCCTCTCTCTGATCCGCTGCAATGTTAATTCAGCTCTGAACGTCTTGAAAAAAAGTCAACTGTGGAGACTTTTTAAACTGCCAGTTCGCAGTCATTTTTAACTTTATCCACACAAACAACACGTCTACATCTTCATCAAAGTCTTGAGGTGCTCAAACTGAGGAGATTTCAGCTATACAACTTATAGTTTTTAACTGAGGGGTCTTTTTCAGGTAGTACCTTCACTGTGTTTTCACCAGTCATTCCCAACCATGACTCAGCACTTTCAGACACAAACGGGTGTTTCTGATTGACTGGTTAGATCTCCATCAGTCTCTGCCTGTCTCTGATTGGCTGGTTAGAGCTCCATCAATCTCTGACTGATGGAGCTCTCTCTAGACTTGTAGTTTTAAAGGTTTATTTCACCCAAATACTCCACCATTTGTTCCTGTTAGATTTCAGTCAGTTTGTGAGGTGCTCCCACAGCGCCCACAGCACCCACAGGAAGAGGACCTCCAGGAAGTGCTCCAGGAAGAGGACCTCCAGGAGGTGCTCCAGGAAGAGGACCTCCAGGAGGTGCTCCAGGAGGTGCTCCAGGAAGAGGACCTCCAGGAAGTGCTCCAGGAAGAGGACCTCCAGGAGGTGCTCCAGGAAGAGGACCTCCAGGAGGTGCTCCAGGAAGAGGACCTCCTGGAGGACTCTGGGAGACATCGATATCAAACATTTGGATGAATGATTTTTTTTTTTAAGGATTTCTTCACATTGGATCCTTTATAAAGGAACCACCTGTTGGAGAGACGAGTACTTCTGAGGACGTTCTGAACGCTCAGTGTGGACCTTGTCCAGTCATTTCATTTCATGGTCATGTGAGATGATATTTGGGATCTATCAAACAGAGTGAAGACATTTGGAAGATAAAAAACTTGGTTCATGTCACTGCAGCCGGTGTCACCAACGTAGGTGGAAGATCTTTGAGCTAGTACCAGAAAGGGAAGTTGATTGTGCACCAGATTCCACCACAGATGATGAAAGCTAAGAGTTGACCTGAGTGGACTCACCTGTGTGGACGGAGAAAGGCCACGGCGTCCGGTCCCTCCCTGAGCCGGGTCTGAGTGGAGCAGGGAGTTCTGTCCTTTCATTGGCTGCCTCTGTGGTGCTGGTGGAGTTGGAGTCAAGTGCATTGTGGGTAAATCCCTCCAGATGTTCTTCTACAGCTGCCATGCTAGTTGGATCTGGTTCACTCTGTTCTTTCTCCTTGGCAGTAGAATCCGGTGTCTCGCTGGGCGTCTCTTTCACCGCCGTTCTGTCGTCCTTCCTCCCTGCCTCGCCCACACCTCCTGATCCCTTCCTCTCCTTCCTCTTCCCTTTCTCTTCTTCTTCCTCCTCTTCATCCTTATCCTCTCCTTCCCTCTCTCCATCCTCTCCTTGACCCGCGCTGTTCTCTTTATCCTCACCCCCAGCTTCACTGTTATCTTTGGCTGCGGCCGCCGTGACGGCAGAAGCGGAAGCGGCGGCGTCTTTGGCGGGCTCGGTGGGTTCGGAGGCTCGGCGTGCGGAGCTGGGATTATGGGATGGTGCTCTGCTTGGCCAAACGGAGCTGGGGAAGGAGGAGATAACACCGCCGCTGAAGCCCAGGCCGGCCAGTAATGTACTGGTCACCACGGACGCCACGGTTGCCTGACTACCGCTGGAGGACGGGCCGATTCCTGTCGCCATGGAGACGAAGGAGAAGGGGAGGCCTGAGGAGGTCCAGGTGGAGGAGCCAGAGGAGATGGGCGCCATGTCGGCTGAGGAGGCCGGAGACACCGTCGGCTGGGAGAGAAACGATTTACTGATGAGAATATGAAATCATTTTGTTGTTTTCCTCCTCAGTGAACTGTGACTCAGCAGTTTAACCTCATAAAGCTGCAGTTGGTAACTTTTACCTTCTAGTACTCCTAATGGCGTTTACATGAAGGAACAACCAATCAGAGCCGAGCTGTCTCCCACACAGCTGCCAATCACTGCTGGTGACTTCCGATCAAACATGAATCCAGATTGTGTTCCTGTAAAACCTGTTCTTCTGCTCAGGTGTTTCCAGAATCATATTTTAGATGTAAAATGAGAAAGTTGGGTATTTCCTCAACTGATCTCAACATGGCTGCAGGGTCACAAACTTTCTCATTTTACAGCTAAACAGATGTTTCTGAGAACATCTGAGGAGAGAAATAGACTTGATTTGTTCACAGATTATCTGTCTCATGTACTACTGTCAGGATATAGTTACAGTTAGAGCAAATATGATGAAAAGTTATTTTTATAAAAGTTACCAACTGCAGCTTTAAGGGGTTAAACTCCTCAGTCAACATGTCCAGATAGACTGAGGAGGAAAAACAACTTGTCCTGTTACATGTGAACCACTGCTGTCTCATCCTTTGAGTTATTCCTGTCCACACAGAGAAGACGGACACTGCTCTCTACTGGAGACAATGTGGAAATACAATAGTAGTGATTCACCTCTGCTTCCCTTACCATTCCAGTTTTCACGATCCTCGTCCCCTCAAAGATCCTGGTGGTGTTTGCTGAAACACAGGAAAGAAAATAAACATTGGGATATTAAACAGAGGAGAGACACATTAATCACAACATGGCATAAATACAAGGCGCTGAATACTTAATGGGGCGGCCAATAAACTGTGGTTAGATGAAATGAATTCATCTCACTGTTAGTTTACCTCTTTCCTTCCCTCTCTTATTTCATCCTTTAGCCTGCAGCTGTTGATATGAGCTCACATAAATAACCTGAATATGAAATATTTTGTGATATTATGATCAAAGGAAACCTGACTGTCAGAAAATATTGTTTGCACAGATGTAAGACGATATGAGAGAGAGGGCTGTGTGCATGAGAGAGATACATCTTGAGTTATATTACTGCTAAATGGTGTGTGTGTGTGTGTGTATGTGTGTGTGTGTGTGTGTGTGTGTGTGTGTGTGTGTGTGTGTGTGTGTGTGTGTGTGTGTGTGTGTGTGTTACCTCTGAAGAGCATGCTCTGGCTGAAGTCACTGCGCATGTCGTTCATGCAGATGGACTGGACTCTGAACAGGTACAGCACATCGTGGGAGACGGGAGATATGACGGCCTCCTGGACAACACACACAACACACACAACACACACAACACACACACAAACACAGTCAGTACAGCAGCCTCTGACATGTAGCTACAGAAACCGTTCATATCACAATATCGAGCTCTTTAAAGACATTAGTTCTTACATATAACTTTTTTCTACCAAATTTTAAAATATTAAGCTTTATTTCACGTTATTTTTTTAATGTAACTCAATGAAGAAAATCTTCAAACCCTCTCAAACATGCTCCTCTTTGAAATGCTACTGCTTCCACATACTTTCAGCTACAGACTTCATTTAAACTTTAAACAGGTTAGAAGTCTTTGAACTGTTAATGTATAAATAAATAGTTAAATAGTTTAAGTTTTGCTGTTTTCATGTTTTGTTTGTGACTATAATGGGTGTGTATTGTGCTGCTTTAGAGTGATGACATCACAGATAGACTGTAGAGGAGCTTTAAAATCTTCTGAAAAAAATATTTTAAACTTGCTCCCATTCCAACAAATTTCACTCTTCATACATGATTTCTTCATACAAAATTTAATGGAAACGTTGTAAATCTCGTGCTGGTCGCAGACGTGTTACCATGGAATCAGTCAGACTTACACACTTGTTTATAAATGTCTGGAAGTGACAGGAACTTGTCAGCCCAAAGGGACCTCAATCTTCTCTAACAGAGCAAAAAGTACCACTCATCTAAACTTCTCCCAGTGTTCATCAGAGGCTCCTAACTCCTCACGGAAGAATATCTAATTACTACCTTTGTAAAGGTGCACCATATTTTTAATTCATGCATCAACTTTTAAATGTCCTTCAAAGTGGCGTCCAATTTTCCTGCTTCAGTTATTAATCAAATTGTATGCACGACACAAATTAAACAATTCAAAATCTAGAAGTGAGAGTGAAAAGAATCCCCAACAGAACGAGTGCAGAAGCAGAGAGAGACGACATGCTGGGAGCACCTGATCCGACTGCAGTGTTACAGTATGCAGGTGAGCCGGTGTAGTCTGGTGTTCTCCTAATGAAGCTACAGCGAAGGTCAACCAGAGGGCCATCTCATCCCCAAACACCCTATTATTTCTCTACAGCGGACCTTTAATACAGTCAGTTCACTTCACATTCACACTGTAGCTATCCCAGACAATGTGCCTCTCTTTCTGTGGTTCATCCTTATTTCCCCATGGTCACTCCACACTGCACATCGTTATCTCCCTGTCAAATACACACCATAATATGAGCTGAAAGGTCCACGTTTAGATGGAAATATTCCCGTGTCTCTTCAGCGAATGTGAAAACAGGATGCTCGTGTACTGTATGTGGGAGATGCTGACCTCAGTCTCTGTTGGAAGCTCACAAAGCCGGATCGTAGTCACAGCCTGTCCTCCTCAAGCCCTTCAGCTCATTCCCTCATTGTGTAAAAACCCTCCGTCAAGCTCTCCGAACCAGTTAATAGAAAGAAGTCACGCTGCTTTGGATCAGCAGAATGATAAAGTTCCCGTGCACATTGCAGTCTATCATCTCTATCACATAAGGGTAATCTTAAAACCAGTAAGAGATGAAGTCCAGTAAGCTTTGTTTTAATGGTATATTAGACCGTCACACGTTATTCATATACTGCTTCATTCTCTTTTGACAAATTTATTATATCACTAACGTCTTGTTTTAATCAAGTCTGATACATTCATCAGCCAGACATTTCATAAGCTGTTATATATATATATATATATATATATACAGCAGGCCGCTGGAAACTATCCTGGGGTCTCATTTATAAAACAGTGCGTAGGATCCATACTAAAAATGTACGTGCGCACAAAAGCCTAAAATGGCGTGCGCCAAAAAAAAATCAGACTTATAAAACTGTGCGTACGCACACCTGCAGGCAATGTTCCCACATTCCACCTGGGAATGTGCGCAGGTGGATCAGCCTCCTATCCCGCCCTCGACACGCCCACATTCAGCCATAAATGGTCAATGCAAAGCACCTCATGAATGTTTCTGCATGTAAATGAGCCTGTTGATCAGTGGATCTTTACGGTAAATCACGGCGACTACCGAGAGGAAGATCAAAAAAAGGAGTTTTTTCCGATACAGAGATCGAGGTTCTTGTGGGTGAGGAGGTCCGTGAACACTCGTTCCCTCCTAATTATTTCATTCACGTAGTCCTCACAGTGCCAGTGCATCCACCATGCAGCATGTTACAAGTCTCACGGCAGTGTTTATATGTTTACAGCAATCTAACTGGTCGATTCACAACTTGTCAAAATGATCGCGACAATCAGTAATATCCCCCCACCTGGATATCATTTAAAAAGGAAGTTTGATAGGTGAACACAATGTATTTATTTAAGTTTATATGGCGAACTTGGCCTGTATTATGATTAAGACTGATAATGATATGACGATATGGAGAGTAACGATTGTGCGAGAGCTGTCACTGGCTTTATTTCCACACTTTGCTAATTTACTCAATCCATACTGTATGTGCAGGAGGTGAAGATGTGCTGGGTGGAGGTGACTGGAGGAAGCTGAGTGTGTGTTGCGCACCGCGGTGGCACACTGGAGACAGTCTGATAGTTACATCGGACAGCTGTTTTCCTTTTGTCTATCTATACTGTATATGTCCCTATCTAATAAACCATAAATAAGTCATATCGTGTTCACTGCAGCGATTTTACACTTTATAAAAACTACTATCATACTTTGATATCTCCGATGATGATGATTTCAACAGCTACGTTGCTCCACAGCTGAGTGTCGGTAGTTCGGCCCGCTCCTTTGCGCTCCGGAGGTGGTGGGGGGGGGGGGGGACGTGAGAAAGCGCTGATGAGATATTGAGCGGAATTTGCTTTGAGATTTGAGTTGGCTGATATATTTAACATTTGTAAGGTGCTTATGGGTTAAGTATGGCTCACTAGCACACTGCTGGTTTAAATATCTATGATAAAGTGGATCTATAAGTAACGTGTGATATGAAGTGACGTTAAATGTTTAATTTCTTCAATCTGGTTTCAATTCACCGCCTCACCATCTGCGTGGCCAGTTTCCCCTACCTCGGTGCCTCCATAATGTGCGTACGCATGGGTCAAAGTTTCCGTACAGGTGCGCACATTCTCCCGTCAAGTTTGTTTTTATAGATCACAACTGTTGCGTGGGAAGTGGCGTACGCACATTTCAGGCCCCGTTTTGTGCGTACGCAACGGTTATAAATGAGACCCCTGCTCTTCTGTTTCATGGTTTCAAGAGGTTAAATCAGCTCAGTCAGTCAGGAGGAGACACTAAAGCATCACTTTACCCTGTATGTCTGCTACACCATCACATCATATCACACATCTGAACTTTCTATTTCTCAATAGGATAATAAATACTACTTTTAACAATAGATAAATCATTATCATACTCAGAGTTTGACCATAGTGTAAACTAATGAAACCAAGTTTAGCCTCTAATGCTAATGTTGTAATCTGTTTAATTTTCAACAAATGAAGGAAACATTTGTAATAATCCTCTTCATTCTTTCCTGTTAACTTCCTCATCCATGTAGAAAACATACAGAAAGGAAATCCTGTTTCACTCATTAAAGCTGCACTAATCAATATTTTTATGTGAACAATGGGTCAAATTACTGGGTGTAATGTGAAAAGGGGCTTTCAGTGTCATACATACAGAGAATCAACACCGACTTTATAGTTCCACTCAGCTCCCCGAGGCATTCTAGCATCTTTTAGCTTATTGTTTTGGTTTTATGGCCCGCAACTTACTAGCAGCAGGCAGCAGTTTTAAAGAAAAAACTCTCCTTCAGAGAGTAAAGGTGTGTCCTTCAGAGAGTAAAGGTGTGTCCTTCAGAGAGTAAAGGTGTGTCCTTCAGAGAGTAAAGGTGTGTCCTTCAGAGAGTAAAGGTGTGTCCTTCAGAGAGTAAAGGTGTGTCCTTCAGAGAATAAAGTTCTGTCCTTCAGAGAGTAAAGGTGTGTCCTTCAGAGAATAAAGGTGTGTCCTTCAGAGAGTAAAGGTGTGTCCTTCAGAGAATATAGGTGTGTCCTTCAGAGAGTAAAGGTGTGTCCTTCATAGAATAAAGTTCTGTCCTTCAGAGAGTAAAGGTGTGTCCTTCAGAGAATAAAGTTCTGTCCTTCAGAGAGTAAAGGTGTGTCCTTCAGAGAATAAAGGTGTGTCCTTCAGAGAGTAAAGGTGTGTCCTTCAGAGAATATAGGTGTGTCCTTCAGAGAGTAAAGGTGTGTCCTTCAGAGAATAAAGTTCTGTCCTTCAGAGAGTAAAGGTGTGTCCTTCAGAGAGTAAAGGTGTGTCCTTCAGAGTAAAGGTGTGTCCTTCAGAGAATAAAGGTGTGTCCTTCAGAGAATAAAGGTGTGTCCTTCAGAGAGTAAAGGTGTGTCCTTCAGAGAGTAAAGGTGTGTCCTTCAGAGAATAAAGGTGTGTCCTTCAGAGAATAAAGGTGTGTCCTTCAGAGAGTAAAGGTGTGTCCTTCAGAGAATATAGGTGTGTCCTTCATAGAATAAAGTTGTGTCCTTCAGAGAATAAAGGTGTGTCCTTCATAGAGTAAAGGTGTGTCCTTCAGAGAGTAAAGGTGTGTCCTTCAGAGAGTAAAGGTGTGTCCTTCAGAGAATAAAGTTCTGTCCTTCAGAGAATAAAGGTGTGTCCTTCAGAGAGTAAAGGTGTGTCCTTCATAGAATAAAGGTGTGTCCTTCATAGAATAAAGGTGTGTCCTTCAGAGAGTAAAGGTGTGTCCTTCAGAGAATATAGGTGTGTCCTTCAGAGAGTAAAGGTGTGTCCTTCAGAGAATAAAGGTGTGTCCTTCAGAGAGTAAAGGTGTGTCCTTCAGAGAATAAAGGTGTGTCCTTCAGAGAATAAAGGTGTGTCCTTCAGAGAGTAAAGGTGTGTCCATCATAGAATAAAGGTGTGTCCTTCAGAGAATAAAGTTGTGTCCTTCAGAGAATAAAGGTGTGTCCTTCAGAGAGTAAAGGTGTGTCCTTCAGAGAGTAAAGGTGTGTCCTTCAGAGAGTAAAGGTGTGTCCTTCAGAGAGTAAAGGTGTGTCCTTCAGAGAATAAAGGTGTGTCCTTCAGAGAGTAAAGGTGTGTCCTTCAGAGAGTAAAGGTGTGTCCTTCAGAGAATATAGGTGTGTCCTTCATAGAATAAAGTTGTGTCCTTCAGAGAATAAAGGTGTGTCCTTCATAGAGTAAAGGTGTGTCCTTCAGAGAGTAAAGGTGTGTCCTTCAGAGAGTAAAGGTGTGTCCTTCAGAGAATAAAGTTCTGTCCTTCAGAGAATAAAGGTGTGTCCTTCAGAGAGTAAATGTGTGTCCTTCATAGAATAAAGGTGTGTCCTTCATAGAATAAAGGTGTGTCCTTCAGAGAGTAAAGGTGTGTCCTTCAGAGAATATAGGTGTGTCCTTCATAGAATAAAGTTGTGTCCTTCAGAGAATAAAGTTGTGTCCTTCAGAGAGTAAAGGTGTGTCCTTCAGAGAGTAAAGGTGTGTCCTTCAGAGAATAAAGGTGTGTCCTTCAGAGAATAAAGGTGTGTCCTTCAGAGAGTAAAGGTGTGTCCATCATAGAATAAAGGTGTGTCCTTCAGAGAGTAAAGGTGTGTCCTTCAGAGAATAAAGGTGTGTCCTTCATAGAATAAAGGTGTGTCTTTCAGAGAGTAAAGGTGTGTCCTTCAGAGAATAAAGGTGTGTCCTTCAGAGAGTAAAGGTGTGTCCTTCAGAGAGTAAAGGTGTGTCCTTCAGAGAGCTGAGCGCTGTCTGCAAACTGAAACAACCTACAGAGGATTAAACATGGTTTCCAATTCCCATCCGAAATCTACAGGAGTTTGACGTTATAGGATTCGTGCTCATCTCTTGGAGTCAGGAATGGAATAATCTTATCACCCTTTATGGTGTTTATCTTAAAACCGGTCTTCAGAGTCATTGGGATATCGGACCACAGACAGTAGTAGGCTATAGACAGACAGGGCGTTCTATATGTTTAGAGTCAGGAAATGCTAAACACCAATAACGAAAGCATTTGATAATCTTAGTGTTTGGTGAGGTAGTGATGGAGCCCGTGTATCCACGCTAACTATGAAGTTGTAGGGAAGGCAATACCGATGGCTTAGTTCATTGGAACATCACTTTGGTCCAAACTGAAATATCTCTCCAGATATTGGATGGATTGTTTTAAGGTTTGATAGAGATATTCATGGCTCTCTGATGATGGATCCTGCTGATCCCCGACTCTCCCTACAGTACGACGCTACTATGAGCTTTGTGTTTTTGAGTGAAATGTTTCAACAACTGTTGGATGGATTGTGATGAATTTTGATGAAGACATTCATGGTCCTCTGACTTTTCATCGAGCGCCATCATCAGGTTGAATTATTTATTCGTCTGATACTTTGGTTTATGGCCAAATACCTGCAAAACTAATGACATTCCCATTAGCGTCAGCTGTAGGTCGTGTTTAGAGCTAATTAGCATGATGTTAACATGCTAACATGCTAACCTAAGATGGCAAACATGGTGAACATTATACCTGCTAAACATTAGCATATTGACATTGTCTTTGTGCTGGAAACTCTGTTGCTAAATATAAAATGAAATATGCACTCAGTTGCGAATTCATTAGGTACACCTAGCTAAAATGAATGCAGAAGCGAGCGAAATAGTCATTACAGTAACAGAATATTGATTCATATCTGACCAGCTCACCCATCCTTTACCACTCTCATCCTCCTTAGCACCTCCCTCCTACACTCACCCTCCTTTAGCACTCTCTCTTTAGCACTCTCATCCCTCCTTTAGCACTCTCATCCCTCCTTTACCACTCTCATCCCTCCTTTACCACTCTCATCCCTCCTTTACCACTCTCATCCCTCCTTTAGCACTCTCATCCCTCCTTTAGCACTCTCATCCCTCCTTCAGCACTCTCATCCCTCCTTTACCACTCTCATCCTTCCTTTACCACTCTCATCCCTCCTTTACCACTCTCATCCCTCCTTCAGCACTCTCACCCCTCCTTTACCACTCTCACCCCTCCTTTAGCACTCTCATCCCTCCTTTACCACTCTCATCCCTCCTTTAGCACTCTCATCCCTCCTTTACCACTCTCATCCCTCCTTTAGCACTCTCATCCCTCCTTTACCACTCTCATCCCTCCTTTAGCACTCTCATCCCTCCTTTACCACTCTCATCCCTCCTTTAGCACTCTCATCCCTCCTTTACCACTCTCATCCCTCCTTTAGCACTCTCATCCCTCCTTTACCACTCTCATCCCTCCTTTAGCACTCTCATCCCTCCTTTACCACTCTCATCCCTCCTTTAGCACTCTCATCCCTCCTTTACCACTCTCATCCCTCCTTTAGCACTCTCATCCCTCCTTTACCACTCTCATCCCTCCTTTAGCACTCTCATCCCTCCTTTAGCACTCTCATCCCTCCTTTACCACTCTCATCCCTCCTTTAGCACTCTCATCCCTCCTTTACCACTCTCATCCCTCCTTTAGCACTCTCATCCCTCCTTTACCACTCTCATCCCTCCTTTAGCACTCTCATCCCTCCTTTACCACTCTCATCCCTCCTTTAGCACTCTCATCCCTCCTTTACCACTCTCATCCCTCCTTTAGCACTCTCATCCCTCCTTTACCACTCTCATCCCTCCTTTAGCACTCTCATCCCTCCTTTAGCACTCTCATCCCTCCTTTACCACTCTCATCCCTCCTTTAGCACTCTCATCCCTCCTTTACCACTCTCATCCCTCCTTTAGCACTCTCATCCCTCCTTTACCACTCTCATCCCTCCTTTACCACTCTCATCCCTCCTTTAGCACTCTCATCCCTCCTTTAGCACTCTCATCCCCTCCTTTACCACTCTCATCCCTCCTTTAGCACTCTCATCCCTCCCTTTACCACTCTCATCCCTCCTTTACCACTCTCCCCCCCTCCTTAGCACTCTCCACCCTCCTTTAGCACTCTCATCCCTCCTTTAGCACTCTCCATCCTCCTTCTACACTCTCACCCTCCTTTACCACTCTCACCCTCCTTTACCACTCTCATCCCTCCTTAGCACTCTCACCCTCCTTTAGCACTCTCACCCTCCTTTAGCACTCTCATCCTCCTTTAGCACTCTCATCCCTCCTTAGCACCTCTCATCCCTCCTTTCAGCACTCTCATCCCATCCTTCAGCACTCTCACCCTCCTTCTACGACTCTCATCGCACTCCTTTCAGCACTCTCATCCCTCCTTTAGCACTCTCCATCCCTCTCAGCACTCTCACCCTCCTTTACCACTCTCACCCCTCCTTTACCACTCTCACCCTCCTTTAGCCACTCTCATCCCTCCTCTTTAGCACTCTCAACCCCTCCTATAGCCCTCTCATCCCTCCTTTAGCCACTCTCATCCCTCTTTAGCACTCTCATCCCTCCTTTAGCCACTCTCATCCCTCCTTTACCACTCTCATCCCTCCTTTACCACTCTCATCCCTCCTTTAGCACTCTCATCCCTCCTTTACCACTCTCATCCCTCCTTTAGCACTCTCATCCCTCCTTTAGCCACTCTCATCCCTCCTTTAGCACTCTCATCCCTCCTTTAGCACTCTCATCCCTCCTTTAGCACTCTCATCCCTCCTTTAGCCACTCTCATCCCTCCTTTAGCACTCTCATCCCTCCTTTACCACTCTCATCCCTCCTTTACCACTCTCATCCCTCCTTTACCACTCTCATCCCTCCTTTAGCACTCTCATCCCTCCTTTACCACTCTCATCCCTCCTTTAGCACTCTCATCCCTCCTTTACCACTCTCATCCCTCCTTTAGCACTCTCATCCCTCCTTTACCACTCTCATCCCTCCTTTACCACTCTCATCCCTCCTTTACCACTCTCATCCCTCCTTTAGCACTCTCATCCCTCCTTTAGCACTCTCATCCCTCCTTTAGCACTCTCATCCCTCCTTTAGCACTCTCATCCCTCCTTTACCACTCTCATCCCTCCTTTACCACTCTCATCCCTCCTTTAGCACTCTCATCCCTCCTTTACCACTCTCATCCCTCCTTTAGCACTCTCATCCCTCCTTTAGCACTCTCATCCCTCCTTTACCACTCTCATCCCTCCTTTAGCACTCTCATCCCTCCTTTAGCACTCTCATCCCTCCTTTACCACTCTCATCCCTCCTTTACCACTCTCATCCCTCCTTTAGCACTCTCATCCCTCCTTTACCACTCTCATCCCTCCTTTACCACTCTCATCCCTCCTTTAGCACTCTCATCCCTCCTTTACCACTCTCATCCCTCCTTTAGCACTCTCATCCCTCCTTTAGCACTCTCATCCCTCCTTTACCACTCTCATCCCTCCTTTAGCACTCTCATCCCTCCTTTACCACTCTCATCCCTCCTTTACCACTCTCATCCCTCCTTTACCACTCTCATCCCTCCTTTACCACTCTCATCCCTCCTTTAGCACTCTCATCCCTCCTTTAGCACTCTCATCCCTCCTTTAGCACTCTCATCCCTCCTTTACCACTCTCATCCCTCCTTTACCACTCTCATCCCTCCTTTAGCACTCTCATCCCTCCTTTACCACTCTCAACCCTCCTTTAGCACTCTCATCCCTCCTTTACCACTCTCATCCCTCCTTTACCACTCTCATCCCTCCTTTAGCACTCTCATCCCTCCTTTAGCACTCTCATCCCTCCTTTAGCACTCTCATCCCTCCTTTAGCACTCTCATCCCTCCTTTAGCACTCTCATCCCTCCTTTACCACTCTCATCCCTCCTTTACCACTCTCACCCCTCCTTTAGCACTCTCATCCCTCCTTTACCACTCTCATCCCTCCTTTAGCCACTCTCATCCCTCCTTTAGCCACTCTCATCCCTCCTTTACCACTCTCATCCCTCCTTTACCACTCTCATCCCTCCTTTACCACTCTCATCCCTCCTTTACCACTCTCATCCCTCCTTTAGCCACTCTCTCCCTCCTTTAGCACTCTCATCCCTCCTTTACCACTCTCATCCCTCCTTTACCACTCTCATCCCTCCTTTACCACTCTCATCCCTCCTTTACCACTCTCATCCCTCCTTTACCACTCTCATCCCTCCTTTACCACTCTCATCCCTCCTTTAGCACTCTCATCCCTCCTTTACCACTCTCATCCCTCCTTTACCACTCTCATCCCTCCTTTAGCCACTCTCATCCCTCCTTTACCACTCTCATCCCTCCTTTACCACTCTCATCCCTCCTTTAGCACTCTCATCCCTCCTTTACCACTCTCATCCCTCCTTTACCACTCTCATCCCTCCTTTAGCACTCTCATCCCTCCTTTACCACTCTCATCCCTCCTTTACCACTCTCATCCCTCCTTTACCACTCTCATCCCTCCTTTAGCACTCTCATCCCTCCTTTACCACTCTCATCCCTCCTTTAGCACTCTCATCCCTCCTTTACCACTCTCATCCCTCCTTTACCACTCTCATCCCTCCTTTAGCACTCTCATCCCTCCTTTACCACTCTCATCCCTCCTTTAGCACTCTCATCCCTCCTTTACCACTCTCATCCCTCCTTTAGCACTCTCATCCCTCCTTTACCACTCTCATCCCTCCTTTACACTCTCATCCCTCCTTTAGCACTCTCATCCCTCCTTTACCACTCTCATCCCTCCTTTACCACTCTCATCCCTCCTTTACCACTCTCATCCCTCCTTTAGCACTCTCATCCCTCCTTTAGCACTCTCATCCCTCCTTTACCACTCTCATCCCTCCTTTAGCACTCTCATCCCTCCTTTACCACTCTCATCCCTCCTTTACCACTCTCATCCCTCCTTTACCACTCTCATCCCTCCTTTAGCACTCTCATCCCTCCTTTACCACTCTCATCCCTCCTTTAGCACTCTCATCCCTCCTTTAGCACTCTCATCCCTCCTTTACCACTCTCATCCCTCCTTTAGCACTCTCATCCCTCCTTTACCACTCTCATCCCTCCTTTAGCACTCTCATCCCTCCTTTACACTCTCATCCCTCCTTTACCACTCTCATCCCTCCTTTAGCACTCTCATCCCTCCTTTACCACTCTCATCCCTCCTTTACCACTCTCATCCCTCCTTTACCACTCTCATCCCTCCTTTACCACTCTCATCCCTCCTTTAGCACTCTCACCCCTCCTTTAGCACTCTCATCCCTCCTTTAGCACTCTCATCCCTCCTTTACCACTCTCACCCCTCCTTTACCACTCTCACCCCTCCTTTAGCACTCTCATCCCTCCTTTAGCACTCTCATCCCTCCTTTACCACTCTCATCCCTCCTTTACCACTCTCATACCTCCTTTACCACTCTCATCCCTCCTTTACCACTCTCATCCCTCCTTTACCACTCTCATCCCTCCTTTACCACTCTCATCCCTCCTTTACCACTCTCATCCCTCCTTTAGCACTCTCACCCCTCCTTTAGCACTCTCATCCCTCCTTTAGCACTCTCATCCCTCCTTTACCACTCTCACCCCTCCTTTAGCACTCTCATCCCTCCTTTACCACTCTCACCCCTCCTTTAGCACTCTCATCCCTCCTTTAGCACTCTCATCCCTCCTTTACCACTCTCATCCCTCCTTTACCACTCTCATCCCTCCTTTAGCACTCTCACCCCTCCTTTAGCACTCTCATCCCTCCTTTAGCACTCTCATCCCTCCTTTACCACTCTCACCCCTCCTTTACCACTCTCATCCCTCCTTTAGCACTCTCATCCCTCCTTTACCACTCTCATCCCTCCTTTACCACTCTCATCCCTCCTTTACCACTCTCATCCCTCCTTTACCACTCTCATCCCTCCTTTACCACTCTCATCCCTCCTTTAGCACTCTCATCCCTCCTTCAGCACTCTCATCCCTCCTTTACCACTCTCATCCCTCCTTTACCACTCTCATCCCTCCTTTACCACTCTCATCCCTCCTTTAGCACTCTCATCCCTCCTTCAGCACTCTCATCCCTCCTTTACCACTCTCATCCCTCCTTTACCACTCTCATCCCTCCTTTAGCACTCTCATCCCTCCTTTAGCACTCTCATCCCTCCTTCAGCACTCTCATCCCTCCTTTACCACTCTCATCCCTCCTTTAGCACTCTCATCCCTCCTTTACCACTCTCATCCCTCCTTTAGCACTCTCATCCCTCCTTCAGCACTCTCATCCCTCCTTTAGCACTCTCATCCCTCCTTTACCACTCTCATACCTCCTTTACCACTCTCATCCCTCCTTTACCACTCTCATCCCTCCTTTAGCACTCTCATCCCTCCTTCAGCACTCTCATCCCTCCTTTAGCACTCTCATCCCTCCTTTACCACTCTCATACCTCCTTTACCACTCTCATACCTCCTTTACCACTCTCATCCCTCCTTTAGCACTCTCATCCCTCCTTCAGCACTCTCATCCTTCCTTTAGCAGCTGCTCCTGTTTTCCCACAGAGCCACTGGCCCGAGGTCATGCATTTTGCCCATGCTGGAAGTCCTGCATCCCCTCCAGCTTAGCATTAGTATTCTGCTCGCCCATCGGCAGAGCACAATGTAAGGGAATGAGAGCTCCTGTCTGCTGCACAGCTTTCTCTCATAGCTCATGTTGGCTCCTGATGAGACCATTTGGAAAGGAGCTGATGGAGGATGTAGCTCAGTTTATGTATGTGTGTGTGTGTGTGTGTGTGTGTGTGTGTGTGTGTGTGTGTGTGTGTGTCGGTTGGTCCCCAGACAGATGAATAATTATTTTATTTAAACCTCTGCTGACATATTTTCTCATAATAAGTTGCATTTTGCTGTAGAGCTGCGTGTTTGTGCCTTTGTTAAACAAAAAAACACTCGTGTTTTTAATGATGCAATCAGTGCTGATTTTGTACGTTTCCAAACAGTTTGGTTCCACAACAAGTTATTAGATTTTACAAAGACCTCGCAGTCATAGTTCTGATGATGCAAAACCCTCTGTATCTCTGAAATAACACACACACACACACACACACACACACACACACACACACTTCCTCCCTGTGCAACTGCATTTGACTTTTGGTCCGATAACTTGTTGTCATTATTTACTATAAATTGGACCGTTTCTCTCTTCAAAGCAGGTTCACTGTCTAACCAGAAATCAGTGTGGACAGTTGGACAACTGATGTCTGTCCACGTGGGAATACTCTGATGATTAAAATATGTTGTATTACAGTGATGAAGTGAAATCATACTTCATTAATCAAGTTAACCAAATAACATCTGGCTGAGGGCCGGGGCGGGGGGGCGGGGGGGCGGGGGGGGTTTTCAGCTGGTAATGTATCAGTAGGGAGGGGTTGAAGAAGGAAGAAGGGGAAGTAGGAAACCAAAAGGAAAGGAGGAGAAGAGAGTAAAGGATAGAGGACGGGAAGAAAGAAAAACAAAATAGTAAATATCAGCTACAGTTTGAAATATGGAGCAGTTTTTTTTATGTGAGTGGGTGAGTAGTTGGTGCATCTGATTACTGGCTGATCTGGAATCTGGACTTTGATGTGACCCACTTGGGTTTTTAAAGACCTGAACGCACCCAGAGATCAGGAGGCACTACGCCATTTGTACTTTTAAGCCTTACAAATCCCTAAAGCCCCAAAAATCTAATATCTATATAATCTAAATCTAATATCTATATAATCTAAATCTAATATCTATATAATCTAAATCTAATATTTACCATCCTAGAATTGCTGTTGCAGATGTTTATGCAAACTCATCACTTTCTCTTCTCCTTCACGTAATAGATCTACACACAACATGTTCAGATGTGTTCTAGTCTACCTTAAAGGACCAGTGTGTAACATTTATCGGCCATCAAGCCATTGCTTTGTAGAGAGACTACACTGTAAGAAATGAGGGGTCTGTGCAGATATGTATTCCAAAATTAATTCCAAGAGAAAATCAAGTTTCAGCCAAACTGAGTGGGTATCTTTGTCTTGGCAGTCCATGTTTAGTCCCAGCAACAAACCTACATGAGAACACAGTAAGTACTGTATGTACTGTATGTACTGTATGTACTGTATGTACTGTATGTACTGTATGTACTGCATGTACTGCATGTACTGTATGTACTGTATGTACTGTATGTACTGCATGTACTGTATGTACTGTATGTACTGTATGTACTGTATGTACTGCATGTACTGCATGTACTGCATGTACTGTATGTACTGTATGTACTGCATGTACTGTATGTACTGTATGTACTGCATGTACTGTATGTACTGCATGTACTGCATGTACTGTATGTACTGTATGTACTGTATGTACTGTATGTACTGTAAGTACTGCATGTACTGCATGTACTGTATGTACTGTATGTACTGTATGTACTGTAAGTACTGCATGTACTGCATGTACTGTATGTACTGTATGTACTGTATGTACTGTATGTACTGCATGTACTGTATGTACTGTATGTACTGTATGTACTGCATGTACTGCATGTACTGCATGTACTGCATGTACTGTATGTACTGTATGTACTGCATGTACTGTATGTACTGCATGTACTGCATGTACTGTATGTACTGCATGTACTGTATGTACTGTATGTACTGTATGTACTGTATGTACTGCATGTACTGCATGTACTGTATGTACTGTATGTACTGCATGTACTGTATGTACTGTATGTACTGTATGTACTGCATGTACTGTATGTACTGTATGTACTGCATGTACTGTATGTACTGTATGTACTGTATGTACTGCATGTACTGTATGTACTGTATGTACTGTATGTACTGTATGTACTGTATGTACTGTATGTACTGTATGTACTGTAGGTACTGTATGTACTGCATGTACTGTATGTACTGTATGTACTGCATGTACTGTATGTACTGTATGTACTGTATGACTGCATGTACTGTATGTACTGTATGTACTGCATGTACTGCATGTACTTTATGTACTGTATGTACTGTATGTACTGCATGTACTGCATGTACTGTATGTACTGTATGTACTGTATGAATCCCTCCACCGTGGCTCAGCAGGAACGGCTGCCCACAAACAACACAATGAGGGAATGTTGGAAGAAAACACATATTATGTGTTAAACTCAGACTGCTGAAACCTCATGGACATCTACCAAACTTCAGAATGCACGTGGTTTCTCTACAGCGGTTTCTCCTTGAGAGGAAGACTTATCACAGGTTGGTCAACACATACTGTGAGACTATGGATCTGTTGACCACCAGACATTCTGTCATATTATTAGACAGTTGTGAGCAATGTTTCAAATCAATGAGTCGCTGTTTTATGGTCTGGATGAGCCAAAAACATTCTGACATTTGTCAACAGTTGTCTAACTCCTTAGTTGTAACTTGATGTTACCAAAGTCTCCTATAGAGGGATTGGCGAGATAATCCTGAGCTGCTCAGCGTTGGCGTCGGCGGTGTATGGGATGATGTCACTGTGGCGGCTGATGTGCAACTGTGCCATCAAACCCATGCATATACAAGAACATGGCTTTTGAACAGCTTTCCACTGTAGTGACCGCCATGCACGACATAACTGTGGGAGCCGTACTATTGAAATACATTCACTGTTACCACCGGTAACCACAGACATCACCAAACCAACCAGGACGGAGATCTGAATAATTTAAACACTCAGGAAGTGATACACCAGCACCGGCTTCAATATTCATGATAGACAAGTCATCCATAATTCAGCTGCAGCCGTGGCTGCTGCTTGATTTCACCATTAGAAAGTCCGTGAACTAACACGGCTGGAAGTTGAAACAAACTCCAGTGAAAGTAACTTCACACGTGGAGTCCCTCACTGAGCCTGAAACACAGTGTGGTGTGATGAGGCACACAGAGCTGTGGACATGAAGTCTGAGCTGTGTGAGGAAGACCTGAAAGGATTCATTGTTCTTCTGTATCTCCGTGGAATATACGGAAGCACTAACATGGCTATCGACAGCCGAGAGTCAGGAAAGTCTGAACGGAGCTTTTTCCTTTTATTCTTTCTCACACAAACCAGGCCAACAACGCACATCAGACAGAGACTAGTGTGTGTGTGTGTGTGTGTGTGTGTGTGTGTGTGTGTGTGTGTGTGTGTGTGTGTGTGTGTGTACTTGTTTTCATGACATATGAGGACAATTTTATGATAACACACCTTCAATATGAAGACGCTCGGAAATATGAGGACATTTTTCGCGTCCTCATTTTTCCGAGCTCACCGCAGTGTTCTAGAGCCTCCCAGAATGCCCCTGGACCAAAATCTACCATGTCCTGAAATATCACAATTGTATGACATGAAGTGTGTAAGTGTGTTTATGGAATTTGCTCATCTGCGAAAACGCCAACTAGTGGTCACTTCTGGAACTTAACACACTTTTAACACACTTTGGTCACGTGACTCAACCGTCCTCATATGTCTCATATATTTCATTTTGTTAAACACACTCTCCAGCTTTTAAGCTAGTTTTAGTATTAGCCTACTGCAATACACATAATTCTTGTAATCAGTCAGATAAAAAACATCCCCAATTATCAATGCTGATTTAAGACACCAACCTACTAATCTAGAGAACCAATTCCTCAATTAATTACTTAAATTTACATCGATTAGCCAGATAAGCTAATGTTAGCTAATTAGCTAATGTTAGCTAATTAGCTAACAGTACTGTAAAGGACATGCAAAGGACTCGTGCCACATGGAAGACTCTCCAAACAGAACTGGAAGGACTGCATGATAAATGGAGGTAATTCATTACTTTTTCTTCATTTTCAACAATAGAGACAATTATTTATAACAGTATTTATCTTTGAAAATGCTTTTCTGGTGCTTTGGTAAGTTAACTTTATTTGTTAAGGTGTTAACCTCTTAAAAATCAGACGCTTCACCGGCGGGCCTGGCCGCTATTCTGTCTTTCAGAGGTTGTAGCTGGCTCAATTTTAATGCTAGAGTGAAGATACTGGTATCATATGAAACTAGAAAACCTAAGGAATCCATTGGTACCAAGTTATGCTAGCTAGATTGTCGGGAAATACGCAAAATATCGCTCCAAAGTCGCGCTAATTTTGGCGAGGAATATGGCCATTTTAAAGGAGTCCCTTGACCCAAATGGTAAGAGGTTAAGGTAACTTCATATTACATTATTGTAATTGCAGTTGCAGAGGGTTTGCACTGAGCCTAATAAGCTAATGAGATACTGCATTAGTGATAACATCAGTAAGATAAGTTAGCCTGTGTTTAAAGGCAGAATAATAGGCTACCATTTTATAAATTCTATTTGATTCAAATCAAGTAGGCTATTGATCTTCTTTCGTATTTGTTCTGCTGACATTTTGTCATCTTCCCATGTAGGTGTTTGCTGGTTGAGGAGCACATGGCAAAGTGAAGAGCATGTCAAAAAGGAGAGCCAGACTTAATCCTGAGGCTGAGGCTATTCAGTTTATTTCATCCGGAGGTGACAAGCCTTGTTTTAAGGTCAAATGGATCAATGGCTATAAAGGTATGTTATATATCATTCCTTCACCTATGGTTGGAATTTCTAACTATTGAGCGCAGTTTCGGAGATTGGGGGGACCTAGCTTGCCCTCCTCCGCCGCGGCGGGGTACTCAGCTGTCTTCCAGAGAACGTGAGCCTCCCGTTCATGTTTATGAAAATGCAGCTCAGCTAACCTGGTTGTAGGAGGTGCTGAAACCCCCTCAGCAAAAACAATAATTATAAATAAAAACAGATATTTGTTAAATTTATTTAACAATGTCTGCATTTTTTCAGTAGCCTACTATAATCGTTTGAAAGTACATGGAAAAAGACTTTTTAAACTCCCCAGACACAGATTTTAAATAGTCTCAAGCTACAATGGAATTACTTTTATACTTGAGCTTAAATTTTGTTGCCTGTGCTACAAAGCCTTCAACCTCTGTAGCACCTATGCTATGTGCAAAAAAAGTTAACGTACAGCCCTGTCCAGTGCTTTGAAAACATGTTAAGCTGTTGTCAGTTTTTGCAAAACAAGAACTACTCCTCTATCTCATGTTCCCATTCATGGGCATATGCAAAGTAACTGGATAGAGAAATTATTGCCACTTAGCTGCGTTGTTGACTGCACTGTTGTTTCTTGCGACATAGAAATGTTTTTGATGGTGTCATTTGATACTGTTTCTTAACTTAATGGTTTGATGTTTCCTTGGCTAAATAGTTCCCTCACTATCAGATACACACTATATGATAAAGGTTTGTCCTATAGAATGAGGCCTTTTCTGTTGAGCTATTTTCTGACCTAAGTAGTTTCAGTGTTAGTTGCCTTAATCTGTTAGTGTAACATTACCAGTCGTATCTTTTTCCTACCCTGAAAAAAGTTGTATGTTTTTTTTTTTTCTAGTTGTTGTCAATATCTAATCAACTGCAATTCATTACTTGACACTAATTTGTTAACTTTGTTGTATCAGGACGTGGTGTATTTGCCTGTGAGCCAATTGAAAAGGGATCCTTTGTTGTCGAGTACCGTGGAGAGTTTATATCACAATATGAACGGGACAAGAGGCAGGAGAAGTACACAGAAAAGCAAAATGCTTTCTTGTTTGATTTTGAATGGAACAATGATGCATGGTGGTAAGTAAAGGCCTATAAAACATGTTCTCTACAACATTATGTTTTTTGTGAAGAAAAGCTTAGATATGTTTCCTTCTTCAATTTCAGCATAGATGCATTCCACGAAGATGGCTCACTGGGCCGGCTGGTCAATGATGACCATAGGTCCCCAAATTGCAAAATGAAAAAGTTGACAGTCCAGGGTAAACCTCATCTTTGCTTGTTTGCTATTGAAAACATCCAAGCAGAGAGTGAAATAACCTATGATTATGGAGAATCACAGTGGCCATGGCGTGCTCTGGTAAGTAAACTTTATAGATTATACTGTATAGGATGTTAAAGTATTATTAGATGAATAAATACTTGTACATTTCCCTTCTTGAGTGTATGTTACCCCTCCACATCTCCCCGTCCATTACTTTAGAGATAAGATTGTATACACTATATTTAGGTAATATTAGGATTATGAAACATGAGGTGTGTTTGCATGACCTGAAAGAAAGAAATGTTTTCTTGTTGTTCAACAACAAAGAAAAGACTCTTTTGAAAAAAAGTAAAATACCAATTAATTGATTAAAATATGTAACACTGAGAAGGGTCTCTTTCTATTATACATTGATGATATTCTGTGTTTTAATTAAAGGTTATTGTTAATAATTGTTGTATTTCATTGCAGACACCAAGTGGCAAGATCCCGACTCAACCTTCAGCCGAATCAGAAGGGAGCGAGAGATCTACTTCATCCTTCCAACAGGTTATTACACATTTATTGTGGATTCTTTCTATTTAAATGAAATAGAAGTCTCAGTTAAGTCCAATGCATGAATAAATTGCCTTTTTCACTGCATTAAAACAAACATCTTGTGTAAAATGTTCACATGTCAACATTACCATTACTTGTTTCTGAATACCATAGTAGGAAGAAATCACTCCTACCATTTAATAGCACGAACGACTCCTTAAAACATAAAATTGATCTTTTTTCTGACTAAATTCTATGTTTTTTACTCATTTTGCTAATGTTTTTGCCCATTTAAACTACTGCTTATCAATTTACATGATTTAATTTTAGGGAAGTAGATCCATTTACATTACTTTGGGGCTTTTGAGCTTTCTTTGACAACAACAGGATAACTTAGAAGTCAGGAACACTGACTCTATATGTGTTCAGTCGTCATGTCCTCATTTTGTTTTAGGTTGTGTTAGTCTTGAGTGTGTTTCAGATGACGTCCCCATATGGTATAACCCAACGAGTGTAGAGTGTGTGTTACATTGTCCTCATATTGTTTTAGGTTGTGTTAGTCTTGAGTGTGTTTCAGATGACGTCCCCATATGGTATGACCCAACGAGTGTAGAGTGTGTGTTACATTGTCCTCATATTGTTTTAGGTTGTGTTAGTCTTGAGTGTGTTTCAGATGACGTCCCCATATGGTATGACCCAACGAGTGTAGAGTGTGTGTTACATTGTCCTCATATTGTTGGGTAGCAGATATTGTACAGTTTTAACCATTTCTATAGAGTCTATATTATTTAACAGAATATTTCTGACAGGTTATTGTTGTGTTTCTTTGCAGACACCAAGTGGCAAGATCCCGACTCAACCTTCAGCCGAATCAGAAGGGAGCGAGAGATCTACTTCATCCTTCCAACAGGTTATTACACATTTATTGTGGATTCTTTCTATTTAAATGAAATAGAAGTCTCAGTTAAGTCCAATGCATGAATAAATTGCCTTTTTCACTGCATTAAAACAAACATCTTGTGTAAAATGTTCACATGTCAACATTACCATTACTTGTTTCTGAATACCATAGTAGGAAGAAATCACTCCTACCATTTAATAGCACGAACGACTCCTTAAAACATAAAATTGATCTTTTTTCTGACTAAATTCTATGTTTTTTACTCATTTTGCTAATGTTTTTGCCCATTTAAACTACTGCTTATCAATTTACATGATTTAATTTTAGGGAAGTAGATCCATTTACATTACTTTGGGGCTTTTGAGCTTTCTTTGACAACAACAGGATAACTTAGAAGTCAGGAACACTGACTCTATATGTGTTCAGTCGTCATGTCCTCATTTTGTTTTAGGTTGTGTTAGTCTTGAGTGTGTTTCAGATGACGTCCCCATATGGTATAACCCAACGAGTGTAGAGTGTGTGTTACATTGTCCTCATATTGTTTTAGGTTGTGTTAGTCTTGAGTGTGTTTCAGATGACGTCCCCATATGGTATGACCCAACGAGTGTAGAGTGTGTGTTACATTGTCCTCATATTGTTGGGTAGCAGATATTGTACAGTTTTAACCATTTCTATAGAGTCTATATTATTTAACAGAATATTTCTGACAGGTTATTGTTGTATTTCATTGCAGACACCAAGTGGCAAGATCCCGACTCAACCTTCAGCCGAATCAGAAGGGAGCGAGAGATCTACTTCATCCTTCCAACAGGTTATTACACATTTATTGTGGATTCTTTCTATTTAAATCAAATAGAAGTCTCAGTTAAGTCCAATGCATGAATAAATTGCCTTTTTCACTGCATTAAAACAAACATCTTGTGTAAAATGTTCACATGTCAACATTACCATTACTTGTTTCTGAATACCATAGTAGGAAGAAATCACTCCTAACATTTAATAGCACGAACGACTCCTTAAAACATAAAATTGATCTTTTTTCTCACTAAATTCTATGTTTTTTACTCATTTTGCTAATGTTTTTGCCCATTTAACCTACTGCTTATCAATTTACATGATTTAATTTTAGGGAAGTAGAGCCATTTACATTACTTTGGGGCTTTTGAGCTTTCTTTGACAACAACAGGATAACTTAGAAGTCAGGAACACTGACTCTAAATGTGTTCAGTCGTCATGTCCTCATTTTGTTTTAGGTTGTGTTAGTCTTGAGTGTGTTTCAGATGACGTCCCCATATGGTATGACCCAACGAGTGTAGAGTGTGTGTTACATTGTCCTCATATTGTTGGGTAGCAGATATTGTACAGTTTTAACCATTTCTATAGAGTCTATATTATTTAACAGAATATTTCTGACAGGTTATTGTTGTATTTCATTGCAGACACCAAGTGGCAAGATCCCGACTCAACCTTCAGCCGAATCAGAAGGGAGCGAGAGATCTACTTCATCCTTCCAACAGGTTATTACACATTTATTGTGGATTCTTTCTATTTAAATCAAATAGAAGTCTCAGTTAAGTCCAATGCATGAATAAATTGCCTTTTTCACTGCATTAAAACAAACATCTTGTGTAAAATGTTCACATGTCAACATTACCATTACTTGTTTCTGAATACCATAGTAGGAAGAAATCACTCCTACCATTTAATAGCACGAACGACTCCTTAAAACATAAAATTGATCTTTTTTCTCACTAAATTCTATGTTTTTTACTCATTTTGCTAATGTTTTTGCCCATTTAACCTACTGCTTATCAATTTACATGATTTAATTTTAGGGAAGTAATCCATTTAAATTACTTTGGGGCTTTTGAGCTTTCTTTGACAACAACAGGATAACTTAGAAGTCAGGAACACTGACTCTATATGTGTTCAGTCGTCATGTCCTCATTTTGTTTTAGGTTGTGTTAGTCTTGAGTGTGTTTCAGATGACGTCCCCATATGGTATGACCCAACGAGTGTAGAGTGTGTGTTACATTGTCCTCATATTGTTGGGTAGCAGATATTGTACAGTTTTAACCATTTCTATAGAGTCTATATTATTTAACAGAATATTTCTGACAGGTTATTGTTGTATTTCATTGCAGACACCAAGTGGCAAGATCCCGACTCAACCTTCAGCCGAATCAGAAGGGAGCGAGAGATCTACTTCATCCTTCCAACAGGTTATTACACATTTATTGTGGATTCTTTCTATTTAAATCAAATAGAAGTCTCAGTTAAGTCCAATACATGAACAAATTGCCTTTTTCACTGCATTAAAACAAACATCTTGTGTAAAATGTTCAAAATGTCAACATTACCATTACTTGTTTCTGAATACCATAGTAGGAAGAAATCACTCCTAACATTTAATAGCACGAACGACTCCTTAAAACATAAAATTGATCTTTTTTCTCACTAAATTCTATGTTTTTTACTCATTTTGCTAATGTTTTTGCCCATTTAACCTACTGCTTATCAATTTACATGATTTAATTTTAGGGAAGTAGAGCCATTTACATTACTTTGGGGCTTTTGAGCTTTCTTTGACAACAACAGGATAACTTAGAAGTCAGGAACACTGACTCTAAATGTGTTCAGTCGTCATGTCCTCATTTTGTTTTAGGTTGTGTTAGTCTTGAGTGTGTTTCAGATGACGTCCCCATATGGTATGACCCAACGAGTGTAGAGTGTGTGTTACATTGTCCTCATATTGTTTTAGGTTGTGTTAGTCTTGAGTGTGTTTCAGATGACGTCCCCATATGGTATGACCCAACGAGTGTAGAGTGTGTGTTACATTGTCCTCATATTGTTGGGTAGCAGATATTGTATAGTTTTAAACATTTCTATAGAGTCTATATTATTTAACAGAATATTTCTGACAGGTTATTGTGGTGTTTCATTGCAGACACCAAGTGGCAAGATCCCGACTCAACCTTCAGCCGAATCAGAAGGGAGCGAGAGATCTACTTCATCCTTCCAACAGGTTATTACACATTTATTGTGGATTCTTTCTATTTAAATCAAATAGAAGTCTCAGTTAAGTCCAATGCATGAATAAATTGCCTTTTTCACTGCATTAAAACAAACATCTTGTGTAAAATGTTCACAATATCAACATTACCATTACTTGTTTCTGAATACCATAGTAGGAAGAAATCACTCCTACCATTTAATAGCACGAACGACTCCTTAAAACATAAAATTGATCTTTTTTCTCACTAAATTCTATGTTTTTTACTCATTTTGCTAATGTTTTTGCCCATTTAACCTACTGCTTATCAATTTACATGATTTAATTTTAGGGAAGTAGATCCATTTACATTACTTTGGGGCTTTTGAGCTTTCTTTGACAACAACAGGATAACTTAGAAGTCAGGAACACTGACTCTATATGTGTTCAGTCGTCATGTCCTCATTTTGTTTTAGGTTGTGTTAGTCTTGAGTGTGTTTCAGATGACGTCCCCATATGGTATGACCCAACGAGTGTAGAGTGTGTGTTACATTGTCCTCATATTGTTTTAGGTTGTGTTAGTCTTGAGTGTGTTTCAGATGACGTCCCCATATGGTATGACCCAACGAGTGTAGAGTGTGTGTTACATTGTCCTCATATTGTTGGGTAGCAGATATTGTACAGTTTTAACCATTTCTATAGAGTCTATATTATTTAACAGAATATTTCTGACAGGTTATTGTTGTATTTCATTGCAGACACCAAGTGGCAAGATCCCGACTCAACCTTCAGCCGAATCAGAAGGGAGCGAGAGATCTACTTCATCCTTCCAACAGGTTATTACACATTTATTGTGGATTCTTTCTATTTAAATCAAATAGAAGTCTCAGTTAAGTCCAATGCATGAATAAATTGCCTTTTTCACTGCATTTAAACAAACATCTTGTGTAAAATGTTCACAATGTCAACATTACCATTACTTGTTTCTGAATACCATAGTAGGAAGAAATCACTCCTACCATTTAATAGCACGAACGACTCCTTAAAACATAAAATTGATCTTTTTTCTCACTAAATTTTATGTTTTTTACTCATTTTGCTAATGTTTTTGCCCATTTAACCTACTGCTAATCAATTTACATGATTTAATTTTAGGGAAGTAGATCCATTTACATTACTTTGAGGCTTTTGAGCTTTCTTTGACAACAACAGGATAACTTAGAAGTCAGGAACACTGACTCTATATGTGTTCAGTCGTCATGTCCTTATTTTGTTTTAGGTTGTGTTAGTCTTGAGTGTGTTTCAGATGACGTCCCCATATGGTATAACCCAACGAGTGTAGAGTGTGTGTTACAATGTCCTCATATTGTTTTAGGTTGTGTTAGTCTTGAGTGTGTTTCAGATGACGTCCCCATATGGTATGACCCAACGAGTGTAGAGTGTGTGTTACATTGTCCTCATATTGTTGGGTAGCAGATATTGTACAGTTGTAACCATTTCTATAGAGTCTATATTATTTAACAGAATATTTCTGACAGGTTATTGTTGTATTTCATTGCAGACACCAAGTGGCAAGATCCCGACTCAACCTTCAGCCGAATCAGAAGGGAGCGAGAGATCTACTTCATCCTTCCAACAGGTTATTACACATTTATGTGGATTCTTTCTATTTAAATCAAATAGAAGTCTCAGTTAAGTCCAATACATGAACAAATTGCCTTTTTCACTGCATTAAAACAAACATCTTGTGTAAAATGTTCAAAATGTCAACATTACCATTACTTGTTTCTGAATACCATAGTAGGAAGAAATCACTCCTAACATTTAATAGCACGAACGACTCCTTAAAACATAAAATTGATCTTTTTTCTCACTAAATTCTATGTTTTTTACTCATTTTGCTAATGTTTTTGCCCATTTAACCTACTGCTTATCAATTTACATGATTTAATTTTAGGGAAGTAGAGCCATTTACATTACTTTGGGGCTTTTGAGCTTTCTTTGACAACAACAGGATAACTTAGAAGTCAGGAACACTGACTCTATATGTGTTCAGTCGTCATGTCCTAATTTTGTTTTAGGTTGTGTTAGTCTTGAGTGTGTTTCAGATGACGTCCCCATATGGTATGACCCAACGAGTGTAGAGTGTGTGTTACATTGTCCTCATATTGTTTTAGGTTGTGTTAGTCTTGAGTGTGTTTCAGATGACGTCCCCATATGGTATGACCCAACGAGTGTAGAGTGTGTGTTACATTGTCCTCATATTGTTTTAGGTTGTGTTAGTCTTGAGTGTGTTTCAGATGACGTCCCCATATGGTATGACCCAACGAGTGTAGAATGTGTGTTACATTGTCCTCATATTGTTTTAGGTTGTGTTAGTCTTGAGTGTGTTTCAGATGACGTCCCCATATGGTATGACCCAACGAGTGTAGAGTGTGTGTTACATTGTCCTCATATTGTTTTAGGTTGTGTTAGTCTTGAGTGTGTTTCAGATGACGTCCCCATATGGTATGACCCAACGAGTGTAGAGTGTGTGTTACATTGTCCTCATATTGTTTTAGGTTGTGTTAGTCTTGAGTGTGTTTCAGATGACGTCCCCATATGGTATGACCCAACGAGTGTAGAATGTGTGTTACATTGTCCTCATATTGTTGGGTAGCAGATATTGTACAGTTTTAACCATTTCTATAGAGTCTATATTATTTAACAGAATATTTCTGACAGGTTATTGTTGTATTTCATTGCAGACACCAAGTGGCAAGATCCCCACTCAACCTTCAGCCAAATCAGAAGGGAGCGAGAGATCTACTTCATCCTTCCAACAGGTTATTACACATTTATTGTGGATTGTTGTAATTGAGGACTGAAAATAAATAGATGTCTCAGTTCATCCAAACACATAATACATTAAATTTCTTTTTACTGTACTACAACAAACATTTAGTGTAAAACCTTCACAAGTTAAACTATCCCTTATCTTTTTTAATTTTAAAAGTAAAATAAATTACCTGTACTGCTTGACAGAACTCACTACCTCTCAAAACATAAAATTAATCAATCTAATCTAAAAATTTAAGTTGTGTAAATCTTGAATGTCTTGAGATTTCATCTCAATATGATATGGCACAAAGTGTGTTACCTGTATGTTAAATGTCCTCAGTGTTGGGTCAAGTATAACATATTGTTTTTAAATTCTTAACTAAAGTTGTTTTCACATGCAATATAATGTATTCTGTCATAATTTGCCTTTACAAGTACTATGTAATTACAAAGAAATATTTGTTCTTCATCGTTTCATTTAAGGCCAGCAAGTCCACTGGAATTGTACCCTTCGATAAGGTACCTACTGCAGAGCAGGTAATACAGCTGCATTCTTTTCATTCAAATAGTTCCTGTTCTTTGTTAACAACTGGGGATATTTACTATGTGATGAAACATTGTGGAATTTCAAGTAAGACTAAGGTTTTTTACACATGATTTTTGATTTTGACAGCTTAGAGCAAGGCGTCGTCTGCAAAATCTGAAGCGGCATCATGGTCAATGCGAGGATCGTTGTGATGAGGCTAGGAAAGAGATAATAGAGAGAGAGAGACAGAGGACTCTGAGTCTGACCACCAGAATGAATGTCGATTATGGCGGATTTCATAATGGAAATTCCGAAAGCTCAAGTGACCAGGTAATAAATATGAATAGACAACACTAATGAAATTGAAAAACAAAAATCGTATTAAGGAATTCAAATGTTAGTTTTAGTGTTAGTTTATAATGACTCATCACCTTCAAAAGTTGTATGCACAATGTGATAGTTCTATAGGGAGAATGATACTCTAACCATTAATACATGTTTAATTAATTGATAGAATAAGATGGTTTTTTTTCTCCATTTTCCTTCAGATCTCTAATGACATGACTGATGAATCTTCAGATGCTTCGGACTATGATGATGGCGACTTTGTTCCAGACTCAAGTGGCAATTCCTCAGACACAAGTATATGTAGTAGGGAACTCAAAATCACAGAAAATCATCTTCCCCACAAAGAGTTAAAGGACATGGTATTGGGGATTACTACAGCACACAGTGGGGATAGTACCACTAGTTCAGAGAAGCCAATAAGTTTTAGTTCTTCAAAGATGAGCAGCAGTCATTGTACTTCAGTGATAAGTTGCAGTGCCAATTCATCAGAGAACACATCACCCAAGAACAGCTCCATACAAGTCACACCATTGCCAAACACAGCAAAACGAAGCAAGCACAACAAGAAGCAATATTGTCTGTATTGTAAAAAGGCCATTTCTAAATTGGCAAGACACCTCGAATCCGCCCACAATGGACAGCCTGATGTTGCACTGGCTTTCAGTTTTCATAAAAGAACCCGCGAAAGAAGAGAGATGTTATGCTCCCTTAAGAAGAGGGGAAACTTTGTCCATAATGCTACTGTGGCAAGCTGTGGTGCTGGAGAAATGGTTGCATGTCGAAGACCAACTACAGCAGGCCAATCTGATGACTACCATCACTGCAAATTTTGTCAAGGACTTTATGCAAAAGACAGCCTATGGAGACATGTGAGAAACTGCCCTCAGAAGTCTGTTGAGGAAGAGTCTCACGTTGGGCGAAAACGGATCCGCTTGGACTTACCAAAACCTGATACAGTTCATGAAGCTGTTTGGAAGATTGCTTGTGAAATGAACCAGGATGACATTTCCTTGGTTGTAAAGAGTGAAAGAGACATCCTTAGTCTTGGCGAGTCACTGTACAATGCTAGGAAACCGCATGAGAGAAGAAATGATTACATACGCCAAAAAATGAGAGAGATGACAAGACTATTAATAACGGCAAGAGCTATAACACCTTTGAAGATCACCGAAGACCTTGTTATGCCCAGGAACTTTCCCTATGTGATACAGGCAGTTAGAGCTGTTGCTGGCTATGATTTGGAAAGCAACTCATATAAAATCCCATCCTTGGCTTTGAAATTGGGGCACAGTTTGGCCAAAGTTGCAGGCATTGTGCAATGCAATGCCATCATTGCAAATCGCCATGCCGTTGCTGAGTCTGCCAAGCAATTTGCCACTCTATATGAAAAAAGGTGGACGGAGTCCATTTCAGGTGCCGCATTGGGTACACTTCAACAAGCCAAATGGAATAAACCACAGGTTTTACCCTTTACACAGGATGTTTCGCTGCTGCACAAGTTTCTTGCTACTGAGCGTGCTAAGTGCATGAAGGACCTTGAGGAAGAACCCAATACCACAAGCTTTGGAAATCTTGCTAAAGTGACTTTGACTCAGATAGTACTATTTAACAGGAAGAGGCAAGGGGAAGTTTCAAAAATGGAGCTCCAGACTTTCGCATCCAGGAATCGTACAGAGTTGAATCCTGACATTATGATGGGCCTTACGGAGTTCGAGAAGAAGCTTGCAAAGCACTTTGACAGAGTTGAGATTCGAGGTAAAAGGTCAAGAATGGTGCCTGTGCTTCTCACACCTGATATGATTGCTGCGATGGACCTCCTTGTGAAAAACAGGAATGAGTGTCAAGTCCACACAGAGAATGTGTACTTGTTTGCACGCCCTGTTGTCCTTTCCCATTACAGAGGCTCTGACTGCTTTCGCAAGTATGCAAACCAATGTGGTGCCAAGAACCCAGAAGCACTCACCTCAACAAGACTGCGGAAACAAGTTGCCACGTTGTCCACAGTACTAAACCTTAAAGAAAATGAAATGGATCAACTTGCCACCTTTCTAGGACATGACATCCGTGTCCACAGAGAATTCTACCGGCTTCCAGAGAGTACCCTGCAGCTTGCAAAAGTCAGCAAACTGTTGATAGCAATGGAAAAAGGAAGACTGTCTGACCTGCAGGGGAAAGGGCTGGATGACATTGAGATCAATCCTGAAGGTGAAATTTAGTTTGAAATATAGTTTATAAGCACTTCAAATATATAATTTCTAAACCAAAATTCTGGCCAGATCTTACATAGTGCTTCTTTAATTTAAATACTTGGTCCTAACTGTTTTTTTCCCAACCAGATGAAATAAGCATGAGTGATGATGAAATTGGCGAAGAAACCATTGCCGACCTACATCAACACAAAGGTATGCTGACTCGTACAGTATGTGGTAATATCTTTAAGTTATGAGAGAGGATGCAGTTAATTGGGATCTGATAATAGTTTTAGATGGGCTTTAAGGAACAGTGGTAAATAAATTAGAGAAGATGGGAGACATACCTATGAATATGAATTCTACATTCATGAATTTGCAGTCAGATTATGTTTACATCTAAAAGATTGATTTATATCTAATGTACAATTGCATTTTGCCTGACATTGAGGTTGTTTACAATGAGTAATACAAGCAAACAAAGTTATTGTCATTAACGCTCCATTGTTACTTTTCAAAGGCTCAAGAACTGAGACATCTGGGGACCGAACACTTTTGAGGCACACACCTGACTTAACTAACCTGGACAACATTAACATCAGCAACACTCAACCAAGACATGGTAAAATATAAAAGGCAGCCAAAAACAAAATATTTGAAGTTAATGTACTTGTGATGAAAACAAATCTGTATTCTTGCCCTCATAGGGATTGCAGTATGTGAATGTGTGCTTTTATCATAAAATATACTCTAATTCATCCTTTCAGATTCCCAGCAGAACACAGCACTTCAAGTGGTTACACCCCAAGCTTCCTCAAAGTGCTTCAATGGAAAGCATGGTAAATTAGCATTTTGTGTTCACATTACTGCACAATGCCTGATACTATCATATAACTACTAACTAGAAACTTTTCTATCATATCCTCTATTTTCACTTTAGTAGAGCCATTGTTCCATTGTTAATATATTTTATTTTGTTTCCATTTATGACAGCTGGGAAGGTGAGAAGCAAGTGGACAGGTGAAGAAGTGAAGGCCGTTGAGCGGCACATGTTTCATTTCATAACAAGCTGCAGAGTACCAGGTAAAAAGGACTGTGACTCTTGTCTCAAGGCAGAGCCAGTAGCTCTGAAAGACAGAGACTGGGTTGCGGTCAAATACTACATTCACAACAGAATCATAGCATTAAAAAGGAAGATGAGTAGATAGGATGAGAACATACCAACTGTGTCTCAGGTACAATTCAATTTCAATTGAATTTAAGAATATTTGTGTTTCATTCTCTGCCTCTTGTAAATAATTGTGCTAAGTTGTTCAGTGCATTTTTGGCAGGGATATAATAATGAGCTTCACCTCAGATATCTAGTGTTTCTGTGTGTAATGGGTTTCATTTTGATACTCTGTTATTATACCCCCGCGACAACGTAGTCGCGGCTACATAGTGTAGTTGTGCATTTTGGGGGTTAGAAGTCCAGGGTGCCCAAATGTTTTGAAATTTTGTCCAAAAAATGTGATTTTTTTCGACTTCAATTTCGTTTCCAGAGTAGAACTAGTTCCATTAGTTCCAAAAGGGCAAAACCTTTGGGCCTACTTTAGTTGGGGTCAAGCAGTGAGCGGGGGTATGTGAGCCATGCTCACTTTTGCCTTGTTTCCCTTGAATGATTTCTATTGTTTGGTTCTTGTACAAGCATACCACATACGCTTGAATCAGCATTGATTTGTTCTTTGTTCACTATTAAAAAACCCATTGGAGTGGGTGCTTCTTGTAACAGGCCTCATTTTTGGTAACTTTGGTAAACCATGGCAAATTCCAACTTTATTTAGACTGGTTAGCTGAACATACTGTACACTGTCATGTTTCATAGAAGCTGGAAGCTCTAATAGAAGGTTAATTGTGTTCTTTTTTTTATAGAAAGATACTAAAGAGACAGTTGCCCGTTCATTTCAAATATGCCATGTGTTCTGCAATGTCTTATGCAGTGGAGGAAAGGAGGCAAAGTTCTTGGGTTGTGGGTGGTCTATTCTGGGTGTTCAATGTTGTAAAAAATGAAAAAAAAGTTATTTTGCATATGATTAGGGCTGCCCTTTCTTATTTTAGTTAACTAATTGGTCGTTAGGTTCCAAGTCGACTAATAATGTTTTTTTAGTTGTTGCTATTAGTCATTAGTCATAACTGGTAGCCCAGTTGATTGAAGCCCAGCTCTGGCAACAGTAATACTGACAATCATGTTTTGGCCTTTAAAAAGCACTATATTTTGAGAGATTCCTCTGCATGACTGCATTAATCTTCAGAGAGATTGTAATATTAGACATTGAATATAAAAACTGATTTGTAGATCAAATCAAGGTATTGGTTGACATTATTCTGTGACTAGTGTAAGGATTACTCAAGTAAGGATTCGTTCATCTAGGCAGCCTAGTTACGATGGTTCCATCGTAATACAGCATTAGTCAAGTAAAATATCCTTATTGACAATTTAAGGAATAGTCATGAGAGCACCCTCTGATAGTTAATCATTTTCATACTTGCTCCTATTTTGGTTTATATTGTAATTTACATATTTTGCTAGCAATTTTTAAAGTATGAATGGCATAAAGTGTTCATTCTTTTTTTCACATGAACATTTACTACAGAATTCATAAATAGACAATAATAAGACTTAAACAGTAGACTGACCATATTTATGAGCTATGTCCCTTTTTAAGTTAGCTTTTTCGAGTTTCTGAACATTCAGTTTTACTATTTTGTATCAACATGTGAATATGAATAGGCATTTCTGTCAGAGGCTACCTGACTGGTGAACATTACTGTTACATTACTATTTTTAAAGTTTTAGTTCTTTATTGTACACTTGTGCTTCTTATGCAGATATTTCAAACATATGTAACAGGAGCCAAGTTGCAAATACAGACCATATTTTGTGTATTACCAGGTCTTTAGAAGTCACATAAACCAGAAAATTTAGTGTGTATGTATGGGCTTCACAATTCACTTAAACATGAAATATCAGTGTGTGTTGCTATGGGACTCATAAGTCACATAAACCTGACAATGGCCTCACAAGTCACATTAAAATCAGGTCTGACCAAAATATAGCCTTAGTCAAAATCTCAACAGATGGATGTATTCGTAGAAGCATGGCTCGAACATACTTTGATTCCCAGGTCTCTAGGACCTTGGGAAAGGCACGTCCCCATTTTTCACGTTTTTGTCAAAAGTCCTGATATTTCCTATAAACACGTATGTGTGTGTGTGTGTGTGTGTGTGTGTGTAAAAAGCTCATTCAAAGCTGCAGAATGGAGCTAATATGATTAAAAAAAGTTATTTTTATAAAACGGTCTCTATGTCCTGACAGCAGTGCATGAGACAGGTAATCTGAAAACAGTCATGTGTCCTCCGGTGCTTCTAATGGAGGAAAACAACCAATCAGAGCTGATCTGGAGTCTGCCGTCTCTGAGCAGCTGTCAATCACTCTGAACTCCGATCAATCGGTCAAACTAGGCAGCGCTGATCAGATATGGATCAATATTCTGTTACTGTAATGACTATTTCTCTCCTCAGATGTTCTCAGAATCATCTTGTAGTTACTGTTTAGCTGTAAAATGAGAAAGTTTGTGACCCGGCAGCCATGTTGAGATCAGTTGAGGAAATACCAAGCACCGCCCACCAGCCGGAGCACAGCCAATAGGAACGCTCTCTCTCTCTGAAATGACCTGTGATTGGTCAAAATCTGCTGTCACAGGCTAGATTTTTCTAAAGCCTGAAAACAGAGACATGAGGAGGAGCAGAAGTCTAGTTTTCTCTCAGAACACTTGAATTACAATATGCTGAAAGGTTATTATGGGATGTTTGCCCAATGATGCCAGAAACGTTCTGCCTACTGCAGGTTTAGAGCACTGAGCTCATTATATATGCACACCAACCTGATCTCATGGGGAGGCACGTGTCACCACAGTTAGGTTTAGGCAACAAAACCACTTAGTTAGGTTTAGGAAAGCATCATGATCGGGGTTAAAATGAGTACGTAAACTAAGTAAAATACGTACAGAATGAACGCATCATAAATGCAGAAAACACGTCACTAATGTCACTAACATCACTTCAAAATATCTCAACAACACTTCGGGACATGATCAGCGGTCTGCTGGTTGAAAGTCCTGTGTTTGTTGGACCCATCCACCTCCAGTGTCTTTCTCTCTCTTTATTCTACGTCAGCAGCTCTGAGCGTAGCATATTCACACGAATGTGTTTACGTTGCAGTCAGTACAGACTACATGGTGTGAAAGGACACGGACGTTGTTATTGTACGTAACATGACTTACAGATTACCAATTATCATCCATTTAGTGAGACCGGGCTGATGCACACATGTTTGATGTTAAGCAAATCTATTTAAATACATAGTTGTTGTTTTTTAAGCACTTTGATGTGCATGTTAATGTCTCCCCATATATATACTGTATATTGATATATTTGTCAAATGTTAGTGCCGACACTTATTGGATTTCTCTGACACCAAAGACTCTGGGTTATTGGATTGTTCATCACATTTGTTGGTAACTGACACTTCACTCTGACTGCAACCCCATCGCCTTCAAAATATGTTTTTATCCTACAAATTTGATTTGATTGAGTATAATTTGGAGGTAATTTAATTGCTGCCTGATTATGATAATTGGCAGTGATTTTTGTGATGTTGTTGATGTTCTTCTACAGCACAGAAGCTGGAGGGAGGAGGTCAGGGAATATGTTTGGATGCTCAAAGCTCTGGACTTCACCAGACAGCAGCGCTCACATCCTTTGTCCCAGCTGTGGGAGACTTATTACAGCTCTTCTACAGAACACCAGGCTTTACTCACCAACACAGATTCGTCTCTCTCGGTGTCTGAATCAGTCATGTAACTTATAGCTCACCATAGATATTAAACATACAAAACAACATAATCATCCTATTTGTTAACAACTTAAAATAGTGAATACGTAATGTTAGAAGAGAAAAATAATCGTACTGTAAATACAGAATGCATTTTTAAAAACACAGTTTACTAAAATCGATTCCATAACATAACATGACACACCCGCTTTGGATGTTATCAGCAGATTGAATGGGCGTTGTCACTGGTTATCAGCCTCATAGGAATGGTTTAGAAGGGGCCTGCTACACCTACTAGTAGTGTGACGAAGGTAACTGGGTTTTACTGGGTTAATTGGGTTTGACTGGGTTTGCATTAATTGCACTTTTAAGCAACAACGTAAATGTGCACATTAATAATGGCTCAGTGCACTTTAGCGATATTGACACTATTATCTTAACATACACTTAACATTTGCACATTTTGTGACATATTTACTGACTTATGTATTGAATACTGATAATGTGTTGAAGCTGGTAATCTGTGATTGATTGTAACCAGAGTTTTATATATATTTACAGTAAAGTTCACCATCCTTCACTGACCTGACGTAACCATAAAAACATTAATCAGGCTTCAGTTGTCAGGAGGGATCTTTTGGAAAATGTATAAAGTATGTTGTCATTGAACATTTTGCAGGAGATACTGATGCACTGAAGTCATCGTTCTCTAATTATATTATTATTATTATAATGTCGTATAATACAGTATAACAGCAGCATTTTGATGTGTGTATCATTTGCACAGCTTTCATGTTTGCTAATTATTTGATATTTCCACAACAGAGAGCACCAACACAGTACTGTTCAGCAGCTAACTCCCATATATATATATATATATATATATATATATATATATATATATAAATATAAAAGTATATATCACATGTCAGAGCCTCTCAGCACCTGAATGCAGCACCAGTCAGTATTGGCCTTTTCAAACGAATGTGCACTTTTCAGCTGCTCTGCCATGCAACACTAATGTTACTCACAAACAAATACTAAACAACACACACACACATTTTCTTTGTTATCAATGCAGTCCAGCAATGTGAGCAGCAATCTCACCTCAAAGCCACGCCCAACCCCCTTAATCCCTGATACTGGGACCGTCTGTATGTGGAGTGAGAATGTGTTGGTTCTATATTTCTGTCATTGTTTGGTTCAGCATCATTACATCAGGCTAACCCTCCCACAACAAGCTCCAGTCCCTCCCAGTCTCACCAGTTTGTGTTTGGCGTCGGTGAGGTGCGTCTCCTCGTAGCTGTCGTCGTGGGTCGTCCAGCTGTAGGACACCAGGAAGTGGAGGATGGGCGGGTGGTAGGTGACCTCCGGACGAGCCCAGCGCACCACCAGAGCGCTGCCGTTGACGTGCTGCACCTTCATGTGGATGGGAGCGCTGCTGCACACTGGGGAAGGAAGGGAAGAAAGAAAGGAGGGATGGAGGGGGAAACATTCAGAGAAAGGAAAGAGGGGAGAGGAAGAGAAGGAGGGAAGACGTTAGTCGGGGAGAATTAAAAAGGAAGGTAAAAATGTAAAATTGAAGAACGGAAGAGGATTATTAGTGTGAGATAGGTCGATGAAAGGAAGGGAGGTAGAAGAAGAACATGAAAGAAAGGAAGGAATAAAAGAAAGGAGGGGTGGAGGCAGAAGAAGAAGAAAAGGAATAGAGAGAGGAATTGGTTGGAGAGAAGAGGAGGGAAAGCAGTAAGGAAGAAATATAAAAGGGAAGAATGGAGGAGAATTAAAGAAACCAATGAAGAGAGGAAGGGAGACAGAAGTAAAGTCAGATGAAGAAAGGAGAGATGAGAAAAGCATGAATACAAATGTTCTCTCTGCACCGGCTGCTACTGACCACTAGATGTCTCTGTTTGACCTCAGCTGGGGGACACTGGAGGGACTATCTGATCTATTCACTATTACTGTACATGCTCAGATACTGAACCAGGACCAGGTCTGGAACAGGGTCAAAGAACGAGGACCAGGTCTCTGTCTGGAACAGGGTCAAAGAACGAGGACCAGGTCTCTGTCTGGAACAGGGTCAAAGAACGAGGCCCAGGTCTTTGTCTGGAACAGGGTCAAAGAACGAGGACCAGGTCTCTGTCTGGAACAGGGTCAAAGAACGAGGACCAGGTCTCTGTCTGGAACAGGGTCAAAGAACGAGGACCAGGTCTCTGTCTGGAACAGGGTCAAAGAACGAGGACCAGGTCTCTGTCTGGAACAGGGTCAGAGAACGAGGACCGGGTCTCTGTCTGGAACAGGGTCAAAGAACGAGGACCAGGTCTCTGTCTGGAACAGGGTCAAAGAACGAGGACCAGGTCTCTGTCTGGAACAGGGTCAGAGAACGAGGACCGGGTCTCTGTCTGGAACAGGGTCAGAGAACGAGGACCGGGTCTCTGCCTGGAACAGGGTCAAAGAAAGAGGACCAGGTCTCTGCCTGGAACAGGGTCAAAGAAAGAGGACCAGGTCTCTGCCTGGAACAGGGTCAAAGAAAGAGGACCAGGTCTCTGTCTGGAACAGGGTCAAAGAAAGAGGACCAGGTCTCTGCCTGGAACAGGGTCAAAGAACGAGGACCAGGTCTCTGTCTGGAACAGGGTCAAAGAAAGAGGACCAGGTCTCTGTCTGGAACAGGGTCAAAGAACGAGGACCAGGTCTCTGCCTGGAACAGGGTCAAAGAACGAGGACCAGGTCTCTGTCTGGAACAGGGTCAAAGAAAGAGGACCAGGTCTCTGCCTGGAACAGGGTCAAAGAAAGAGGACCAGGTCTCTGTCTGGAACAGGGTCAAAGAACGAGGACCAGGTCTCTGTCTGGAACAGGGTCAGAGAACGAGGACCAGGTCTCTGCCTGGAACAGGGTCAGAGAACGAGGACCAGGTCTCTGCCTGGAACAGGGTCAAAGAACGAGGACCAGGTCTCTGTCTGGAACAGGGTCAAAGAACGAGGACCAGGTCTCTGTCTGGAACAGGGTCAAAGAATGAGGACCAGGCCTCTTATTTATCAGTTATTATCAGACTATACGTTGTTTTCTAAGGGAAATTCCAACATATTCTACCTTTAAATAAGACATAGAGCTTTTCTCATTTCCCCGGTATATGTCTGCATGCCTTCTTGTTTTCTGATCTGCTTCTGAATGCTGGTCATGCAAACTCAATGCAAACTTCCTCCATGTTTATCTGATTCATAATGTGACTAATTTCATCAGAATGACGTCAGTCATTTCATACTGTCATCGTGTCATACAGTGTTTATCTTCCTTTGATTCCATTTTGCAATTGGGCTGCAGTATGGTGCTGTTGGGGCAAGCTGGCATCGTCATTTACGTCCACTAAAAGTGTTTGTTTTTACCATGACGAGCTCTGATTGTTATTATAAGTGTCTGACATCATGGAAATAGTCTCCATCAAGGAGAAGTCTCCTTCTGAAACGTCCATGGTGGAAGACTACGGTGGAATAGTGGAATACGTCCATGGTGGAAGACAACGGTGGAGTAGTGGAATACATCCATGGTGGAAGACAACGGTGGAAGAGTGGAATACGTCCATGGTGGAAGACAACGGTGGAGTAGTGGAATACGTCCATGGTGGAAGACAACGGTGGAAGAGTGGAATACGTCCATGGTGGAAGACAACGGGGGAATAGAGGAATACGTCCATGGTGGAAGACAACGCTGGAATAGTGGAATACGTCCATGGTGGAAGACAACGGTGGAATAGTGGAATACGTCCATGGTGGAAGACAACGGTGGAATAGTGGAATACGTCCATGGTGGAAGATAACGGTGGAATAGTGGAATACGTCCATGGTGGAAGACAACGATGGAATAGAGGAATACGTCCATGGTGGAAGACAACGATGGAATAGTGGAATACGTCCATGGTGGAAGACAACGGTGGAATAGAGGAATACATCCATGGTGGAAGACAACGGTGGAATAGAGGAATACATCCATGGTGGAAGACAACGGTGGAAGAGTGGAATACGTCCATGGTGGAAGACAACGGTGGAATAGTTGAATACGTCCATGGTGGAAGACAACGGTGGAATAGAGGAATACATCCATGGTGGAAGACAACGGTGGAATAGAGGAATACATCCATGGTGGAAGACAACTGTGGAATAGAGGAATACATCCATGGTGGAAGACAACGGAGGAATAGAGGAGCTATTAGAGTTAGCTTAGAGTTATCTAAAAGATTTTCAATGTCACGGCTGAATATTTAGAGGATTTACACGATGTGGACGAGGTCTTTGAATTCAACATTTATTTGAGCCAGAGTATACGGACATCCAGATTTCAGAATGAGACTTGGACACGATAACCGACAGACCGGAACAAGAGAAAGGTCAGGAGAAGGTTTTATGTCTCTGTATGGTCCTTTCATAATGTAGTCAGACACGTATAATATCACCCTGAGCCTGTCAGCGGCAACAACAACAACTGTTAGTGGACGTGACGTTACACTGACGATGCTCTCTGCCCTCGCAGCTCGTTTAGAGGCTGCTGGTTACAGCGTTCTCCCTCAATACTGGACCAGTTTCAGAAGTTAGTGTCCCCGTTAGACACAAACACATGGGACGATAGAGTCCAGGTCGAAACATACTGACGTTACCCTTTACGCAGCAATTCATTACACGACTCACTGTTGGAAAAGAGGGAGTAGCACGAGCACTGAACAATGCACATGATGATTATTCCAAACAGTGTATCATATTATGCAAATGCATGAGGTAATGTGATGATGAACACGGGCTGATTGAGAATAGAGCTCACTCGCCTGGTGGAACCAAATTGATTAGCTTGCTCATAAAGAGCTGCAGTGGAGTTTTTCTATTCATAACCTGCAGTCGAGCCCCATGTGGCTGAGCATTACTAAAGCCATTAGTCACACACACACACACACACACACACACACACACACACACACACACACACACACAACAGCACGCACATTCACAGAGTAGAACACACACATGCACATGCACAGACATCATTTGGAAGTCGAGCAGTGAATGACCTCTATGCAGGGAAAACGTATTTACCAGATTATATCAGCCTGGGTCTGGTCGGCCATGTGTGTGTGTGTGTGTGTGTGTGTGTGTGTGTGTGTGTGTGTGTGAGTTGTCACACGTTAGAACATTAATACCATTATAACTGCAGTCCTAAAAGCATGTGCATTCACAAAGTAAATGTAAGTTTAAAATGAAGTTAAATGAGGCCATGGTAGCCTACACGGTGAATACATCATGGTAAACGGGGGAGCCAACAGGAAGTGAGCAGGACCGGCCCGGTCTTGGACGCACGTGCTCTTAACTAGCTCGGCTGGAGACCGCTCAGTGTGCACGCTCTGTGGGTCCAAACACACGGAGGCATGGGGAATTCCTCAGAGGTATGAACTCAGTGAGCAGCTTTCATATGGTTGAATGGGGAGCCATCTTTAAACGTGGTATCCAGTTCTGTTTAATACATCACGGTTATTATGGCAGTGAGACTGACATGTAGCACCAGTTGGGTCGTGGTCCGACTGACGTGTAGCACCAGTTGGGTCGTGGTCCGGCTGACGTGTAGCACCAGTTGGGTCGTGGTCCGACTGACGTGTAGCACCAGTTGGGTCGTGGTCCGGCTGACCTGTAGCACCAGTTGGGTCGTGGTCCGACTGACATGTAGCACCAGTTGGGTCGTGGTCCGACTGACGTGTAGCACCAGTTGGGTCGTGGTCCGACTGACATGTAGCACCAGTTGGGTCGTGGTCCGACTGACGTGTAGCACCAGTTGGGTCGTGGTCCGACTGACGTGTAGCACCAGTTGGGTCGTGGTCCGACTGACGTGTAGCACCAGTTGGGTCGTGGTCCGACTGACGTGTAGCACCAGTTGGGTCGTGGTCCGACTGACGTGTAGCACCAGTTGGGTCGTGGTCCGACTGACGTGTAGCACCAGTTGGGTCGTGGTCCGACTGACGTGTAGCACCAGTTGGGTCGTGGTCCGACTGACGTGTAGCACCAGTTGGGTCGTGGTCCGACTGACGTGTAGCACCAGTTGGGTCGTGGTCCGGCTGACGTGTAGCACCAGTTGGGTCGTGGTCCGGCTGACGTGTAGCACCAGTTGGGTCGTGGTCCGACTGACATGTAGCACCAGTTGGGTCGTGGTCCGGCTGACATGTAGCACCAGTTGGGTCGTGGTCCGGCTGACGTGTAGCACCAGTTGGGTCGTGGTCCGACTGACATGTAGCACCAGTTGGGTCGTGGTCCGCTGACATGTAGCACCAGTTGGGTCGTGGTCCGGCTGACGTTGTAGCACCAGTTGGGGCGGTGGTCGGCGCTGACATGTAGCACCAGTTGGGTCGTGGTCCGACTGACGTGTAGCACACAGTTGGGGGTCGTGGTCCGACTGACATGTAGCACCAGTTTGGGGTCGTGGTCCGGCTGACGTGTAGCACCGATTGGGTCGTGGTCCGACTGACATGTAGCACCAGTTGGGTCGTGGTCCGGCTGACATGTAGCACCAGTTGGGTCGTGGTCCGGCTGACGTGTAGCACCAGTTGGGTCGTGGTCCGGCTGACGTGTAGCACCAGTTGGGTCGTGGTCCTGCTGACATGTAGCACCAGTTGGGTCGTGGTCCGACTGACGTGTAGCACCAGTTGGGTCGTGGTCCGACTGACATGTAGCACCAGTTGGGTCGTGGTCCGACTGACATGTAGCACCAGTTGGGTCGTGGTCGGCTGACATGTAGCACCAGTTGGGTCGTGGGTCCGGCTGACATGAGCACCCAGTTGGGTCGGTGGTCCTGCTGACATGTAGCACCAGTTGGGTCGTGGTCCTGCTGACATGTAGCACCAGTTGGGTCGTGGTCCGACTGACATGTAGCACCAGTTGGGTCGTGGTCCGGCTGACGTGTAGCACCAGTTGGGTCGTGGTCCGGCTGACGTGTAGCACCAGTTGGGTCGTGGTCCGGCTGACGTGTAGCACCAGTTGGGTCGTGGTCCGACTGACGTGTAGCACCAGTTGGGTCGTGGTCCGACTGACATGTAGCACCAGTTGGGTCGTGGTCGGGCTGACATGTAGCACCAGTTGGGTCGTGGTCGGGCTGACATGTAGCACCAGTTGGGTCGTGGTCCTGCTGACATGTAGCACCAGTTGGGTCGTGGTCCTGCTGACATGTAGCACCAGTTGGGTCGTGGTCCGACTGACATGTAGCACCAGTTGGGTCGTGGTCCGGCTGACGTGTAGCACCAGTTGGGTCGTGGTCCGGCTGACGTGTAGCACCAGTTGGGTCGTGGTCCGGCTGACGTGTAGCACCAGTTGGGTCGTGGTCCGACTGACGTGTAGCACCAGTTGGGTCGTGGTCTGACTGACATGTAGCACCAGTTGGGTCGTGGTCCGACTGACATGTAGCACCAGTTGGGTCGTGGTCCGACTGACGTGTAGCACCAGTTGGGTCGTGGTCCGACTGACATGTAGCACCAGTTGGGTCGTGGTCCGACTGACGTGTAGCACCAGTTGGGTCGTGGTCCGACTGACATGTAGCACCAGTTGGGTCGTGGTCCGGCTGACGTGTAGCACCAGTTGGGTCGTGGTCCGACTGACATGTAGCACCAGTTGGGTCGTGGTCCGGCTGACGTGTAGCACCAGTTGGGTCGTGTCCCCTTCTACTTAATGGGGGGGGAGAGGCTGTAAAGACTGAAGAGCTGCCTCTGTTATTTATTTGTTGGTCAGATTCAACAAACCTGAACATTATAACCTTCATGAAGGTCGGACTTATTCTAGGACTGTTGTATTAGACTGCATTCGTTTTAGCTAGGTGTACCTAATAAACTGGCACCTGAGTGTACATAATAGCCTACCTGAACAAAAAGTCCAAAACAGGAATAATATGATGGTACTGCAGTGGACAGTGATCATTTAAATCATTATCATAACCCTAACCAAGTGTTTCTGGTTAACTCACAACGTTAACCCCGTGTTTACTGAGACTGGAAAGTAAACGACTGATTGACAAAACCATGAAAATAAGAGCAAGGTTGGAGAAGATAAAATAAAAATAAAAATGCTGCTGTATGTGAAATTTATATCTATTCACTGTCCAACTTTGTGCGGTACAACTCATCTGTGTTATTGTTTTATAAGAGGCAGCCACTCGATGGCAGGAAGGACTGTATACTGAGGAGCACTTAGACTGGCATTGCTCTCTTGCTACTTGATACAGTACTACTATCTCTTTTTGTAAAACTGTGGGACACCTCTAGATATAATGCAGGGACATAATTCAGCTCTTGGCCATCTTAGCCATGACCTGAAACAAAATAGACACAACCAAGTGTGCAGAGAGGTGGAGAATAAGGACATTCAGATCGCAAGTTAGTGTCACTTCTTGTTTTAGTAAGCGGCAATTTTATACTTGAAACTTACAATTACATATAAGTATTTCACTCATTTATCACTGAAATGAAAAACTAATATATTTGACATTAATAAGCAGTGTAGATTTACTTGAATAAAAGATAAAATAAAAATCTGGAAATGAAATTAATTTGTCTATTGGGGGAGCCAGAGGAGACTCCTCTAGTGTAAGAGCGTGCATGTGTGAATGTGTGTTTGTCATATAAAAGGAGAAGACAGTGACCTCTAGTGACCGTAGTAATTATGACAGGAGCAGAAGCAGAAGTCAGGTGCTGCAGTATAAACAGTGTGAAACTCCATCAGGGGATGATGGACGAGACTCAAAACACAGAGTTTTCACTCTGGAGACCGGAGTTTACATCCCGCGTGAAACCAACAATGTGTACTTGTCTTTGTGTTCATAGTTATTTTAACCCAAAACACGATGTTTTTCCCTAAACTTAACAAATTAAAGTGTTATTCTTTGTCTAAACCTAAAGAAGTTGTAGTTTTATTGCCTAAACCTAAAGAAGTCTTTTTGTTTGTGTTCATAACGTGACGTTTCATTCAGTTTTACATGTTAGAACGTGTTGCTTTTAAGTTTCACTTTCACTTTTAAAACGTAGTAGGTGTAGTAGGCCCCTACTGACCCACATCTATGGTGCTTATAGTGACTGATAACGCCTATTTAATGGCCTGATAACTGTCAAATCGGGTGCCTGGAGCAAATTTGCAAACATTTTTATTGACCTCTCCCAACTCTATTAGTGTGGGTGTTCAGAGTGTTCATACTGGGGAGTTGATTCACCTCAAAATAAATGATCCTCTGAGTTACAGACGTCTCTTTCCCAATGTAAGCCTATGGGAAAAAGTCTTTTTGGGCCCGATGGCATCACGTGACGGACACAGAGGATGTAGTACCGTTTGGCCACTACGTAAATTTGCTTTACGGCCCGGCTCTCTTCCTGGGGGGTTGAGTATGACTGATTAAGTGTTCATCAGAGTGACGGCCTGCGGGAAGAAGCTCTTCTTGTGTCTGCTTGTTTGGTCGTACGGAGCTCTGTAGCATCTGGCACCAGTGATGTTCTCTGCTGTCCTGACTGTCCGTTGTAGTCTCTTCCTGTCCCGTTTTGGTGGCCGACCGCGGGGTCTCTGAGCTCCTCATGTGAATAGACAGGCAGACTCGCAGCATGGAGACGTCCTCTGTACTCTACTGTATCCTGGCGGTACAACTGTATTTTATTAAAATATATCTCATCTATAGGCTACATATCTACAGACTCTCAGACTAGAGACAGGAAGTTCATTATTATCATACTGTCAGAGACGTGTTGGTGTTTTTGTTGCGGGGCTCAGCTCAGAACTGACACCTGCCCGCCCCCCCGGCTCTCTGAAGCTCTGTACGCTGCCTGTTGGAGGTCCCCGAGGACCGCCGCTACAATAATATTTAGATGTAAATAAAATGTACCTGAATTCAGGAATATGTAGGATATTACTGACGTTCATGTATCTCGTAAACTCGTCGGAGTTTACCAGACGGGTCTCTGAGGTGCAGTCGTTGGTGTAGCGGGAGAAGAGCGGTGGAAGAGCACACATGGGTTTGTTTTGACTGAACCCCGTCATCATCATCAACTTTCCCCTTTTGACATTGACTTTGACTGAACTATTATAACAGCCCGGGCTCACCGAATGGCGTATGAATGACGGGGTGTGATGTAAACGCATCCGTGTGATTACGCTACGCTCAGAGCGAGTGATGTAGAATAAAAAGCGAGAGAAAGACTGGAGGTGGATGGGTCCAACAAACACAGGACTTTCAACCTGGAGACCGCTGATCATGTCCCAGAGTATTTATATTTTGAAGTGACGTTAGTTACAGTTTCACGTGTTTTCTGTACTCATGATACGTACATATTTGACTTATTTTAACCCCCACCATGATGTTTTTCCTAAACCTAACTGTGGCCGTTTCACGGTAATGATGTGGTGTTAAATGACAGGCGAAAAGCTTGAGATGCGTTATCATGATTTGCGGGATGTCCTTAAAATGTGGATGCATTTTAAGGCCTCCCCATGAGATCAGGTTGATTATAATCTATTTCAAAAGGAACTGACTATAAATGGTGAAACATGTTTGTTTGCTGTCTGAGCCAAAGTCAGATGAAAAGATCGATATCAACTGAATCTCGGGGCCAGTACAGTTATAGTTATAGTTCCAGGATGTGTTTAGCCTAGCTTTGCATAAATAGTGGAAACAGCAAAACCACTAGCTGTAATTCAAGAATCAAAAATAAAAAAAAAGGAAGTTGTCGACCGAACACACACTTACTGTCTGTTTGAGAGGCTCCTTTAGTTTTAGCTAAGCTAGCAGCTCCGCCTCATTCCAGTCAGTGTTTTAGGTTACAGGTTACCCACCTAACAGACGGTTCTCTGTACTGGACACAAAGATTAAACTGATATCGGCCCTCGTATTTGCTTCAGAATACAAGACATTAATACAAGTATTTCCCTAAATGTTGGGGTGTAGTTTTAACACCATTCCTCTCTGTACACGCATCTGGAATCCTGCTAGGATCCCTAAATTTCCTTCGGGATTAATAACGTATCTATCTATCTATCTATCTATCTATCTATCTATCCGTCATCACGCTGCACTAAATGTGAGGCTGCCAGTCAGTCAGGGACACAAAACTAAATGAACCATCATTGCTGATAAGAAACAATCACTAGCAGGAGTGGGGGGGGGGGTTCAGGCTGAGCTTCAGTAACATGGAATAAATTAGCACTTGGGGACTGGGGAGAAAATCACTGATGTAATCCAGCTGCTGCTGTGAAGGTTTTGGTGCAGGTTTTCATTTTTGGTTCATACATGTTTGTATGTTGTCAGGTGGGGAGGGGGGCGGGGGGGGGGGGGGGGAGAGGGGTCAGAGGTCAGGTGAACACACACACATCCACAGCTTTCCCTCCTCTGTCCACTCAGCTGTGGCTGAGTTTCTACAGCTCTAATTTAACTCGTCCTTCGTCCTGCTCGTCCTGTGTTTCCTCTGCCAGCCTCATAGATCTGCTTACAGCAAACATGTCCCACTGCAGCGCTCAAGGACATGCTGCACGAGAATGCAGCCCACTGTGCCAGGACAACACACACACACACACATATACAGTACTTACAGTGTGTGTGTGTGTGTGCACACCTCGGTGGATGCACCCCTCTCCTAGTCGACCATATGGAAGTGTGTATGAAGGAAGGGAGGGGACAAATCCTGCTAGGACAGTTGACACAGCACAGATGCTAGGCCACACAGAAACACTTAGAAATACACACACACACACACACACACACACACACTCACACACACACACACACACACACACACAATGTGTGGTGCTGTTTGAGTGGTAATGAGGCAGGAGTAGGAGGACGGCTGGTGAGCCTCCCACTGCCTTATGCTAGGGGAGTTACCCAGCTCACTGGTGAAATGACAGAGTTAGCCCAGACCACACACACACACACACACACACACACACACACACACACACACACACACACACACACACACACACACACACACACACACGAGACAACCAGCTTCCTCTGGCCCTATGAGCAACACTGAATATCCCTCATTTATTAACATTAGGAGATGTCACAGTGCAGGAATAGTGTGTGAATACTGGAGCAGTTTAAAGAACACGGGGAGCTGTAATGATGCTGTAGTGTATAGATCAGAACAGGAGACGGCTCTGTGCACGAGAGAGAGGCTTAGTGGGGGAACTTTAACATGTTGTAACGCTCACATGTAACAGGAATAACGTGCACATTTGCAGTGTTAAAACTAGTAATGTAGTCTATGTAATATGCAGGAGTTCAACATAATACACTTTGGGTTTTTTTCGTAAAAATGAACCTTGATGTGTATTTTTTATTTATTTTCTTTTTCTTAAAAGCTTAACCAGGGACAAGGTCTGCAAATTAGCTATGGCTAGAAGTTCTGTATACGTTGCATCGGTTGCACTTTAAGTAAGGGATAATGTACAGCGAGCGGGTCATTGGTGTGAATCCCCAACAGGGCGATGCTGGTCTCTCTCATCACCCTGAAGGGGATTCTTTCACAACAATGACCCGCTAGCTGTACATTATCCCGCTTATTACACGGCTACTTACTGAAGAAATCAATATTTTGACCTAAAAACGGTCCTCCAGAGTCCGACATCAGAGCTGCTCCCATAGCAACGGTCTGTTATACATAGCAACGGTCTGCTATACGTAGCAACGGTCTGTTATACATAGCAACGGTCTGCTATACGTAGCAACGGTCTGTTATACGTAGCAACGGTCTGCTATACGTAGCAATGGTCTGCTATACGTAGCAACGGTCTGCTATACATAGCGACGGTCTGCTATACATAGCAATGGTCTGCTATACGTAGCAACGGTCTGTTATACGTAGCAACGGTCTGCTATACGTAGCAATGGTCTGCTATACGTAGCAACGGTCTGCTATACATAGCGACGGTCTGCTATACATAGCGACGGTCTGCTATACTTAGCAACGGTCTGTTATACATAGCAACGGTCTGCTATACGTAGCAACGGTCTGTTATACATAGCAACGGTCTGCTATACGTAGCAACGGTCTGTTATACGTAGCAACGGTCTGCTATACGTAGCAACGGTCTGCTATACATAGCGACGGTCTGCTATACTTAGCAATGGTCTGCTATGCGTAGCAACGGTCTGTTATACGTAGCAACGGTCTGTTATACGTAGCAACGGTCTGCTATACGTAGCAACGGTCTGTTATACGTAGCAACGGTCTGTTATACGTAGCAACGGTCTGCTATACGTAGCAACGGTCTGTTATACGTAGCGACGGTCTGCTATACGTAGCAATGGTCTGCTATACGTAGCAACGGTCTGCTATACATAGCGACGGTCTGCTATACTTAGCAATGGTCTGCTATGCGTAGCAACGGTCTGCTATACATAGCGACGGTCTGCTATACGTAGCAACGGTCTGTTATACATAGCAACGGTCTGCTATACGTAGCAACGGTCTGCTATACGTAGCAACAGTCTGTTAAAAGTAGCAACAATCTGCTATACGTAGCAATGGTCTGCTATACGTAGCAACGGTCTGCTATACATAGCGACGGTCTGCTATACATAGCAACGGTCTGCTATACGTAGCAACGGTCTGTTATACATAGCAACGGTCTGCTATACGTAGCAACGGTCTGCTATACATAGCGACGGTCTGCTATACGTAGCAACGGTCTGTTATACATAGCAACGGTCTGCTATACGTAGCAACGGTCTGCTATACGTAGCAACAGTCTGTTAAAAGTAGCAACACTCTGCTATACTTAGCAATGGTCTGCTATACATAGCAATGGTCTGCTATATGTAGCAACGGTCTGCTATACGTAGCAACGGTCTGTTATACGTAGCAACGGTCTGCTATACATAGCAACGGTCTGCTATACTTAGCAATGTTCTACTATACGTAGCAATGGTCTGTTATACATAGCAATGGTCTGCTATATGTAGCAACGGTCTGCTATACGTAACAACGGTCTGCTATACGTAGCAACGGTCTGTTATACGTAGCAACGGTCTGCTATACATAGCAACGGTCTGCTATACTTAGCAATGGTCTACTATACGTAGCAACGGTCTGCTATACACAGCAACGGTCTGCTATACGTAGCAACGGTCTACTATACGTAGCAACGGTCTGCTATACACAGCAACGGTCTGCTATACGTAGCAACGGTCTGCTATACTTAGCAACGGTCTGTTATACGTAGCAACGGTCTGTTATACGTAGCAACGGTCTGCTATACGTAGCAACAGTCTGCTATACGTAGCAACGGTCTGCTATACGTAGCAACGGTCTGCTATACACAGCAACGGTCTGCTATACGTAGCAACGGTCTGCTATACGTAGCAACGGTCTGCTATACTTAGCAACGGTCTGCTATACGTAGCAATGGTCTGTTATACGTAGAAACGGTCTGCTATACGTAGCAACGGTCTGCTATACTTAGCAATGGTCTGTTATACGTAGCAACGGTCTGTTATACATAGCAACGGTCTGTTATACGTAGCAACGGTCTGTTATACATAGCAACGGTCTGTTATACATAGCAACGGTCTGTTATACATAGCAACGGTCTGTAATACATAGCAACGGTCTGCTATACATAGCAACGGTCTGTTATACATAGCAACGGTCTGTAATACATAGCAACGGTCTGCTATACGTAGCAACGATCTGCTATTAAGATGGCGCCGCTGAGATCGGTCGCCGTCGGCAGAGCTCCTCGGAGATCGTGTGTTTTCTTAGCTATAGTACTTATTTTGAACATCTTTTTTGCTACTCACACATCAGCACTGACATCATACGACCGCAACACACTTCTGAACATTAAAACCTTCTTAAAGCAAAGTTTTTTGGACACTTTTTCCATCGACCCCGCGTGGCCGGCTGAGATCGCTAGAGCGAGCCAAGATGGAAACAATGGTTTGTTTACACGGAGACGACGGAGGAAACATCGAGGTAAACGAGGAGGGATTCGGAACAGACTGAGAGCCCAAGCTTACCGTCCACCTCTGCCCAGCATTCTTCTTGCTAATGTCCAATATCTGGATAACAAGATGGATGATGTTAGGGCGAGGATCAGATTCCAACGGGACATGCGGGACTGTAACATCTTCTGTCTGACGGAAACATGGCTGACCCCGCTGGTGCCGGATCGAGTCATCTGTCCAACCGAATCCTTCTCTGTTTTCCGTGCGGATCGAACGGCGGAGTCTGGTAAATCCAAAGGTGGAGGGGTTTGTTTCATGACCAACAACAACTGGTGCAACCCCAAAGACATCAAGACTCTTTCTCGTTCCTGCTCTCCAAACCTGGAACATCTGTCGATCGCATGCCGACCATTCTACCTCCCCCGGGAGTTCAGCACAGTCATCATCACGGCCGTCTACATTCCACCACAGGCAGACACGGACGTAGCACTTTTGGACTTACACGACGTGTTATGCCGGCATCAGAATAAACATCCTGATGCGGCTATGGTGGTGGCTGGGGACTTTAATCGGGCAAACCTTAAAAAAGTTATGCCGAACTTCTACCAGCACATTACGTGTGCTACTAGGGGTGAAAGGACATTGGACCACTGCTACACACCATTCAAGAAAGGCTACAAGGCTGTTTCTCTCCCTCCATTCGGCAAATCTGACCACGCCGCCATTTTCCTACTACCTGAATATCAACAAAGGATAGTACGGCAAGCGGTAGTGACGAGGGACGTAAAGCGGTGGTCCGACCAATCAGAAGTGGAGCTACAGGACGCGCTGAGTGACGTCGACTGGGACATGTTCCAATCCAGTTCCAGGGATATCAGCGAGTTTACGGAAACAGCTATGGACTTTGTAGCAACGCTAGCCGACACCATCGTACCCACGGTTAGAGTTAGGTCCTTTCCTAACCAAAAACCGTGGGTGGACAAATCGATCCGCGTTGCTCTGAACGCCCGTACTGCTGCGTATAACTCCGGCCTGGTATCCGGTGACATGGGCGAGTACAAGGCGGCTTCCTACGGCCTGAGAAGATCAGTGAAGGAGGCTAAGAAGAGGTACAGAGACAAGGTGGAATCGCAGATGGAGCAACGCGATACCAGACGCCTATGGCAGGGACTGCGGACTATAACGGACTACCAGGGCAGACCCCCCTCCACTGTGAGTGCTGACATTACCCTAGCTGACAATCTGAACTCATTTTTTGCACGGTTTGAGCCTAGCAATAGCACCGCTAGCTCGCCGGCTAACAATAACACTGTTAGCATTGCTGGAATGAGTTCTGCTGGGGATGATCACACATTCTCTGTGACAGAGCACAATGTGAGGAGGGTTCTGATGAGTGTGAACACTGGGAAAGCTGCAGGTCCAGATGGCATATCTGGGCGTGTACTGAAGACCTGTGCTAACCAGCTAGCCCCGGTGTTAACCACCATTTTCAACCTCTCCCTGGCTAAGTCTGTGGTCCCCACCTGCTTCAAGCGATCCACTATCGTCCCTGTGCCTAAGATTTCTTCTCCAGCCTGCATGAATGACTACCGACCGGTGGCCCTCACCTCAGTGGTCATGAAGTGCTTCGAAAGGCTGATTAAGGATTACATCTGTGCCTTCCTCCCTCGTACCATGGACCCGATGCAGTTCGCATACCGTCCAAACAGATCCACGGATGATGCCATCTCCCAGGTACTTCACACCTTACTCTCTCACCTTGACAGTAGTAGGGGGGGCTATGTGAGACTGCTGTTCATTGATTACAGTTCAGCTTTCAATACCATAGTCCCCACCAGACTGACTGACAAGCTGATCGAGCTGGGACTGAACACCCCCCTGTGTGCCTGGATTCTGGACTTCCTGACCGCCAGGCCCCAGGTGGTCAGGGTGGGCAGTCACACCTCCAACACCCTCATCCTGAACACAGGATCCCCCCAGGGTGGGCAGTCACACCTCCAACACCCTCATCCTGAACACAGGATCCCCCCAGGGTGGGCAGTCACACCTCCAACACCCTCATCCTGAACACAGGATCCCCCCAGGGTGGGCAGTCACACCTCCAACACCCTCATCCTGAACACAGGATCCCCCCAGGGTGGGCAGTCACACCTCCAACACCCTCATCCTGAACACAGGATCCCCCCAGGGTGGGCAGTCACACCTCCAACACCCTCATCCTGAACACAGGAGCACCCCAGGGTGGGCAGTCACACCTCCAACACCCTCACCCTGAACACAGGAGCACCCCAGGGTGGGCATTCACACCTCCAACACCCTCATCCTGAACACAGGATCCCCCCAGGGTGGGCAGTCACACCTCCAACACCCTCATCCTGAACACAGGATCCCCCCAGGGTGGGCAGTCACACCTCCAACACCCTCATCCTGAACACAGGAGCACCCCAGGGTGGGCAGTCACACCTCCAACACCCTCATCCTGAACACAGGATCCCCCCAGGGTGGGCAGTCACACCTCCAACACCCTCATCCTGAACACAGGAGCAACCCAGGGTGGGCAGTCACACCTCCAACACCCTCATCCTGAACACAGGAGCACCCCAGGGTTGCGTCCTCAGCCCCCTACTGTACTCCCTGTACACACAAGACTGTGTGGCCAGGTTCAGCTCCAACTCCATCATTAAGTTTGCGGACGACACGGTGGTGGTGGGCCTGATCTCCGAGAACAACGAGAAGGCCTACCTGGAGGAGGTGGCTGACCTGTCACTCTGGTGCCAGGACAACAGCCTCCTCGTGAACGTCACAAAGACCAAGGAGCTGATCGTGGACTTTAGGAGGGCACAACAACCGACGCACACACCCCTGATGATGAACGGGACTACTGTGGAGAGGGTGAGCAGCCACAAGTACCTGGGAGTCCACATCACAGAGGACCTGACATGGTCCTCACACACCGACACTCTGGTGAGAAAGGCAAGACAGCGCCTTTATCACCTCCGACAGCTGAAGAGATTCAGAGTCTCCCTGAGGATCCTTCAGTCCTTCTACTCTGGAGCTGTAGAGAGCATCCTGACGGGGAACATCACTGCCTGGTTTGGCAACAGCTCCGCACAGGATAGGAGGGCTCTGCAGAGAGTGGTGCGTTCGGCCGAACGCACTACTGGAACTACACTCCCCTCCCTGCAGGACCTGTACACCAGGAGGTGCAGAACCAGAGCCCGTAGGATCATGAAGGATCCTCACCACCCCAACAACGGACTGTTTCAGCTGCTGCGGTCAGGCAAGCGCCTCCGCAGCCACGCTGCAAAAACAGAGAGACTGAGACGGAGTTTCTTTCCCCAGGCCATCAGGACTGTGAACTCTGACCTCTCCATGCCCCTCCTACCCACTCACGTTCACACACACACATAGGGCTACACACAGAGACACACACACACACACTCATCACACACTTATACTTATATTTATATTCCGTATTGTATAAAGACCCCTCTCATGTAAATAATGCCATTGTCCCACAATTTCTTTATATACTGTATAGCTAATGTTATTTTGCACTATCCTGTAAGCACTGCCACTTTACATTTCACTGCACATCCTGTATGAGTACGTGACAAATAAAACTCTTGAATCTTGAATCTTGAATCTATACGTAGCAACTGTCTGTTATACATAGCAACGTGTAGCCGTGTAATAATTAAGTGTAACGATGCCTATGTATTATCCCTGTCAAATAAACTGATAAATAAATAAAATAAATATGTTATCTTTAAGAACTCAAAATATTAAATACATCGACATGTCAAATTAAGGACGTATAATTCATCTCATATTTTCTCCAATTCAGCACTTAAACATTTTCATCATGATCATTTTGTTCATTATTATTATGAAATTAATATTATGATTCATTGATAAAAACACAATGATGTAGGCTAGAGGAAGCAATATTTCTGATTTTCAAGACTTGTATGAGTGTTTCCTCATTCTATGTTGGCTTGTGGCATCGGTATATAGTTTGAAGAGTAAAATCTTTAAAGGGGACATATCATGAAAAACTCTCTCTGTCAGTGCTTGTGCACGTCCATCTGGGTATCTAGAGTTCTTACCAGCCCACAGACTGTGAAATAAGACAACCAGTCAGTTTATTATGGGCTGTCTAAATCAGACAACATGGGATTCAAACAACCAATCACATCTGACTACAGGTATATTCAGACAGACAGGAGGAGAAACAGGATGTAAACAGGTTCTAGTAGAAACCCAACATACAAGTATAAGCCTGGAGATGAGCCTGATATGTTCCCTTTACTAAAATATGAGCTATAAATCGTTTGTTAAAGAAAACTACTGCTGAAGTACAACTGTGAATAATTATTAGTTAGTTTTGGTGCAGTTGTGTCCAGTTTCTTGATCAGAGCGTCAGGTCATAGAGGCTCTGTATAGACACCAGCTTCTTTATTAATTAAGACATGTTTAGTGAAAGGGAGAAAGTCAAAGTGTACGAGTTTCAGCAGCACTACCTTTGGAAGCCTCCGTGCCGTACGGCCCGCTGCCGCTGTCAGTCAGGTCGGGCAGCCAGGCGTCTTTGATCGCTGACTTGAAAACGTGGCGGTTGTCCAAACTCTGGATCGGCCTGAAGTTGCTGCGCAGATACTCCACCGACTTCACGTGGTCCTGCTGCTCCGTGGTGAAGATGGAGTAGAAGGCCTCCAGCTGGTGGAGACAGGAATGGAGAGAGAAGAGTGAACACAAGAGGAGCTGGTGATCGGCCGCACTCACATCCTCTGGTCATTGTGACTTCACACACAGCAGTAAGAACAACTTTCACTCCACACAATACACAATATGAGAATGCAACGCAGACATCTAGCTGAAAAAAAGGCTTTACATAAAAACACATGAACAATAATCCCAACATATGGAGAACATATTCAGTAATGTGTCCATTAAACAGTGAAAACTAGGAATACATACTAAACACAGTGAAGAATATCACTGGGACACTGTTTAAATAGTGAACACAACATTCAAATATAAACTAAATAATATTTCTCCAGCAGCAGTGAGGATTCAAGATGTTGATAATGTGGTTTATTGTTATTTTTTATTTCTGAAGGTAATAATTGGACATTTCCAGAAATACATTCATTCTCTTTAAACTTAAATGAGAGGATGGATACCAATCTCAATCTGTAGGTTAACGGTGGAGCAAGAGCCAGAAGATGATTAGCTTAGCTTAGCATAGAGACTGGAAGCGGGGGGAAACAGCTAGCATGCTCTCTCCAAAGTGATCTGTTAACAAACAGAAATGTTAATGTTTTAGGGGGAGTTACGTAGTGTAACTGTTTATTGATGAACTCCAGGAAGACGCTGCTCTCCGCTTTCTTTTCACCCGTATGCAGTTTTTATATTTATGTTTCTTTAATGATTAAACAGATTAAATATACGAGTCATTCAGTGAGTTTACTGGTGTTTATTTCTGATCTTTGAACTGGCCCAGTTTTTATCTCAGATTTCAGTTTTTTATGCTAAGCTAAGCTAAAATGTCAAGTCCAAAATGTGACGATGTAAATGACCTCGAAGAAGCAGAAGACAAAACAGACAGACGTTTGGAGCAGCGGAACGACGCTCGAGTAAAGAAATATAATATTTACAGTGTGCATAATCCGGTTGAAATTCATAACCATGTTATTAATCACTTGAAGATCCAATCGTCACTAAAGCGTATGTCACACGACAAGACATCCAATAAAGACAGTCCACGACGTCGACATCGACTCATTGAGTCACATGCAACAAAAACATTCCTCCTTAGATGTTGCCGGTAGCTGCCGGTAGCTGCCGGTAGCCTTTGAGCAGAACAGTGAATTACATTTCAATATTTTTTGTCAGCCTATGAAGTGCTTCATTTGATTGTCACATTAAGTAAATGAAATCATTTTAAACACAAACTGGTTAAAACTTTAAGACATCTGGTCTTTGCAAACATGTTTATGTGCATGTAGAGCGAGGAGGTGAGATCTGATCACTCAGACGCATCTGGAGACACTTTCTAATGCAGGTGTGAACGGATGCACTTCGAGCTGTGTGCTTGTGTTCGGATCACCCCGGACTCTGGGTGACACAATGAGAAGCTTTCAAAACAAGTCACATTTCCAGGCTTTAAACCAGACAAGTAAATCCCAGGAAAGAGGAGAAGTCTCCTTCCTGATCCAGGCTGGAGGTAGAAGTGAAGCGCTGATTGTTTCCATCCCAAAGGTCTCTCACCAGAATCTGTCAACCCCCCCCCCCCCCCCCCTTCCCCAGACCTGTTACTTCAAAAACATGGACTCTCAGTGAGCGTGGGTCCTCTCGGCCTGCATCTCTGAAGTGCTGTCCCCGGGGATAATTGTGGTTCTGGAGTTCTGATTGCATATTCATGATCCGCCAGTGTGTGTTCTTTGTGGCCGGCATAAAGCAACAACAAGCACACTCCAAACGGCACTACAAATGCTGTTGGGGTTGGCAGAGTCCTTCAAATAGTCCGTGTTTTCATAAACACATAATAAAGAGTTGTGGCAAGTAATGTTGTATTTGCATAAACGGCACCTGAAAGATCCCATGCCAAGGTAGTCCAACAAGCTCGGCACATCAGCAGACTAGATCCAGTGAATCTAGTCAGACTCACACCGGACGTGTGATGATGGTGAATCAGAAATATCCAAAGTACACTGCTCTGATTCTGAGCTGTGGCCCGAAGCTACCTGGCTAAACCTAGCATCTATTTTATAATGTACCGAACACAGTCCATTACATTATCGAGCAAATAGCAAAATATAAACTCATTTTATTACATCTACACAAACTCTTCCATTATCCAACAGTTACCACATGACCAGCTGAACAACTCTAGTAGGTCGACTATATGAAGTCTTTGCTGGGATGGTGGAGTGAGTGAAATATACATTTCAGTCTTCAGAAGTTTCTGTAATCGTTTTGTGAATTTAGCCTATATAATGAAACAGACCGCACAATGTAGTCTGATATATGATAAATGGGTACTGCAGATAGAGAGAGGAGAAACACGGTTGATGGATAGATAGTAAATCTATATGTTGTCTGTATGTTTTTACAAATATTACAGCTCCACGTAACACAGCTTGACATGGTTTAAACCAGAGGTCAGCAACCTGCAGATCTTCAGCTCCTCTCCAGTGGCTCCCTGTGGATTTATAAAACTGGAAATTAATAACTGTTTTTTGTTTATATTCTCATTTTTATTTCCCATTGTTGTAGGTCTATGGTACGACGGTACGACGGAGTATTAGGGCCACATTGAGGAAAAAAAATAAATCTGAAACTTAGAGGATAAAATCATAATATTATGAGAATAAAGTCGTAATATTATAAAGTAGTAATTTTACGTTATTTTCTTTTTTTCTCGTAAAGTTATGACTTTATTCTTGTAATATTACGACTTTTTTTCTCGTATAGTTATGACTTTATTCCCGTAATATTATGACTTTTTTCTAGTAAAGTTATGACTTTATTCTCGTAATGTTACGACTTTTTTTCTCGTAAAGTTATGACTTTATTCTCGTAATATTACGACTTTTTTTCTCGTAATGTTATGAGTTTATTCTCGTAATATTACAACTTTTTTTCTCGTAATGTTATGAGTTTATTCTCGTAATATTACGACTTTTTTTCTCGTAATGTTATGACTTTATTCTCGTAATATTACAACTTTTTTTCTAGTAAAGTTATGACTTTATTCTCGTAATGTTACAACTTTTTTTCTCGTAAAGTTATGACTTTTTTCTCGTAATAATATGACTTTATTCTGTAAATCTCAGATGTTTTTTCCCTCAATGTGACCCTAATACTCCGTAGTACATTTACACTTTGGCCCTCACTGCATTAGACTTATATACTATATACTTAGACTATAAACTGTGTTACCTTCATCACAATGATCAAATGTTTTGCGGCTCCAGACAGATTTTTATTTTTTTTTTTTTGCCTAAAATGGCTCTTTGATAGTAAAGCTTGCTGACCCCTGACCCCTGGTTTAACATTTTACAAACATTGGGTCACACCTGGTGGGATTTGGCTGAATACCTGGTTGGGTTTGGTTAAACTAGGAAGCTCTTCTGGAAGGACAAACGTGGCTCCAACAAGGACAGATCAGACAGATGGGTAAACTGAAGTTGCTGCTTTAGGATTTGTCTTAGATTCTCTTTTTGCTTTCATTTTTGTAATTTTCCTTTTTTCTTTATAGCCTGTTTATGTAATGAGAAGTGTTGGAGAGAGTCTGAGATCCAAGACTTACTACCTGTTACTGTTCTACCTGTACCTGTTCTACCTGTACCTGTTCTATCTGTACCTGTTCTACCTGTACCTGTTCTACCTGTACCTGTTCTACCTGTACCTGTTCTACCTGTACCTGTTCTACCTGTACCTGTTCTACCTGTACCTGTTCTACCTGTACCTGTTCTACCTGTACCTGTTCTACCTGTACCTGTTCTACCTGTTACTGTTCTACCTGTACCTGTTCTATCTGTACCTGTTCTACCTGTACCTGTTCTACCTGTACCTGTTCTACCTGTACCTGTTCTACCTGTACCTGTTCTACCTGTACCTGTTCTACCTGTACCTGTTCTACCTGTACCTGTTCTATCTGTACCTGTTCTACCTGTACCTGTTCTACCTGTACCTGTTCTACCTGTACCTGTTCTATCTGTACCTGTTCTACCTGTACCTGTTCTACCTGTACCTGTTCTACCTGTACCTGTTCTACCTGTACCTGTTCTACCTGTACCTGTTCTACCTGTACCTGTTCTACATCTACCTGTTCTACCTGTACCTGTTCTACCTGTACCTGTTCTACCTGTACCTGTTCTACCTGTACCTGTTCTCCCTGTACCTGTTCTACCTGTACCTGTTCTACCTGTGCCTGTTCTCCCTGTACCTGTTCTCCCTGTACCTGTTCTACCTGTACCTGTTCTACCTGTACCTGTTCTACCTGTACCTGTTCTACCTGTACCTGTTCTACCTGTACCTGTTCTACCTGTACCTGTTCTACCTGTACCTGTTCTACCTACCTGTTCCTCTTCTACCTGTACCTGTTCTATCTACCTCGATCTGTTCTCCCTGTACCTGTTCTCCCTGTACCTGTTCTCCCTGTACCTGTTCTCCCTGTACCTGTTCTACCTGTACCTGTTCCTGTTCTACCTGTTCCTGTTCTACCTGTGCCTGTTCTCCCTGTACCTGTTCTACCTGTACCTGTTCTACCTGTACCTGTTCTCCCTGTACCTGTTCTACCTGTACCTGTTCTACCTGTACCTGTTCTACCTGTACCTGTTCTACCTGTACCTGTTCTACCTGTACCTGTTCTCCCTGTACCTGTTCTCCCTGTACCTGTTCTACCTGTACCTGTTCTACCTGTACCTGTTCTACCTGTACCTGTTCTACCTACCTGTTCCTCTTCTACCTGTACCTGTTCTATCTACCTCGACCTGTTCTCCCTGTACCTGTTCTCCCTGTACCTGTTCTACCTGTACCTGTTCTCCCTGTACCTGTTCTCCCTGTACCTGTTCTACCTGTTACTGTTCTACCTGTACCTGTTCTACCTGTACCTGTTCTACCTGTACCTGTTCTCCCTGTACCTGTTCTACCTGTACCTGTTCTACCTGTACCTGTTCTACCTGTACCTGTTCTACCTGTACCTGTTCTACCTGTACCTGTTCTACCTGTTCCTGTTCTACCTGTACCTGTTCTACCTGTACCTGTTGTACCTGTACCTGTTCTACCTGTACCTGTTCTACCTGTTCCTGTTCTCCCTGTACCTGTTCTACCTGTACCTGCTCTCCCTGTACCTGTTCTACCTGTACCTGTTCTACCTGTTCCTGTTCTACCTGTTCCTGTTCTCCCTGTACCTGTTCTACCTGTACCTGCTCTACCTGTACGTGTGGAAGTGATGCAGCCACGTTTTGTTTATATAATTGTATTATGAATATGTTTGAAAAGGAATCGATACTTGTGAGTACTGACGAACCGATACCACGGTATAAATCCACCCATCCCTCGTTTCAATATGAATTTAGCTGCCATCTTATGAAGCTGTGAACATTTAGTCCTGCTCTGCGTGGATGTTGAAGTTGGCCTCCTCCTCCTGCATGTTGCCATTAGTCATCAGCGTGCTGTGAGGCAAGACGTGCGACCAGACATGGATTTGCACTGTGTGACTGAAATGTCATCTTTCTGTGTGTGTTGGCGGATGGATACTCTGTACAATGTGTTTGGAAGCAATGCACACAGACAAACAGCTTGTGTGAGAGGGGGTGTTGGAAGGGGGGGGGGGGGAGCTGAGAGCCAGATTCAGTTTCACGAAGGTAAATGTCTCAGTGGGGGACTGGTCCTGTTCACACCTGGTATTAACGTCCTCAGTGATCTGAACACAAGTGGACGGCTCTCAGTACAGGTGTGAACGCACTCATTGAGATCGGATCTTTCAGACCATATTCAGAGGTGGTCTGGGACACATATGGCCACAATCTTCCCATTAAGCCTTCTTTCATGTACGTAACACTGCAAAAATCAGTCATCCTGTCTCAAAACGATGCAGAAAAATGAGTCCATGCATTTGTTACTTCTAGACTAGATTACTGCAACTCCTTATTATCAAGCTTCTCCAATAAGTCTCTAAAGACTCTCCAGTTGATCCAGAACGATGCAGCACGTGTTCTGACAGGAACTAGAAAAAGAGATCATATTTCTCCTGTATTAGCTTCTCTGCTCTGGCTCCCTGTGAAATCCAGAATATAATTTAAAATCCTCCTCCTCACCTACAAAGCACTAAACAGTCCGGCCCACACATGTTTCTACCAGGTCTGAACAGAGGATCATGTGACCCTCTTTGTGCTGTACGACAATCAGCTACTAGAAACTAAACCAAAGCAAAATAAGGCGTGACTGAAGTTTGAAGGTCCTTTTGACTTATTATTGTAAGTTGGACTCTGAGTCATCTCTCCCAACCTGCTGTGACCATTCTCCTCCTCCAGTTCACCAAACAACCTCCCAAGAAAGAATGAAGTATAGACCAAACCAGAGAATAAAGAACATTGATTCATTAAAAATACTGCTCAAAGCCTTTAGAGAACTCATTCAACCTTACAATCTGAAAGTACAAATGACTTTCCTCAGCAGCAGCAGCGGTTTAGTGGAAGTTTGGGATCCTCTGGGGACCATGAATATCCATCAGTACCAAATGAGGACAGCAGGTGTTCAGATATCTTGCTTTAGAAAGTGTGATGCTTGGATAAGCCCACAATCATCCCCACCTTTTGCAAGAGAAAAATAACAGCATGAGGAAGTCAGGCAGTTTTTTTTTTTTTTTTTTTCATGAGCAGAATGTGATTGCAGCAAATCCAAATCCCAAACCCCCCAAGCTGCTGCCAAACAAATGTAAAACGCCCATAAAACATCAGCCTGCCAGCTTTGGTGACCAGCTTTAGGGGTGACTTTCTGAGATGATGAAAGTCAAATCTGAGCGTCAAAGCAAAGGATTAATAAGAAACAGCCCTTGTGTGATTCCACTGTTTACCGAGCCGTAGTAAAGCCTCAGGGTTTAGGCTGGACAAAGACTGCAGATGGAGGTAACACTGAATAAACACAGATCCACGTGCAGCTCTTTAGCTGCATGCGTTTGGTTTCCAGTGCTTTCTAGGAGGAGCTTTGTTGTGAACTGCTGATTTATCTTCTGGTTTAGCCTCCCTTCTTCAGGTAGAAGGTTAACGAGGTGCTAAAGGTCCTGAAAAAGTGTTAGTATGTGATGAGTTGGGATGAGAACATGTTGAAGTTCCTGTGGTTCCAATGCAGCTAAAGCATTGATGTGTCAAGAGAACTGGATACTGAGTACCAAGAGAACACCTCCATCCTTCCAATGAAAACAGCTTTTGGGCCCATAGAGCACAGTAAAGTGGAAATGAAGCAGTCAAGTTCAGTTGGTTTACTAAATGTATTTCCTCTCTAATGAACTATTATAAAACAAACATGACAAATGTCAGCATTTAGGAGAAAAAATAAGGTTTGTTTCATCTTTCGTGGAGAGAGCGCCGCCATGTTGCAGTACTCTCAACGGTAGAGACCGTGAAGGACAGAGACCCAGGAGACACAGGACAGAAGACACTATTGTATTGTTCCTGGATGTAAAGATGAGTTTTACAATTAACATTTTAGCACCTAAAAACATCAATATCAGTTAAAGTGGACGCTAAATTTCCCTCGCCGTCAGACGGCCCTTTGTGACGCGGAGCTGAAGACGTTATCTGTGTTCTCTTCAAAGACTCCAGACTCCTTTCACAAATCTACCGCTGCCTCCATCAGTTACTCTGTGTTACTGTGTGACTTTGCTCACTTCAAATAATCTGAACTATCCCTTTAAGGTTGGAGGATTTCCTCAAGTAATGACTGTAAGCAACGTTGTGTGTGAATGATTACTATTTATGGCCTCCAATCTGTGTTTCTCCTCACAGTGGACTGCAGTAGTACACAAGGCTGAGAGCCTTCAGCCCCTCCTCCTCCTCCTCCTCCTCCTCCTCCTCCTCCTCCTCCTCCTCCTCTTCCTCCTCCTCCTCCTCTTCCTCCTCTCTCCGCTCTCCTCCTCCTCCTCCTCCTCTCTCCTCTCTCCTCCTCCTCCTCCTCCTCCTCCTCCTCCTCCTCCTCCTGCTTGTATTTGTTGCTATATGAGGAACAACATAATCAACAGTTTCTCTCTGCATTCATTTACCACGGACAAAGTTGCTTTCTACTTTTTAAGAGCATAAATAAGGCTTGTGCTCATGTCTTCTAAAGCCAGAAAATAGTATCTGTATTTGCATTTCATTAGATAATAAAACCTCCAAGAGGCCAACATGCTGTTTTGCATCATCATTAGATATGGTACGGCACCGTGCTATTCTGTATCATGTCGTATGGCTTCATATATAGTATATATATATATATATATATATATATATATTTTCCTCAGTGAATGTGCAATATTAGACATGTTCTTCTACAGCGTTTTGAGTGTATCACTGTAAAGTCTTGTTTAATGCCTATTTATATATATATATATATATATATATATATATATATATATATATATATATATATGTATCTTTTTCAGGGAATGTGCAAAATGTGACTTGTTTTTCTGCTGTGTCTCGGTGTACTGCTGTGATGTCTTGTCTGCTATGCGTTGTTTTAAGCTGATTGCAGCTGTGTGCAGCACTATTGCCCAAGGAAAATTACCCCTTGGGACAATTAAGTATCTCTTATCTTATCTTAAGTGAGTGAGGCGGTTTCCACTGTAGCTCCCTCAGACTATATATAAGGAAGATCAGAGCATCAGAAGAGGGCGGCCGACTGAACCGGAGATGGTGACTGTTGGAAAGACCACGACGGTTTTGGTGAGTTTTGTCTCTTTCGATGTTTTGCACTAGAACAGCTGATACTATGGCAGCGAACTGGCAACCACTTGTTGTGAAGTGAATGCAGTGGGACGGGAGAAGGGACATCTAGTGGCTGACTCTTATCAATGTTATCAATTGTACCTTTAAGTTCAATTTTAAATACAGTATATTACACGGGCGGGGGGGCAATGGACATGTTTTTATGTTGTTTTTTTTTTATTTCCTTTTATATCCCATAATATGCAGGCTAGAGCCTCGCTGGCGATGTGTCAGCATTTGAGTAATGTAATATTTACAATAATACTTATGGCCAAAGAGACAACTTTTAATGTTCACATTTTTCAAAATAAATGGGAGAAATACAGAGGTACGTACTGAAGGCTGGATTTTGTGCACAGCTATATATATATATATATATATATATATATATATATATATATATATAAATATATCCAGTGTTTCAACAGCATTCCAATGTCAAAGTCAGTGTGTATTTAGGACCTGCTTCACGCTGTAATATAATCATTAAAATGCTCTCAAAACAAGATTTAATCCAGATGTGTACGTGTATATAAACATGCAAATCAGTGCTTACTGAGGAGGTATCTTACAATCTAACTGAAAGACCTCAAGGAGAAAAATAAATCCATATGGCTGCATCTTAGCTGCTTTCTGGAAATGTTGGCACATTTGCACACGATACCAGATGGGAAATTATAAAAAAAACTCCCACATGTCCCACTTGGAATTGCTACTAGGAGGCTGATCTCAACAGTACTTCCCAGTTGGCAGCTCGTATTCAGGGTGAATGTGATGTGAGACCAGCATGGCATAAGCCAGCCACACGCACACACACACACACACACACACACACACACACACACACACACACAAACAGGTCCACATGTCTGTTTGAAAGGAAGGCATTTTGGGTGAGTTGTTGTGTAAGAGCCTGAGCATCGATCCGCTCTAAAAGCAGCCCAAAGCAACTGCTGTCACTCCCGCTGACCTACTTCAACTATCATCCAAAACAAAAGACGAGCACGAAGAGCGGCGAGAAATAAAACACAAAGAGGCAGAGAGAGAGAGAGACAGTAACTAGAGTCACCATCTGTGTTAATTCTCTTCCCAACCTCCTCCTTTTATCTTCCTCCATCATGTTTTCTCTGGAGAGTTGCACAGCACACACACAGAAAAAGAGGGGAAACAAAAGGACTTCAAAAGAGGCTTTTAAACCCGTAGAGAAAGACGGGCTAATGGTCAGGAATCCTCAGCCAGAGAACAGGAAGGAGGAATGAAGCCTCCATCACTCACTTCCTCGTTGACTCTTTCCCTGTTTCATATTCTGTTGCTCTTTGCACCGTTTCCTGTCTTGACTTTGAATTCTTGTTTTTCATCCTTTGCTCTTTAAGTGAGGTGAAAAAAAATGATGTCAACGTTTAAACAACTTTCACATGGTAGTCTCCGTATCACGGGGAATTATTCCTCATGGCTATAATGTGCAGAGCCTGAATGAATGTGTGAAAGAAGAGGTGTAGTGCTGCAGGCTACAGCTTTAATATCATCTCTGGTGTTTACTGTGAACTGCAGCCTTTAAGGCCGAGCCTCCTCCTGGGCACTACACCTCTTCTTTCACACATTCATTTAGGCTCTGCAGATTATAGCCATGAGGAATAATTCCCCGTGATACAGACTACCATGTGATAGTTGTTTAAACGTTGACATCATTTTTTTTCACCTCACTTAAAGAGCAAAGGATGAAAAACAAGAATTCAAAGTCAAGACAGGAAACGGTGCAAAGAGCAACAGAATATGAAACAGGGAAAGAGTCAACGAGGAAGTGAGTGATGGAGCATCATTCCTCCTTCCTGTTCTCTGGCTGATGATTCCTGACCATTAGCCCGTCTTTCTCTACGGGTTTAAAAGCCTCTTTTGAAGTCCTTTTGTTTCCCCTCTTTTTTTGTGTGACCAAAAAGGTTATACTTAACTTTGATGAAGTGAAAACACACTGTGAAAGGGTTAAAGTTGTAATATGAAAACACAGACAACAACTCCCAGACCGGACAACGCCGTGGTAACGACCTGTCAATCAGCAGGTAGCCCCGCCCTAAAGCATCCCCTGCTTTATGGTCTATCTGACTCTAAATGGGACCATAATTTACTAAATGAACATCATGCTGTATTGAAGAAGACTTGAAACTAGTGATTGAGACCATAAACTCATGTTTACAATGTTTACTGAGGTAATAAATCAAGAGAGAAGTAGAATCATTTTCTCAGAGACTTCTATAGAATCAGAGGAGTCGCCCCCTGCAAGTTTAAGGGATTTACACTTTGGCTTCACTTCTCACACCCAGAGATCGCCCGCTGCTCGTCACCCCAAAAAACACACAAAGACAACGCCCAGCTGGTCGTGCCTGGAACTCCTCCCTAGGGAGGTGTTCCAGGGGGGGGGGCATCCTTACCAGATGCCCGAACCACCTCAACTGGCTCCTTTCAACGCAAAGGAGCAGCGGCTCTACTCCGAGTCCCTCACGGATGACTGAGCTTCTCACCCTATCTCTAAGGGAGACGCCAGCCTCCCTCCTGAGGAAACATATTTCGGCCGCTTGTACCCGCGATCTAGTTCTTTGGGTCATGACCCAACACTCATGACCATAGGTGAGAGTAGGAACGAAGACTGATCGGTAGATCGAGAGCTTTGCCTTCCGGCTCAGCTCTCTTTTCGTCACAACGGTGCGATAAAGCGAATGCAGTACCGCCCCCCCGCTGCTCCGATTCTCCAGCCAATCTCACGTTCCATTGTCTCCTCACTCGCCAACAAGACCCCGAGGTACTTGAACTCCTTCACTTGGGGTAAGGACTCATTCCCTACCCGGAGTAGGCAATCCATCGGTTTCCTGCTGAGAACCATGGCCTCAGATTTAGAGGTGCTGATCCTCATCCCAGCCGCTTCACACTCGGCTGAGAACCGATCCAGTGAGTGCTGGAGGTTACAGTCCGATGATGCCAACAGGACCACATCATCTGCAAAAAGCAGCGATGAGATCCTCAGCACACTGAACTGCAAACCCTCCTCCCCCCGACTACGCCTCGATATCCTGTCCAAGATGAATGTGAAGTGGTTTCGTTGCTTAAACCTAACGTCCTGTTAGAAACGGAATTTTATTTTGAAACGACACTGTGCATGTAACAAGTGTATATTTACACGCCGTCCCTAACACATCTAAAGCTAGATTGAATCTCTGAGCTTTCAGACTGTTGTTCAGACTACGTAGGAATGTGTTGGTATTTATTTGAGCCTGGTTTGACATTTTAAACACAAACATCAAATTGAAAGATGAATTAATACTTAACATGGGTAAATAGTGAGTTCTAGCTGTGGTTTCATTCACGGTGTTTGTTGTAAGAGGTTTGGTTTTCTGCCTGTCTGTCTGCCTGTCTGTCTGCCTGTCTGTCTGCCTGTCTGTCTGTCTGTCTGTCTGTCTGTCTGTCTGTCTGTCTGTCTGTGCTGCATTCTTCATCATTCTTCCTCCATCTCATCAGTCTGTTTAACTCACTGCCTGATTTACATTCATCTGCTCTTTTAACTTCCAGGTGGAGAAGTTTAATCCACAGTAGGCTCACCCATCTGCTGCTCTTAAGAAAACTCATCTCCAAGTCCTCCGAATGTTCTTTAGACTGCGTAAGGAGCTGCTATTCTGCTTAAAATGACAACTCTTATCTGTGTTTATCCTAATTTTCAGTGAGAAGTCGGCATTTTGAAATCACGTATAAATAAAAATACATACGGTTCTGCATCAGAATGACGATTTGGCATCCCTAACCCTAGTTTCAAGAGAAACAAATCCACAAAAGGGATGGAACTATATAGGATTTTATCACAGTTCACAATAATAATAAAAAAAATCAATACGTTGATTGTGGTGAATTTCCATTATTGGGATAATTGTGAATATTGTCACGAAAAAAAGCTGTAGCTCGCCATCATGGTGGAGAAGTGAAAAATAGAGCCTGTTTTTAAAAATACAGGAATTATCATGTAAGAAATATTTTTTATTTGTTTATCTCTTATTCATGATTTATGATTACCTTATTTAAGATTGTGAACGTGATATTTGTTCCTTAAATGTAATGTTAAGTGATTCCAGTATGTTTTCATCTTAAGAGTTTTAAGCATATTTTGATGATTATTGGGATAATATTGTGAATCCCAGTTAATTTGTCCAGGATAATGGGCCCACACCTAACACACAAACAAATGTCCTCTTCTTATTGTTTGTATCTATGATTTGTTCTTATTTTGTTAGAACCTATTGATTTCTGTGATTATGTGACTCTTCTTTACGTAAGAGAACATTTTTCGAGTGGTCGAGAGAACTCTGACCAACATCAGAAAATAACATCTTGTTGTCACAGTTTGTCCAACATTAACAAACATAAGCTTTAAATTGGAGGAACACAAGAATAATCAACTTTAGATTTTATGTTTTAGAGTGAGTACAGTCATTGGATCAGTACATTTGTGGGCTAAATAAATACTATTGGTGATCCAATTATTAATTGATCCCAATGAGGACCATAAGAACCGTTGGATGATACTGCGTGTGTTACATTCTGCTCTTAGCTGCTTTTTCATTGTCCTGTAACGCCAGTATTGACGCTCTAGAAAATCACGTTTAATTTGTTTAAGTTGATTTAACAGAACCTTGATTCCAGTACCACAGTTCTAGAATCGCATCTACAACCCATCCAGTGATCTCATCCTAAAGTCAGGTCCGAGTTCTGAGTCACACCGGCATTAAAATACAGATTTGTTCTTTCTTTTTGCAGTAAGTCGATTCACTTGTGGAGCTACGTGATTTGTGTCGTGCTTACATGTGAAGTTCAACATCGGCTGATACCAAACGGTCTTGACGGTTCTCACCAATGATTAAACCAACATGGTGGAAGATATCCATTTGGTAACTTTATGGGTGTTTACGGAGGAGAAGCGGTTGGATTAACATGATGTTAAAAAGGTGCAGTGATGGACAGTTTTGTCAACAGTGATTTAAACTTGGAGAGGAAGTCAGCAGACAGTATGTGTCATCCTGCCAGTGAAACCAGGTCATCATGTGGAAGATAAACAGGAATACTTCACATCTATTTACACTGATGGAAGTAGATGCAGATGAGTTTACACTTACACGTCCAATGTGTATGAATTTGTGCGTAATGATTTATTTAGGTCTTTTCCCTTAAACTAATGTCAGAGGTCAAGAGTTTGATTTATTAAACATGAATTATATCACATTAAATCCCTGAGATGAGATGTAGAGGTCGTTTTCGAGGGAAACAAACACAAAGAACACAAAGAAAACAAAACAATACAGAAAAGATGAATGACACATAACACAATCAGTGATCAGTACTATCAGAAATATCATGACTGAAAACACATGAAATTAGACACCAAAACATTGTAAAACTAGAGACCATCTTGCGATGGGATCACACCAGCCACATCACCAATCAGCTACACATCTGTAAAGCTGGGACACTATCATGGTGACAACATCTGTCCACAGACACTCAGACTGAAAACAATACTAGTGTCGCTGGTAAGAAGTAATAATAAGAAGTAAGCTATGAAGACAGAGAAGGAATATAGTGGAGCAGCTAAACTCAAATATTCATAAAAACTGTGCATTTTGCAATAGAAGCAACACGTTTGTCACAGATGTACGTTTATATGTTATGAAAAGATATAGATATCGGGGCCATTTTTCAACCTGGCCGCCAAATAGACGCTAAATATTCCAAAATGTTGCAGAAAACAGATTTTATGAGTCTTGTTGATTTCCAAGATGTGTTCAAGCTGATCAGATGAGATGTCAGTAGATCACAGACAGGATTTTATTACCTCTTTATTTTTTAAAGGTGCTTTTTAAAAGCTTTTAGCCTGAGAAAAACGCTAAAACCGAATAAGAGGAGCTTAAAGAAGGGTTAGGGTTGCTTTATCCTGGACCTGCTTCAACTCACGCTATATGTGCTCAATCACAGCTGGAGCAGATTTAGGTTTTCTGGCTGCAGACACTGACAAACCAGTGAGAAACCCACATAACTAAACTTCAGGGACATCAATCTGTCCATTTAGGAAGAACAAGTGATTGTGAATCTCTTTCACCTGCTTTGGTGCAAATGAAAGTGACAAAAGGTGAATGGAGAGGCAACAGCAAGACATAAATGTTCCCTTCATTCCTTTGAGCAGTGTATATAATTTCAGAAACATCTGAGCAAAAAACACACATCAAGATGGCTGGAAGTACATGACTCATTCCAGAATAACTCTCATGTAGTTCATGGTGTGAGAACAATGACTGAACCGGCTGCTGAGACTCGACCAGAGTCTGGAGGAGGGATCTTCTCTCCAGATGTGGAGACTATTTGTTGTTACTGGTCGTTTTAGCTCATTATTTCCAGATCATCATTTGATTATCTGATTACCTTCAGGTAAACAGTGTTATTGTCATGATGACGTAAATATTATGTAAGAGATAATGTACAGCTAGCGGGTCATTGTAGTGAAAGAATCCCCTTCAGGGCGATGCAGCATCGCCCTGAAGGGGATTCTTTCACTACAATGACCCGCTAGCTGTACATTATCCCGCTTATTACACGGCTACTTACTGAAGAAATCAATATTTTGACGCAAAAACGGTCCGCCAGAGTCCGACATCAGAGCTGCGCCCATAGCAACGGTCTGTTCTACATAGCAACGGTCTGTTATACATAGCAACGGTCTGTTATACATAGCAACGGTCTGTTCTACATAGCAACGGTCTGTTCTACATAGCAACGGTCTGTTATACATAGCAACGTTCTGTTCTACATAGCAACGGTCTGCTATACAGAATAACAGACCGCAGAACGTCGTGATTGACCAATCAGAATCGAGTATTCAACACAGCCGTGTAATAAATTATATTATTATTATTATAATTATTATTATATTATTATTATTGTTATTATCATTAGGATGTTTCTGGGACACAGAGGAATGTGTTGCACTGGCAGGAGTGACTTCCCCTTAACAATGGAATACTGAAGCCTGTTATCCTGAAATAATAACACATTTAAACATTGAGGATAACGGATAATAATAATAGTTTAATATTTCAGGTAACAAGATGAATCATGATGTTGAGGCCTAAATATGGCTGGTTCCATACCTGTATGTAACCTCATCCCTGATCTAATGACTGTTAATCATTACAAACAGCAGGTGCAGTATCCTCCACCTGTTCCTGTGTTTCCTCACCTGTTTGTAGGAGACGTAGATGGGTCTGCTGAAGATGATCCACTCCACCACCTTACTGCAGGGCGGCGTGGTCAGAGAGCCCGTGTAGCGGTAGTAACTTCCCAGCGCAGACGGCAGCAGGTCCTTCAGCACGAACGGCTCCAGGACGGTCTCTTTTTCTGTGTGAGAGAGGTGAGGACGGATCAATACCACGTGATCAACACAACACTCTTTATTTCACTGAGAACTCCACACACCGGCCTTTCTGGAGCAGATCCAGGTGCTGCTGTTCCGCAGCCTTTAGGTTCATGCTATTGATTACATTTGCATTGTGCCTTCCTCGTTCAGTGTCCCCGTATTGACAGACATAATTGCACTGAACACCTATAATTATACCTCTCTTGGTGTTGGACGGCATACAGAAAACAATCACATCTCCAAGCCCAATATTGACACAGTGGAATTATTCACTGACTAACAATGTGAGCTCCAAACCAAACCCTCGCTACATGAAACACACTGTTAGGGGAAGGGAGGTTTCCAGCAACAAAGTCTGTTTCCTTTTTATATCACACTCTCGGTGAGAGAAATCCAGACTGGACCAAATGATGGATTTTTTCCAAAGAAGAAAGAAAAACTATTTTATAAATGATACGGATATTTGGTAATGGTATATTTTCATTTTGATCTCCCTCTTTCCTCTCTGAAATATAGAGGAGCCTCCACTGGTATCAATACTGGAGATAATATCTATAGTACACACAATATAAAGAATATATTAGAATACTCTATAAATATACCACACTACTACAGCTAGCTTAGAAGATATAAAGTATGAACATAACAATGACTATGAAATACTATATGTTAGAAATTACAACTTTTCTTTAAAATAAAATTAAATGAGGTATCTTACGAGGTATTTTACAGCTAAACAGTAACTACAAGATGATTCTGAGAACATCTGAGGAGAGAAATAGTCATTACAGTAACAGAATATTGATTCATATCTGATCAGCGCTGCCTAGTTTGACCGATTGATCGGAGTTGGTGAGTGATTGACAGCTGCTCAGAGACGGCAGACTCCAGATCAGCTCTTACTTTTTGTTTTCCTCCGGTCTGTGAAATCCTGCAGATGCAGTTAGGAGCACCGGAGGACACAGATCACCTGTCTCATGCACTACTGTCAGGATATAGTGATATAGTGATATAGTGACCCCAACTTATTTTAATCATATTTGCTCCCTTTCTACCAGCTGCTGCTTTAATGTAACGAAGCTTCACCAGCTGGAACCATGTGATTTTGCCACTGATGTGCAACTTGAATCTGTAAAGTTTTTGTCACAAAGGTTTCAGAGTTCTTCAGATCGCTGTAACAAGCTGGATCATAAAGATCAATGTCTGCTCCACAGTCAGAGATATAAAGACTTCATTAGATGATCTTCTGATGCATCGCAGGAGGCTCAGAGCTTAAAATACTTCTCACGCTGCTTCACCTAGTGTTACACTTTCCTCGGCCCTTCTCCACCGTCACTGATGCTTCCTCCACCGCCGGTGCTATTGGGAGAAAACCGCACCAGCTGCCTCACCACTAACTCTTCATCCTTTTCCTCTCTAAAGCGCTGTATGCTTGCATGAGACACAGAGCGTACAACAGCAAAAAGTTCGTGTCCCGTGTGTTTAGACGTTTTCTGAATTGTGTGTTTGCCAAAGCGTGTTTGGCTCCTGAGAGTAATAATTCAGATGCATAAGGCCCGTCCCATCATGCTCCATTCCCCGAGTACACCCCCCCACATTGCCATCACCCCCCCCCCCCCCTCCTGTATCCGACTCTTCCAGCTTCCCCGGCTCGCTCTGTCGCGTGGATTCGACGGAGCTGAAAATACATCTCTGAACCGGGCGTCGGGGAGGCAGCGGGAGGGTGAAGAGGAAGAGAAGGAAGGGGGAGTTAGAGGAAGAGGGGGGGGGAGGGATCTATCTGTCTCCGATAAAGACAGTGCATCTCCCCCTCCACCCATCGCTGTGTGGTGACCCGTCTCACTGCACCCCCCCGACACCTTCCTGTCACCCTCCTTCCTCACATCTTTTCATTGGAGCAGTGGATCAAATGCTTCCTCCTCCTCCTCCCCTTCCTCTCATCTCTTAGTTTCTTCTTCTTTTTTTCAACCCCTCCTTCTCCACCTTCGCTCCTTCTTCTTCTTCTCTTCTCTCAACTCCACCCTCCACCTGTCACGCTCTCTCCTTCCTTCCTCCACTTCCTCCTCTCCTCCTCTACAAAGCTCGTTTTGTTCCGAGTGTTTGATGACGTGTGGACACATATTCAGTCTTAAATGTGACCATCTTACGCAAAGTTTCAAGTTGCACCAGATAATGTTGACCTCTAAAGGCAGTTAGAGGTCATGTTTGGAATGACAGCTTTCTGTCCAGATCTGCAGCTTTCTCTGAATACAACCCCCGTCTTCAGGACACTTTCTAATTTTAACTTTAATTCATCATTTAAAGCTGCGCTATTCAGTATTCTTTAAATTAACAGTAAATCACATGACTGCAATGTGAAGGGGGGGGGGGGCAGATCGCCGCCGACCCAGAGCCTCTAGATGGAAAAGATGTTTTCCCTCTTCTCCCGACTGACTTCAGCAAGAGTTTGACTGACAGATGGTTCATCCAATCACCTGTCAAGTATGTTTTGAAAGAGCCCGCCCCTTTTCCAAACCGTTTCCGATGACGGCTTCTGACATGATCTGACATGTCAGGTTAATCTGACGTCCATCTGGGGTAAAAGTGAGTGAAACGGGTCACATTTAGTGGGTTAGATGGAGCTTTGTGATATCCAGTGTTGAAATAGATGAAGGGAAGAATAAAGAGTGAGATCATTTTCAGGTTGTTCAGTACGATCTTGTGAGCAGCAGCTGTCTCACTGCAGTAACATCTCATCAGTGATGATCAATGTTTGTTTGTAACCTGAGAAATGTTCTTAAAACATGAAACCCTTTCAATTCCAAAACACTTAAATCATAAAAACTCTTTTTATTCTAATCCTTTAACCCCAGAAGTACTAGTCATCGTTCCATATTAATACAAACATGTTTATAAAAGCCTGTGTTCTGAAAGGACAAGTCGATAATGTGTTGGAGACTGAGCTCAGATCAGTGTGTTGAAATGTGTTGTATCTGGATCTGAGCACGTCTACAGCCAGAATGGAGAACATAACATATGTTGTTGGTGACGTTGTGTTCTTCCTTAAGAAGCTTAAAGACACGGTAGTTTAAAGATTACAGCGTGTTTCCAAAGCTCGTGTAATACAAAGGGAGGAAACTGAATTGGCAGACAGCTGAAGAAGAGCAAATACAGATGCAGCCTGTTAAGTAGTCAACCTGAGAGGCTGCTCTTCCTGCAGAAAATCTACATCATTCATCATGTCTGGTAACATGATGACTGATTTATTGAAAACATTTTTAAATCTTGTGCCCACGCCTGATTTGGCAGCTTGAGATGAAGCAGAATAACAAGGCTGGGACTGACCATGAACCAGAGTTAGACACATAGTTTTAATGTTGAACATCTTTCAAATGTTGGATAATATCTCAGCAGCTACTGGATGGACTGCCATGGTATTCTCTACAGATATGATATGATATATGATACTTCAGTATATGAGCGGTCCTTTTAATCTAGATTTAAAATGTACACTTAACCAGTGAAAGATCTCAACATCTACTTGATGAAGTTGTACAACATTTGATAAAGACATTCATTGTTCACCATTTGTGGATTTGAGTGAAATGACAACTAATGTATAGATTGCAATGAAATGTGCAACACATATTGAAGTATTCCTTCCCCCTCGGGGTGGATTCTTATCACTTTGGTGATCGTGACTGTTCATACGGAGCCATCATCTGGTCAAAGATTTCATTTCATTTAATTTGCAAAACTAATGAAAGAAGGGGAGTTGAACCCTTCTCAATAAATTATAACCATGTAATTAATAATTACAATAATTACAACCACCATTCTACATGAAGGTTCAGTAATCAAATCAGGCCTGCATCCTTACTAAATAAAGATAGTGTGCAAATTATTATTAAAACAGCATGTAGTTTTTTCACTTCCATGCATGGAAGTGAAAATGATTATATTCCCTGTTAGCTGGTGTCAGGATGAATCAGGTGTTTGTTTGCCTCTGTGTTACCAGCAGCACACAACCATTAAACATCTATGATGAATCGGTGTAAATACAGTAGAGTCATTGATTTCCTTGATTTCTGAACTCTGATTCAGAAAGTGGATCTTGGAAAACTCAGGGCAGCGATGATGTTTGTTTAAAAATCTGAGATAATTCAGTTCCAAATCCCGAAGTGTTCGCTGGCAGTTTAAAGCATAAAAGAACCAGGGACTCATTTATTTTATATTTATTTATCGTTTTTTATGTATATTGCATGAACCTATTGTTACACTTTTGACAATAATGTTGTATGCTTTTTGGTCATGAATATTACTTCACTCAGCATTAGCACACATTAGCCACGGCATTAGTTTTGCATAAATTAGCGTTTTTTTTTCATGAGATTTTCCTGTTTGACCTTAAAGAATAAAGAAACAAGTAAATGATAACATTCTGATTAAACTAGTTTAGTTATCTCAGTATGTGTGGAAAGGGATAGTCCAGATATTGAGGCATTTAAAATGTCTTTTTTTGAGTGTGTGTGTCTGAAATGTTAGATTGCATTCCAAGAACAAGGCCTTTTCTGATACCGTGTACAGACTATAGAGCTGCTAACCTGCTTTGTGTCTAGGGGCTAATACGATAAGATAAGGTAAGGTAAGATAAGGTAAGATAAGATATTCCTTTATTAGTCCCACAGTGGGGGACTGAGTAATATCTTGTTGGTCACCCAAGGAGCCACCTAATAATGCAGCCAATACTCACTGCATCCATTTCTATACACTTTTTTTTTGGTGTATTTCTTTTGCTTTTCTTTTGTTAGTGGACTTCAAGAGTAACTTAAAAGACTAATTAGAAATTGGGAGATATGCTTATTCACTTTTTCTCCAGAGAGTTAGATGAGAAATCATAATCTCAGGTCTGTATGAGGCAATAAGTTTAGCTTAAACTGTCAAACTGAAAGCAGTGGAAACAGCTACGTTCTGTCCAACGTTAAAACAACATACCCATGAAAACTTAAAGCTTACTAATTAACACATATCTTGTTTGTGTACTCCGTACCAGCACAGTAGTACTGCTGGGCAGATGGATGAGCTCTGGTTCAGTAAGACATTGTCCTTCTAGTGTAGTGTAGGAGTGTGCTGATTAAACCCATTTCTTGGTAAGTGGACTCTTGAGTTTTGGACAGAGCCAGGCTAGAAGTTTCTCCCTGTTTCCAATCTTTAGGCTTAACCAAGCTAAGATAATCACCTCTAGGATTGTATAAACAAATAGACGTATTTCCCTAAATTAACTATTCTTTTAAAATAAAAAGTGTTTCACTGTTCTCTTCTCTAACTGCCCCTGGCAACCATCACCATGCCTGTGTCGACTGAAAGTGACATCAGTGGGATGAACACGTCATTTGCTATTGATTGGGTATGACACGCCTCCCATATCTAACACTTCCTGTGTTCTCCTTTCTAAGGTTGTGTCAAGACGGTAACCTTTAATTTGTGAAACTCTTGCTAAAATGACTCTTGACCTCTTATAGTTAAGGTTAGACATTGACCTCTAGTGGTTAAGGTTAGACATTGACCTATAATGGTTAAGGTTAGACATTGACCTCTAATAGTTAAGGTTAGACATTGACCTCTAATAGTTAAGGTTAGACATTGACCTCTAATAGTTAAGGTTAGACATTGACCTCTAATAGTTAAGGTTAGACATTGACCTCTAATAGTTAAGGTTAGACATTGACCTCTAATAGTTAAGGTTAGGCATTGACCTCTAATAGTTAAGATTAGGCATTGACCTCTAATAGTTAAGGTTAGGCATTGACCTCCAATAGTTAAGGTTAGGCATTGACCTCTAATAGTTAAGGTAAGGCATTGACCTCTAATAGTTAAGGTTAGGCATTGACCTCTAATAGTTAAGGTTAGGCATTGACCTCCAATAGTTAAGATTAGGCATTGACCTCTAATAGTTAAGGTTAGGCATTGACCTCTAATAGTTAAGATTAGGCATTGACCTCTAATAGTTAAGGTTAGGCATTGACCTCTAATAGTTAAGGTTAGACATTGACCTCTAATAGTTAAGGTTAGACATTGACCTCTAATAGTTAAGGTTCGGCATTGACCTCTAATAGTTAAGGTTCGGCATTGACCTCTAATAGTTAAGGTTCGGCATTGACCTCTAATAGTTAAGGTTAGACATTGACCTCTAATAGTTAAGGTTAGACATTGACCTCTAATAGTTAAGGTTAGGCATTGACCTCTAGTGGTTAAGGTTAGGCATTGACCTATAATAGTTAAGGTTAGGCATTGACCTATAATAGTTAAGGTTAGACATTGACCTCTAATAGTTAAGGTTAGACATTGACCTCTAATAGTTAAGGTTAGACATTGACCTCTAATAGTTAAGGTTAGACATTGACCTCTAGTGGTTAAGGTTAGACATTGACCTCACATGACACATTGACAGTGCTAATGGGGACACAGAGTGAGGCTTATGGATTCTGCTGTAAGAAGTGTGTGTTCAGGATATGTCCAGTAGAGGACGGTGCACAGAGGGACACAGAGTGAGTATTATGGGATGTGGTCTTTGCTAACCTGCAGCATACAGCTGTATATTGACACCCCCCTCTGTGTCATTTCCTCTGTTTATCTACCGGAGAGTCTGAGCTCTCGCTGCTCTCATGTCACAGAGCTGAAATGAAGCCGTTCCTCCTCACCAGCACATATTACAACTCCATCAATTCACTATCTCACTGCACAGTCTCCACTGACTTGGCACTCTGCGACCCTGATTGGCAATTAATTCAAACGGCTGTACAATGCTGATGGTGGTTTCCCCTGATTTGAGGTACTGTGTCGACCCTGTGGTGCTTCTATAGGAATTCAAAGAAGAGGAATATTGTGTTTCTCCCCTTTTTCCCTCCGTCTGTAGGCCTACTACCGTACCAGTATGTCTACCATTCCTTTGCTGATGTGGTTTTAATCCCAAAGCGCTCTCTTTCACATCACATCTGATGTGGCTCCACTGCACAGTGCTTGCATGTTAAGCTTCTTTTTCATCCTCTCTTCAATGGGATTTCCAGAAATTTGGGGCAGGCACTTCTATTTAACTGTCCTCCTTTCTTTCTTATGTTGCATTTCTGAGGATTTAATTCACAGCCTCTATCTTGATTTGAGTGTATACTCGAGCAGTTCAGGCAGACGGTAGTTTGTGACGCCAAGATGTTTTAAGACCATCATTCTGGACGAGCAGGTAGTGTTGTGGTTTGATCAGCACACATTTCCTTCAGACTTACTGGCTGCATCTTAAACATGCCTCACTGAACAGACTCCTCACTCTCGTCTTCAAGAACAAAATGAACTAACTTTATTTTCCCCGGATATATATTTTTCTATATCTCAAAAACTAGATTGCAGTGAAATTTGGTATAAATATTAACCTTCTGAGACCCACCGGCTCAGTTTTGACGCTCCATAGTTATGTTTAATGTTGGCAAGGGAAAAACTGGCATGGCCATCTTCACAGGGGTCCCTTGACCTCTGACCTCCAGATATGTGGATGTAAATGGGTTCTCTGGGTACCCACGAGTCTCCCCTTTACAGACATGCCCACTTTATGATAATCACATGCAGTATAAATGTGTTATTGTCTCCTATTCTAAAATGGTGTGTATCTATAATATTTCTGCATACTGGGGTCCATAAACAGTGAATTTCATAAATTGTGTATCAGTGTAAAGCTGAGACTCTGGTGGATCCAATGAGCCCAACTGGATTCATGTGTGATGATGTTAGTCCCCATAGGAGACATTTCACATAGTGAGACCATTTTTTAAACTTGACGTCTCTGAGACCATAGGGCATTCAGAAGATAGGTTGGCTAGATTGACAATAAGGGGGTTTCTGAACAGTTTACACAACACAAGTTCTCGCCATCCAATCACAGAAAAGTTTAATTATTGCAGAAATCTCCAAATGTCAAAAGTTTTTGAACCCAAATCACAGCATGTCTTTTTCTATGGTGTTCCTCAAGGTCTTCTTCCTCTTCTATGTTACATCTACTGTTGACCTGCTATCTCCCCCTAAAGACCCCCTGTCCCCCCTAAAGACCCCCTGGACCCCCCTAAAGACCACCTGGCCCCCCTAAAGACCACCTGGACCCCCCTAAAGACCACCTGGACCCCCCTAAAGACCCCCTGTCCCCCCCTAAAGACCCCCTGGCCCCCCTAAAGACCCCCTGGACCCCCCTAAAGACCACCTGGACCCCCCTAAAGACCCCCTGTCCCCCTAAAGACCCCCTGTCCCCCTAAAGACCCCCTGGCCCCCCTAAAGACCCCCTGTCCCCCCCTAAAGACCCCCTGGCCCCCCTAAAGACCACCTGGCCCCCCTAAAGACCACCTGGCCCCCCTAAAGACCACCTGGACCCCCCTAAAGACCACCTGGACCCCCCTAAAGACCCCCTGTCCCCCTTCTATCAATTTTCTCTCAAAAGTTTCTATCTATCTTTCTATCTATATCTATTTCTATCATAATAATAAAGATGCTAATGATCCTGATAATATAAATGATGCAAAGTAAATGATAATATCCATGATATATAATGATGATTGTGATTATAATGATCACTGTTGGGTGTGACTACGGAGCAGCAGAGGACAGCAGTGTGACTTCATTTATTATATAAATCTAAACTTTTTCTCATGTATTTTCAAAAATGGCATGAAGGGGAGCTTTATTCATTTATCTTTTTAATGACACCACTGTCATTGCATCCTCTCATTGCATCCTGCCATTGCATCCTGTCAATGCATCCTGTCATTGCATCCTGTCATTGCATCCTGTCACTGCATCCTGTCATTGCATCCAGTCATTGCATCCTCTCATTGCATCCTGCCATTGCATCCTGTCATTGCATCCTGTCATTGCATCCTGTCATTGCATCCTGCCATTGCATCCTGTCATTGCATCCTGTCATTGCATCCTGCCATTGCATCCTGTCATTGCATCCTGTCAATGCATCCTGTCATTGCATCCTGTCATTGCATCCTGTCACTGCATCCTGTCATTGCATCCTGTCATTGCATCCAGTCATTGCATCCAGTCATTGCATCCAGTCATTGCATCCTCTCATTGCATCCTGTCACTGCATCCTCTCACTGCATCCTCTCACTGCATCCTGTCACTGCATCCTTTCATTGCATCGTGTCATCGCATCCTGTCATCGCATCCTGTCATTGCATCCCTAAATAAATGAGTTTGAGTTGACCCCCTTATAGATGTGCTTCAGTTACCACCAACTCTCTGAAGACACTAATAATATCACTGTAACTGCGTGGGTTTATCAGCGCTGATCTTTGGAACTGTTTTTGCAATGAGGCTCATTTGCATAGAAAGGAGCTGATTTAGCGCCAAATGGCTGCATATTACCTCATTTAAATATGTGCAAATACTACAGGAGCACCGAGACGCTGTCTGCTTGGCAGCACAGTTAGGAGTGCATTTCACCCTCTGTGGTTGCTGTGAGGATTACACACTTTCTTTTTGTCTTATTTGCAGGTTTACAGGTTTAACAGCCGCGTACGCAGAGCAATTCTTGTGTGAATTTTCCCCTAAGTATGTTATTGTTTTTTGTGCATATTACAATGTATATTATTTCCCAAGAAATCAGTGATGCTGTCCGCTTTGACATTGTGACTTACAGTCCATTGATATTGGGAATATATTATGTACATTATATATTCTATCAATGCTGTTGACCAGAAATTGCCTAAAGGAGACACATGTTCTCGTGTCTCCAGTCATCACCTCTATGGTTTTAAAGATGAGTAATACACTTTGACAGCAGGATCTTTATCTACTCTTTCTTTTCTGATCCCTGAGTATTATAGTGAGTGATCTCTGCAATAGTGATCATGTCGTCTCTAGATAATACAGAATTCATTACTACCAACATTACAATGAAAAGCATGAGAGAGCTATCACTGTGCTCCTCATCCTCCTTCTCATCATCATCATCATCATGATCCCGGCACATCTTTATTAGGCTTTGCATCTGCCTCCAAAGTCCCTGCAAACCCTGCTTAGACAATGGGCTCCTCTCTTTGCTGCCGAAGCCTTTCATGAGTCCGCTATGTAAATCAGACTCAGACATTTTACCGGGCTGATTTCACAGGGATGGAGCGGAGCCGCTCACTGGCCAACTAGTCAGAGGGCATTTGTTCTAGTGAGGTTTCATGTAAAATGCATCAAGGCTTGGGGTACAAAGGCAGAGGAGTCAGACCTGTGGTGCATGTCCGCCAGACAAGCCCAGCAACAAGAGAAGAGAGTGCTGTGAAAAATTTAACCACCCGCTGCTCCATAGAGTAGCACCGGCAGAGACGGAGCAAATTAGCCAACCACCTTCCCTGTGGGAGAGATGGGAACGTGGCCTTGATTGAACTTGAGTGGTCTTTCTGTTGGATGAATTATGGAGGCGGAGTAGTTTTTCCAAGACAGCTGAGCCGGAGATAAAGTGCAAGTATCATGCGGTGGGGTTTTATCAAAGTTTTTTATTTGTGTAGGCCGAAGCTCTAAAATTCACTCTGAAGCCGTTCTGTTGTTGCGAGGCGAGCGGGGGCCCTTTGGGGGGGACAAGACAGAACATTGCTTTAGGATAAATGTTTTGATCTTGACAGGGATGCACTTCAGGGCTGCGTGCAGGAGACAACTGTTTTTCACTGAGGGCATACAGTGCTAACAAAACACGATGCAAAATCTTCTAATTTGTTATGAGAAATCATCCCAGAAGTCCTAATTTACTGTGTGAATATACTGTGTGTGAGGCACTAAATCATGCAAAAGGCTAAGACTTCTGGATGAGGAGCACAATCAAAGCTGGAGTACCCTGCAGCTAAAGTATGATAAAATATTAGATATTTATACCACTAAGGTCCAACCTACACTTGAGTTTTCTTTGCATCTTTGCAGTGTAACATCGTGTCATGGCCTCATAGTGACCTTCTGAATTAAAATAACACCTGACACTTTGCTCTCCACATCTATCCCATAGTGTGCAGATTCACTTCCTCCAAAGCACTGCCCATGTTGTGGACCTGGCACTCACTCTGCCTCCTGTAATAGATGGTCAGCAGTCCAGATGAGCAGATTAATGTTCTATATGAAGGTGATTTCAGGTGAGAAGCTATAGTCTCTGTGTCTCTTATGGACTGCTGGTTCTGATAACCAATTAAAAGACACACTGGGACTGGACCAGAGTTAGCTTAACTCACCTCATGATACAATAGTACTGACAACAACAGCTCCATGCACACTGTTGACAACTACATTTAATGCATAGCTATGTTTTGGTGCAGGACCTTATTCAGACAATAAGTAGTGGACAGTTTACAGGAGCAGGAACTTGATTCATCACTTGTTTTTTAACACACATGTTTAAATATACTGTAGGTGTGCAAAGATCATTTTACTTGGATAAATTCAAAGTAATTGAGATCTCAGAACATGATGACTCTGCTACAGCAAAGTCTGATGAGACAAGAAACAGTCCGGTGATCAGACAGGTTGTGAACCAGCCAACAGTTTACCAGCAACATTATCTAAACCTCTTTATGTGACGGGGCAAATTGAAAGTGAGCGCAATTTAAATGTCACTACTAATCCCTCATTGTGCAGAAAAACTTTACTGTTCTCTCCCAAATAAGTTGTCCTGTCTGACTTCTTTTTAGCGATGGTTCAGTGTTCCCACATCTCAGCAAGTAACTGTGAGTTTGTGTTTTATTTTTACAGATAGACTAATGATTGACAAAACTATGAAAATAAAACCCAAGTTGTAATTCACTAGAAATATGCTTTCATTTATTTAACCTACATAAAAGTACTAATGCATAGGCAGTGTTTCCCACTAATTACCTAGACTGTGGCGGCGCGCCATAGTATATATATATATATATATATATATATATATATATATCTGTCTCCTGAGTCAGTATCATTGTGTGACTGGGCACCGGGACTCACCGTGATGGACCACACCCTTCAGGCCGTGGATTATGGGGTCGACAGCTGGATTGTCCTTCCCTCCCACCTGAGGAACACAACAAAGATACAGCGTTTGTAACATAGCATTATTATTCATAGATCACTGTATTCACGAAGGGTTACACACACACTGCTTATATGATATGAAACATGTAAATCACACATGATCCATTTTTGTTGTTTTGAAGAAGACTGTTTTCACAGAGCTCCGTGAAGATGACCCGCTCCCTCTGTAGATATGAACGGCTCATTCTAATGTAACGAAAACACAATGATTCTTAGTTTCGGGTGATTATACACTAAAGAAAACGTACTAATTAATATTATATTCCATTCCTGCCAGTAGATCCCTTTAAATCCTATACCCTGGTGATATAAATGATGAATATTTGTGGTTAAAAATGCTTGTTTGGTGACTTATGCGTAGTTATAACAGCACACTACCCTACATTTGCTAAATCAGAAGAAAGAAAAGGGCGATAGAAGTGACAGAGATGGAGAGGGAAAAAAAGTTGAAAAGCACAGAGTGCAACAAGTGTAGTGTAATAAGAGGAACAGACAGCAGCAATCAACAAGCTCTCAGAGGCTCTCTCCATCTGAACTCAAAGAGTGTGTGATGTCATAGTAACACGCATTTTCATTGTTTTCAATTTGGCATCATTGCTGTCACGGAGGCTGGAAATAAATAAAACCAAAGCATGGAAACAATACGTAAAAGGCTAAATACACCAGTGCCTTCAAAACCACCACATATGAACACTGGAAAAGATTCATAGTGGTTTCTGATTGGCCACCTCTATGGTTAAGGGTTAGCTAACATACAAATGATCTGTTTTGTTGTTTAGGTATAAGGACATCAAGTCACAGTGATGTGTTTTGTAGATAGAAATCTTTCAGACTTCACAAGTGGACCTGTTTCATGGACACACATGCCTTGATTTACATGAGAAGAGTTTGTATTCAAATGCATGTAAGAAACGTCTCCTTGCAAGAGGCTTTGGAAAGGTGGATTAGGGCTCCCCGGTAGCTCATCTGATAGAGCAGGTACCCATATACCAAGGCTGAGTCCTTACCACCTTCAAATACCGGGTTCAAATCCGACCCGCGGCCCTTTGCTGCATGTTGTCCCCTCTTTCTTTCCCCCTTTCCAGTCTATCCACTGTTCTATCAAATATAGAACATAATATTTTTATCCATGCGCCATAAGAGAACTGAACTCTCACTAGCAATTGCTTTTATTCTTTTATTTTTTCTTTGTACCACTGAGAGGAGTTGCTGTAGAGATTCGTTGTACAGCTGTGCAATGACAATAAAGGCATTCATTCATTCATTCATTCATAGGCCAAAAAGCCCTAAAAATACTCTTTAGAAAGGTGGATAAGATGTTTGAATGACACTACAGATACTTTGGTACCAAGTCGATGCCAAAATTCTGAAAATGTGACGGTTTCTACAGTACTGGAGGTACCGTAGGTACCGTCAGGGCTCGAGACTAACGTGTCCCGTCGTCCGGGAGATGATGGACAGTTGGTTGGACTATTGCATTGCCCCCCTCCCTAGTCTACCTAAGAAGACTGTGGGCAGACTACAGCCAATCCAAATTGCCACTTCCAGAATCCTAACAAGAAAGAAAAGAATGATGACGAAGGACAAAGTTCCTTGTTTCTCTTGTCCACTTTTGTTTTCTTGTAGCTGTGGTAAGTATTCCTTAGTCCATCTTTTCATAAATCTGACATGTTGGCTCTGGACCGAATGTTTCTGGTGGTACGAAGGGAGAAGATTTGTTTTAAGCAGTAAGAGATGATTCGGTGTTAGAGGTTCCAGGTCCAGAGGGTCATTGGAAGCTTTGGTGATAGGTCGCTCATTTATGATTGCTTCCACTTTACATGTGTTGAGTCCTTCCTCATCCAGCGTCTGTTGGTGCACGAGAGCACTGAGAATCTGTCTGATGGTTCTACGTTCTATGGTGTGATCCTGAAGGCGGGTTAAACAGCCAACGGATGCCTTTACTGAGTAAAGTGGATTGTATCTGGGTGTTGTTCAGACTTTGAACAGCTTCTCACAGTTCACGCTCTGCTCTGACAAAGTTGGTTCCATTATCTGATCTCATGACTTCGATTTGGGCTTCTTCTTGTGACGAATCTCCTGATTGCATTGATGCATGAATCAGTATTGTGAGTTTGTGCAACTTCTGTGTGAACTGCTCTGATGTTCAGGCACGTAAAGACCACTCCATACCTCTTAACAGTAGCCCTCCCATGTTTTACCACAAATGGACCAAAGAAATCCACACCCACGTTAGTGAAGGGGGGGTCATCAGGAGGAACTCTTTCCTTTGGTGAGTCAGCCATGAATTGATGGCTTTCAAGCAGGTGACACATTTGGAGATAAGCTTTCGGATGGCTGAGATAGCTCCAGGTATCCAAAACTTCTGTCTCAAACGTGAGAGTGTGCGACTTCTGCCGATGTGCCTTCATGAATGTGTCTGATAGTGAATTGTGTCACGTGATGGTTCTTCGGCGGGATAAATGGGTGTTTGGCTTCAGATGGCATGGTGGACTTGTTCAATCTACCACCGACTCTTATCAATTGATCCTGGAGACTTGGTGCAACCTTATGAAAATGGCTACTTGTTTTCACTGTAGTGCCTTTGCTTAATGCAGTCATCTCCTCTGCAAAACTTGTTTGCTGACAAAACTGAAGGATTGCCACTTCATGTGTTATGTTTGTCCTTCTCTTTATCTTTGTGATTGTCTTTTGAACTGCTGGTTGTAGCTCTTAAGAAGTTATGATCTGAAACACCTTGTGCTGCACAATCAGCAGGATTCAAACAGCCATTTACTTACCTCCATTGATCGCCTTGTGAAGCAGCTCTAACAGTGCCAACTCTATTAGCAACAAAGGTGTGAAATCTGGAAGTCTCATTCTTTATGTATTTAAGCACAGAGGTGCTGTCAGTCAAAAAAACTGATGGTTCAAGAGGGAGATCAATCTCCTCTTGCATCATTCGATCCATTTGTACATCTACAGCGGCTGGTTTTCAGCACAGGTTTCCTGCAGAGCACCATAAACTCAGACTTGGAGGTACTGACTCTCATCCCGACCGCTTCACACTCGGCTGCAAACCGCCCCAGTGCTGCTGAAGGTCACGGTCTGATGAAGCCAACAGAACCACATCATCTGCAAAGAGCAGAGATGCAATTCTGAGGTGCCCGAACTGGATACTCTCCCCCCCCCAGCTGCACCTTGAGATCCTCTCCATGAAAATCACAAACAGGATCGGCGACAAGGGACCACCCTGGTGGAGGCCAACACCCACCGGAAACGTGTTTGACTTTGTGCCGAGTATACGGACACAGCTCTCACTTTGGTTATACAGGGACCGGATGGCGCATAACAATGACCCCAGTACCCCATATTCCCCCATCCAGTTTACATGTGTTTTGTGGACTTGGAGAAGGCTTACGACCATGTCCCCCGGGGAGTCCTACTAGCAAACTCCCATGACTCCTCCAAGAGCCCCGCAAAGGGTCAAAAGCTGGTCCACTGTTCCACTGTTCTTCTAAGGAAGACGTCCTGTCTGCTTTCAAGATTCCTGCTTAGCGCAGTTACACTGCTAACCCAGACTTAAGTTTAGCACCAGAAGCTGAAACAAAGCCTGCCGGTTAAGAGTAACCGGGACAAAGCAAGTTAGCGGCAAGCTGCTAACTCTGCAGGAACAAAGGATTCGAGTGACCGGCTTTCTCCACACTGCCCAACTGGATTTGGACACAGCAAAGACTGTATCTTTTGAACCTGGAACCACAACTTTTCCAGCCTGGCACCTCCAAATTCAACAGATGGAATCTCCAGTTAACAAACGAAACCCCCTTTTCTTCCATGGACTGGTAAAGTAACTGGGCCTACCTACCTACATGACTAAGCAAGACTGTTTAACTTTGACTTCTGTGAATGTACATGTATGGGTTTAATGCTGTTCACTGAGTTTTACTGTTGTGATATTATTTGTAGTCAGGATATTTGGACAGCTGGCTTTGCCACATTTGTTGTGTAATTTATGCTTCACACAGACAAAAGCTCTTGCATGCACACTAACCAGATGATGCATCTCAAGGGGTTATCCTGATATAATAAACTTCTAACCATCTTCCTTTCTAACCCAGCACATTATCCCACACACATTAAGATCCCATACATAAGCTGTGAATTGGTTTTAAAACACAAACTTATAGATATTCAGAGAGTCTCAAAGAGGAGTTATATTTTAGACAACGAGAAACTTCTTGTGTATAATCCAAACTAACCCAAACTAATGCAAAGCCCCTGCCAGCATCCATATCCAACATGTTGTATGAACAGCTGAGACTCACAAGACTGCTGTCATGCCTTCCTCCCTCCCCTAGACTCTCCACAACTCTTCTCTTCACTCCTGGATTTGGAAACACACACTTGTTGGCTACCTGGATATAATTGTCAAATTTGGTTTGAAGGATTACTGTGATTTGTGATTACACTGCCTGCATGCTTGGACCACGGCAAAAGCACATTGAACAAAACACAGATGGTTCTTTTTTCGTTTCTTTTATCAAACAAATAAACAAATCTTATTCCAAAGCAGCCCATTTTGTGGACAATATGTTTAACAATTTGATATAATTTACTTAATCGGTGGGAAAAACAAATATATTTTCACTCTATTTACTCACAAAAGGGACTGGCTGCTTGATAGAGCTGTCCCTGCTGCTCACTTCCAACTTCTGTTTGGCTATTTCCCCAGGAGAACTGCACTGCTTCCTTTGCTGGGTAACAGTTATTCTTGGACAAAAGCAACGCTGTTACGACAACAATGTTAAAGGAATACTTCACCCACAAAATGGCCATTTGTATATCAATGACTCACCCCGTGTTACCTTGAATTCTTGAAGAAAACTTTGTTTTTTCTTACATGCCTCCACGGTGAACAGAGAATCAAAACATAGAGAAAAGTGCTGATATAGTAAAGTAAACGGGGGACGCGGTTAAACGGCTCCCATTTATTTTACTTTTCTCTCTTTTTTGATTCTCCGTTCACCATGGAGGCATGTGAGAAAAAACAAAGTTTTCTTCAATAATTCAAGGTAACACAGGGTTGTTTGTGGGTGAAGTATTCCTCTAACCTAATGTATTATCTAGTCAATCACCTACTGCTGGCTTTGTTAAGGTGCTGCCCATTAACTCAAGGTAACATGAGGATATCTGCTTCTCCTTGGGTAAAGGTTTTGTGGCATGCTCCAGATTGTTGTTGCCATCCCCAAAAAGAGTGTTGTGGCTGCTTTTAGAGGTACTACTGGCCTGATTAATAGCATGCACCACTGTATTTAATAAAGAATTTCTCCTAATTCCAGCGTCGTTCCAAATGCTTTGCAGGTGCACTGCATGTGTCTGTCAACATAAGTGGCAAAAAGTCCCATACAAAAGTAAAAACTGTCATATAAATGATGGGAGCATTCGCTTTTAAAGGGATGTGATCATGGTGGTTTTGGCTATGTGCAGTCATCCAACGCAGCAGGATCCTCTCAGCTTCTGTAACATGTTCAGTTAGACCCACACAAGCTGGTGGCTCTGGATGCTAAATGGGTGAGTCTCAGGAGAAGTTGACCGATCAGGTTAGCTGACCTTTTGAACTACATCTGTATGAAATGGTGCTGAACACACTTGTAACCCAACCCTGTCTCCTACAAAATGACATTCCCATAAAACTAAACTGCGTTCTCAATAACATTTCAAGGGGAACGTGGGACAGGAACACCGGTCTCCTGGGTGAAAGTCCTGCGTCACCAACCCGAGCTCCTCCCTACACAGACTTCTGTGACCTGTCATCACAAATATGTCAAAAACAAACGTAATCCATGACAACATACGTTTCCCTTGAAACGTAGTTCACAATGCAGATTCGTTGTTTGGGGACGTGATTGTTAGGAGACTGTGTGTACTGTGTACTACCACTAAAGCACAAGTATACATGATACATGACTGGTTCTAACATGTCATCTGTATACCTTATACCTTCTTTACATTTACACATGGTACTGATGAGGTAGCTCAAATCTACCCACAATATGATTGGATGCATATGTGAATTACATCATCAGAACTGGCAGACTTGTCAACAAATGTGGTCAAGAGTTCCCTGAAGTGATGCTGCTGTTTGGGCTTTTCTTATTTGTCCTTTGCAGTTGAATGTCTCCTCTCCACCTCCAGATACAGCCTGGCCAATCCCTGAGTATCCTGATTACAATGTTAAAAGTAAATGTTCATACCAGGTGGGAATATAGCCTCTGTCTGAGGCTGCCTGACTGTGACATTAAAGACTGATGTGACGCATTGAGCCAGACATTTTTTTAATGTTTTTAAATTTGTATGTACAGCTAGAAAGCAGCAGGAGATCAGGTGTTAAGGTGATGTTCCAGTGGAAAATGATTCTCTCTCTGCTAGTGTCTATGTGATCGCCCCCTTATGGACAATATGAGTTTGTACAGCTGATAAAGAAAGTGAAACACTGAATGAGAAAGTGACCTAAGGGAAGTAGAAAAAGTTAAATTGTGGCAACAACGTTAGACAGTTTCTAACTTACACACACACACACACACACACACACACACACACAAACACACACACACACACATTGTGTAATCATTCCAAATAGCAGAAGAAGTTAATAAGTGGAACTGCAATAAAGAGCTTGTTTTTGGTACGAGGCTCGACAGAAAGTGTGTGTGTGTGAAAAGGAAAGAAGATTAAGAGAAATAAAGTCGGCCACGGAGACACAGAGAGAAAATGACATACAGAGAGACAGCGAGGAGGAGAGGAAGAAAGGAGGACAGAGGGAATTAGCGTTTCATTATTAATGTTTGTCTCTGAAAGCCCGAAGGCTCGTCCCCCGAGATCCTCAGCCACCGGGCCTCACATCACAATGTCCTACTCTCTCTATCTTCCCCTTTATCCCTCCTCAAATCCTGCATCTCTCGCTCTTCCTCCTCATTCATCCCCACAGCTCCATCTCCCTCTTTCTCTCCAGGGACAGGCCACTGCAGTGACAAATCAGAAAAAAAGAAAATGTGGTACAATGTGACACGTCCTCATATTTCTCTCCTCCATCACCTCTCTCTCTCTCTCTCTCTCTCTCTCTCTCTCTCTCTCTCTCATCACCCGTCCCTTCCTCCCGCTGTCATCCATCCAACATCCTTCACCATGTATCCTCTTTCTCTTGACTTCCTTCACCTCCTTCTGTGTCTTACAGACACTCATCTCCTCCCCCCCCTTGCCTTTGGCAGCACTAACTGCTGATAAATCAATGGTGTAATGGATGTAATGGTTGGACTTCTTTCAAAGAAGACACACTGGAGTTACTAATTACATCAATGACCAGTTGGTGGAGGATAGGGAGAGAGGCGGACCTGGAACTCTGGGATTGTTTTGCTTTTCTTTAACTCTTAGTTTTAGAACTGACAAAGGCAAAACTGGGCTGCTAACGCTTCGTCCACACCGGGAATGTCAGAGTCGCGTGGCGGCTGCCGCGTCGTGTGGTAATTTGTAAATAATAGTAATAATCCACAATTAAAACCCCGTACTATATTCATTCATGGAGCTCTGCAAGTCACTGCATGTTCTACAACACTGTCCTACACATATTTCACAATAAGAGCTTTGTGTAAATAAATGAAGGAATTCTGTCCACAGAAAAAAACACTTGCAGGCTTTTATTTTGAAATGAAAGCAGGAAGTGTTGATTTAAAAATAAATCTTTACTTTTTTTCATCTCCGTAACATTTTCTACAGATAGAGACATGTAAACTGTAGTAATGTTGCTGATATGATGTCAATATACAGTCAATAGATCACCTTCACTGTCTGTTGTTGCTGTGAACCGCGTCAAAAATAGGCGAGACCTCGAATGCAACGCTTGTCTCACGCGGGCAGTGCGGCTGCTCTAACCTGTTAACACGGACGCAGAAATAAAAAACAACAGGTAACGCAGCCGCCACGCGCTGCTGACGTTCCCAGTGTGGACGAGGTTTATTCCGTGCCAACCTCAAACGATAATGGTGAGAATCATAAAGTCTGAACTAATTTAAATAATGTATTACGCCTCAGTGACCTCCTATACATAGAAGAGAAATAAACTGAAGTGTTATGATGTTACAGAGCCGTCTGTCAACGTCTGTTATCAACGTTGTCGTCACTAACCGTCTTCACGATGCTTCTGGGATATTAATGCCGCCGTAGTGTCCAGCGTTTGCATACTGTACTGTTTCACTAAAAAACTCACATAGTGTTTTAGCGAACTAAATAGCATGTTTGTATGGAACGGACGTGTTTTAGCCTTCATGTCATTCTTAGATCTAGGCTAAAGGGGACTGGACCATCTGGTGATCCAGAATTAGGACTAACACCATGTTGAAATAACTTGTGTAACATCATTGACCCCCTTTTCACCTGGCATTAATACGCATTCTGGATGATCAGATTGCAGTCGGATAGTGTTTGACCAGATGAGAGAACAGGTGTTAATGCACCCAGAACGCATAGAGGACGGATTGTGATCCGATCGGCTAAACCACAAGTGTTCGATCCACATACAACAACTACTCCCAACTATTCATTCAGTCTGTCTACTATTATATTTTATATTTCTTATATCTTCTTTGTTACTGTTAATTTATTTATTATGTCTTTATTGTTTACTTGCTATTAGATCTTGTTTGCATTGTCTCCTTTGCTGCTGTAATTCTGCACATTTCCCCACTGTGAGACTAATAAAGGCTTATCTTATCTTATCTTATCTTATCTTATCTATTATCTTATCTTATCTCTTATCTCTTATCTCTTATCTTATCTCTTATCTTATCTTACCTCTTATCTTATCTTATCTTATCTTATATCTTATCTTATCTTATCTTATCTCTTATCTTATCTTATCTTATCTTATCTCTTATCTTATCTTATCTTATCTTATCTTATCTTATCTTCTCTTATCTATTATCTTATCTTATCTTATCTTATCTCTTATCTTATCTTATCTTACCTCTTATCTTATCTTTTCTTCTCTTATCTTATCTTATCTTATCTCTTATCTTACGTGGGCGTAAATGCATAATTCTAAGGATGTCCCGAGCACCATCTTTTGGGCTTCGGAGCTTTGGTAGTAATTGGTAGTGTGCAGCGCGCTCACGGTGCTCCTCCGGTCACTGGACAGCCCATGACCAGAGAGATTATGTGCTCATCTCCTCCCAGTGTAGCGCACCTAAAAGTCGTGTTCGTGGGCCCTCCCCCACTAAACAGCGGCGTTTTGAGGCTGATGTGTTCCGCGCGTTACGTCCATGGGGACTTAGCTTGGGAACTGGAGGGTCACTAGTTGAAGTCCACGCACGGACCAAGTAGGGAGTGTGGACTGGTAGCTGCAGAGGTGCCAGTTCTCCTCCTGGCCACTGCCGAGGTGCCCTTGAGCAAAGCACCGGACCCCCTAAACTGCTCCCCAGGTGCTGTATAGTAGCTGCCCACTGCTCCTAATACTAAGATGGGTTAAATGCAGAGGCTACATTTCACTGTGTGCATGTGGGACAATAAAAGTTGATCTACATTTAAATCATTTACATGAAATGATGTTGCATTTGTTCTGATGTGTGTTTGTTGGTATCCGGTGATCACACCCAAACAACACCATCTATCTACCTATCTATCTTTCTTGTTGGTATCTGGTGATCACACCACCACACCAGCTCATTGTTTTAGCTCTACAGTAATTTTCCTCACATTTTCCAGCACATAAGGTTGGACATCACTAAAATCCATTCAGAACACCTCTGTTTCCCCCAGCAAAGCATCACAAAGAAGCAGACGTGGACACGATTCTGTTTCAGTGCCCTTCTTGTCCTGCATAGGAAAATGATCAAATTTCAAAATCAGCATAAAGGGATCCTTTTTTTCTTTTTGTGGAGACCGATGACGGTGACGGTCGATTCTTCAGTCTGAGCGATGGTGTGTAATAAGTAGGGCAGCGGTCACGCAGGGAAGGGACGGCCAAGACAAAGCACACGGGAACATTGCCTTTCATCCCCCCCCATCAGGGTGAAGAACAAAAGATTCATGGATTTAAACATCGGTAATGAGATATCTCCTGAAATTCCTGTCAGATTTCTAAAAAACAACCGACAGCAAATTACATGTAATGAATTCTGCTATGCTGCATAACTGCTGAGGCTAATGTTTCCTCCAGTGGTGTGCACGGTGCCGAACCGGGAGCAGCTCAGTGGTGGTTTAGCAGTGTCGGCATATACTGCCTAATTACCGTCATTGGGGTGTGTGGGGGGGGGGGGGGGATGTTGGATTTAGAGCAGAATGAAGTGGTATGAGGTGTCCTATGACTTCAAACCATCCCTTTCATCATGCTGTTCTTACTCCTGCTGAGTACCTCCACTCTGACACTGCTACCTTCATTGTGAAGAACCGTCCCTCTCAAGTGTGGAACCCATTCACATCAACCTCAAGGTTGTCGAGGAATGAATTCATCAGGACTGAACTTACTGACAATCTCTTCATACTATTCAACTTTTCTCATTCAAAGCAAATGGGTTTCTCTTCACCTTTCAACAGTACTTCAGTACCGGGGTCAAGTAGTGCTCGTGACTCTTGGTTTCCATGATAAAATAAGGTGCAGGTCACATTAACAGCTGAATTTGTGTAATTTGTTGTCTTTGACTACTTTAAAGAAACAGAGCAGTAAATAATAAGAAGTCCATGAAGTGAGAATCACTGCCTGCTTTTCTGTCAGGTCTCTCTGGCTCACAAGTATTCAAACAATCCCTCGGTTCTAAAGGTTACTAAAACAATTCAGTTATTTGAAGCAAAAGCCTTTAAACCTGTTTGCACCTGTTGGAACCTGATGGGACCTGTTGGGACCTGTTGGGACCTGTTGGGACCTGTTGGGACCTGTTTGCACCTGTTTGCACCTGTTGGGACCTGATGGGACCTGTTGGGACCTGTTGGGACCTGTTGGGACCTGTTTGCAACTGTTGGGACCTGTTGGGACCTGTTTGCAACTGTTTGCACCTGTTGGGACCTGTTGGAACCTGTTTGCACCTGTTGGGACCTGATGGGACCTGTTTGCACCTGATGGGACCTGTTGGGACCTGTTGGAACCTGTTTGCACCTGTTGGAACCTGTTGGGACCTGTTTGCACCTGATGGGACCTGATGGGACCTGTTGGGACCTGTTGGGACCTGTTTGCACCTGTTGGGACCTGTTTGCACCTGATGGGACCTGATGGGACCTGATGGGACCTGATGGGACCTGATGGACTTGATGGGACCTGATGGGACCTGATGGGACCTGATGGGACCTGATGGGACCTGATGGGACCTGATGGACTTGATGGGACCTGATGGGACCTGATGGGACCTGATGGGACTTGATGGGACCTGATGGGACCTGATGGGACCTGTTGGGACCTGATGGGACCTGATGGGACCTGATGGGACCTGATGATGGGAGAATGTTTTTGGCATCATTGTCAAACATCCCATAATAACCTTTCATCATATTGTGATTCAAGTGTTCTGAGAGAAAACTAGACTTCTGCTCCTCCTCATGTCTCTGTTTTTGAGGCTTTAGAACATCTAGTCTGTGACGGGAGACTTTGACCAATCACAGGTCATTTCAGAGAGAGAGAGCGTTCCTATTGGCTGTGCTCCGGCTGGTGGGCGGTGCTTGGTATTTCCTCAACTTGATCTCAACATGGCTGCCGGGTCACAAACGTTCTCATTCTACAGCTAAACAGTAACTACAAGATGTTCTAATCATATTTATATGATATATTTGCTCCATTTCTGCCTACTGCTGCTTTAAGTAACACACTGTAAGAAGTAGAGTGGACGCTCCATGTGATTTACACCCAGCTGAGCCTTGGTTTTTCATGTTGCTGCCTCTATAGCTGAGTATGTATAGAAAACACCGGAGCTGTAAATAAGCAAATAAAAGGGCAACGACAGACGTTTACAACTGACATCTATTCCAATCAGAAGCTGTGGTGTAATGTAATGCTGGGCCATAAAAGTGAGATTCCCAAGTCCAAGATGATGGGCCCAATTTGTCCTGTAACACGAGTGAGATGATTTAATTAATACATGAGACGGGAGGACACAATGTAGTCGCTGCAGAAACACACTGATGGAAAAGAAAACCAGACAGGTGAAGCACCGACTGTGTTGACTCAGAATACCAGACTGATAATTGGATTAAAACACAGTTCAAGGTATAAATATATATATATATATATATAACCCAGGACATACTGCTTTGTTCAAACAATAAACAATTATATGTATATGTATATATATACTGTATATATATATATATTCATATTATACGTTCACTGAGGGTATTTCTATCAGTCACAGCTGACCATCTACGACATGTAAAGACCTTCAGCACATTTACAGTGTGATCACTATGATGTGTGCATATGTTATACACATATACGCAGCCTGAGAGTGAGGGAGTGAAAGAGAGACTGTAGACAGACAGACTGGAGAGAGAGGAGGAAATATTAACTGAGGGTTAATGGTCCAAGTAAAAGCCCACTTAGGTAATCGATGGCCTCAAATTAACGTTTTATTCCTGCCGATTGAGAGTGATAAAGCTGAGGACGATGCCGGTCCACTCAGCAGCTCTGAGAGGACTTTACTGGCAGCTGGACTTTGTTCTTGATCTCCAGGTTTTACAGTTCGTAATCACACGACACAGAACATCAGGGTTCTGAGCTTCCGGAAGAACCAACAGCAAAAATCCAACTGAGGAGTGAGATGAGACAAACAACACACCCTCTGAGGGGAGAAGACAAACCCAGTCGCTCACTCTACTCCACCAAATTGGTCTTTACAATCGACCCAGTCGGTCGCTCGATAGAAGTATGATGGCCATTACCATGCTCTATTATGTCTCAGAAGTTACCATACCAGTTTACCATTTTTTACCACTGGAGAATTGATAAAAATGATCAATAATCCCTTCAAAATACCACATTAAGACACCAAGACCTTGAGGAACACCAGAGTAAAAGCCATGCTGTGATTTGGGATCAAAAACTGTTGACATTTGGAGATTTTGGCGATTGGATGGTGAGCACTTGTGTTGTGTAAACTGCTCAAGAAACCCCCTTATTGTCAATCTAGCTAGGAAAGCCATCCATCCTCTGAATGCTCTAGGTCTCTAGTTTGATCCATCCATCCTCTGAATGCTCTAGGTCTCTAGTTTGTGGCTGTAAAGTTTCATGAGGCTGTGATTATCCTAGAGGTCACCACAGGTCATTTTATACAGTGAGGTCAATGAAATGTCTCCTATGGGGACTAACATCATCACACATGAATACAGTTGAGCTCATTGGATCCACCAGAGTCTCAGCTTTACAGTGATACACAATTTATGCAATTCAACACTGTTTATGGACCCCAGTATGCAGAAATATTCAGATACAGCACTTTAGAATAGGAGACAATAACACATTTATACTGCATGCATACAACTGTATGGTTTTTGCCCCAAACTGCATGTGATTATCATAAAGTGGGCATATCTGTGAAGGGGAGACTCGTGGTTACCCATAGAACCCATTTTCATCCACATAACTTGAGGTCAGAGGTCAAGGGACCCCTTTTGAAAATGGCCATGACAGTTTTTCCACGACAAAAAGTAGTCTTTCTGTGTTCATTTAGCCTCGTTGCCGACAAGCCGACAAAATAGGTTCCTACCTGAAAAAACACGGCCATGGTTGCGATGATCCTCTTCTCCCTGAGAGCCGCACTGAGGCTGTCAAAGTCATCCGAGTTGTACATGTAGATCTGCATCTGTGAGAGACAGAAACACACAGTTAGGTTGGAGGACACATAGAAGATTTAACCTTCACATCTGAATATCTCCCTCCCAACTGCATTTTATGCAAATGTAACGGACAATAAAGTAATCTGATCTGAACGTCACCGTCTCTCTTGGAATCTGTATCTGAAGGACATTATACGGTGTGTGTAGGAATACAATAACTACATACATTAATCAATACATTCTATAATTTCTATAGAATAATACTGCATGTGTTTATGTTCCCAAACAACGTAACTGTATCCTTAATTACCTTTAGAGATTAACATATTTTTCTCCTATATTATGATAATTTAATAACCCAACAGACACACTTATTATAAACCATGATGGGTTTTTTACTAAAAATTGTTTTGTTTTGCTTCAATAAAAATGTTCATCACGTGTTTAAATCTGTGACGGTAATCTAGAAGAAACGTTTCCCTCCAAACGTAGTTGAGAAGTTTAGTTGTATGGGACAGTCATTTTGTAGGAGACAGGCTTGCATATTACTATAAAGTGTTAAATATAATTCATCTTATACATAAAGTCATCGTTTATACAGATGACAGACAAATCTAAGTTACCACCCTGCAAATAGTCTTTTCTATTTTTTGTTTTTATTAATTCATAAGTGGAGGTCTCAACACTTCCTGCAGTTAAATACAAGCAAAACAGAAATATTAATTATTGCTCCTGATAATGTGTATACTTTCACATAGACTTGGCCGACTATCCTTTGCAACCTAACAATTGCGAAATTCCTATATGCTGCTGCTGGGAGCAGCACCTTCATGTGAATAAGTACGGACAAGTTTTCAGAATATCTGAAACAGATGAAAATGCCCAACAGAAGGAAAACTCCACATTGCAGTGTTTCTGTGAGACTTCTCAGAGTGATGTGTGCTAAACAAGCTGCCAAAACATGGAATCGACCGCTCTGAGCTTCATCTACTGGAGGAACGACTCAGCTGGACGTCTGCAGCTCACTGTTTATTCAGTGTTTGTGTGATTACAGGAATGAAGAAAAACTGCAATTCATGATTTATATGCAACTTGTGATGTGGTGGTAAACAGGAGATGGATGACCTATGACCTCTGGTCACTATGATCCATCAAAACTACTGATGAATCTATGAATAAATATCGGGCGGGAGTAAAGTAAAAAACAAAACAGAAACTCAACTAACGTTAGTCTAACGTAGTTTTAACATGTTTTTCCAGATGTTTTAATGTATGAAAAGACCCCAAATGAACACTGTAGGTGGACTACTGGATCACTATCAGCTGTTTGATCACTATCAGCTGTTAGATCTCTATCAGCTGTTTGATCACTATCAGCTGTTTGATCACTATCAGCTGTTTGATCTCTATCAGCTGTTTGATCTCTATCAGCTGTTTGATCTCTATCAGCTGTTTGATCACTATCAGCTGTTTGATCTCTATCAGCTGTTTGATCTCTATCAGCTGTTTGATCACTATCAGCTGTTTGATCACTATCAGCTGTTTGATCACTATCAGCTGTTTGATCTCTATCAGCTGTTTGATCTCTATCAGCTGTTTGATCACTATCAGCTGTTTGATCACTATCAGCTGTTTGATCACCATCAGCTGTTCGATCACTATCAGCTGTTTGATCTCTATCAGCTGTTGATCTCTATCAGCTGTTTGATCTCTATCAGCTGTTTGATCTCTATCAGCTGTTTGATCATTATCAGCTGTTTGATCACTATCAGCTGTTTGATCTCTATCAGCTGTTTGATCACTATCAGCTGTTTGATCACTATCAGCTGTTTGATCTCTATCAGCTGTTCGATCTCTATCCGCTGCATGCGAGGCACTAATCTTGTCGGTTAACGGTTAATAATTGTTAACGAGGGTCAGTTATCGGTTAAGAATTTTTTCCCAAATTAGGATATCTAGCGTTTGTTTATAGAATTGTATTCATATGCATTTGTTTACATCATTTGCAGTGTCTAGGAACACCTTCCTGCATGCCAAAAGCAATGCTGGGGTGTTTGTCTTCACCAAGATCAACACTGCCAATATCACGTCTAGTATTTCCTCCAGCTTCCTAATCCTCCCATAAAGAGCCCTGTGCATCGCTATTTGATCTGCTTGAGAAGTAAACAGTTGTCAAGCAGCCTGATAGAGAGTCTGTTTGGTGAATTTATTGCAGAGACGGCTCAACTGGAACAACACATTCTCCCAAACGAGAATTAATTAAAATCAACGTGTGGGATTGTGCTTGTGAATGTAGCAGTGAGAACAAGTGGAATCAGTTCAAACACAGCAGTGTTTGCCCTTATGATGGTGATGGGTGCTTTCTCAAGGTGAAATGGGACAGTGGTGACTCTACTGATGATATGAAGGCAACATTCAGCCATCTGTGACAGTTAAAGCTGAGTGACATGGAGCACAAGAGTTTAAAATGTGTACCGGGCCACACAGGGAACGTAAGCAGCGCGTGGCGGCTGCGAAACCTGTTGATTTTTATTTCGGCGTCCATGTTAACAGGTTAGAGCAGCCGCACTGCTGACTGCGTCTCAGCTGCGTCTCTTCTAGAGATTCAAGGTCTCGCCTATTTTTACCGCGAGCTGCAGAGTTCACAGCAACAACAGACAGTGAAGGTGATCTATTGACTGTATACTGACATCATACCAGCAACATTACTACAGTTTACATGTCTATATCTGTAGAATATCTCATAGACATGAAAAAAGTAAAGATTTATTTTTAAATCAGCACTTCCTGCTTTCGTTTCAAAATAAAAGCGCTGTGGCGTTTTTTTTTCTGTGGACAGAATTCCTTCATTTGTTAACACTAGGCTTTTATTCTGAAATATTTACAGCACCGTGTTGTAGAACATGCAGTGACTTGCAGAGCTCCATGAATTAATAAAGTACCGTGTTTTCATTGTTGATTATTACTATTATTTACAAATTACCACACACTTCTTAACCTTTTTTCTGTCTAAAATAAATATAAATAACTGATTTATAATGAGTCAGGCTGTGGTGTCTAATCCTTAGCCGGTCTGGATCAGTGTGTTTAGGTTGATGTGCTGGCACGGCAGGGCGTACATCCATCGGGCTCCACCCACTGTATGTACCCATAGAGTCCAGTAGAGGGCGGAGGCTGTGCAAGTTAGGACGAAGGTCACGATATTGTAACCCTAGTTATAAGCACAGGCGGAGCCCTCTACGAAGGAGGCTCTGCCACTCCTGCGCCACTCGCTGAAGAGGGTGTGGGATACCAGACGGCACTGGATGCCTCCTTATATACTGTGATGATGCATGTATTCGGTAGACACGTCCTGATTGGCTGGCTATGTTTATGCAAATCTCAGTAGGCGAACGCATGCGTGCGAATGGAACAGAATATTACCCATAGAGTCCAGTAGAGGGCTCCGCCTGTGCTTATAGAACCAAGGTTACAATATCGTAGCCATTTCATGTAGTGAGGGAGTTTTTTAAACTTGACCTCACTATATATGTTTACCAGTTGTAAGCGCAAGGATAATCACAGCCTCATGAAACTTTACAGCCACAAACTAGAGACCTAGAGCATTCAGAGGATGGATGGATCAAACTAGAGACCTAGAGCATTCAGAGGATGGATGGATCAAACTAGAGACCTAGAGCATTCAGAGGATGGATGGATCAAACTAGAGACCTAGAGCATTCAGAGGATGGATGGATCAAACTAGAGACCTAGAGCATTCAGATGATGGATGGATCAAACTAGAGACCTAGAGCATTCAGAGGATGGATGGATCAAACTAGAGACCTAGAGCATTCAGAGGATGGATGGTTTCCTAGCTAGACTGACAATAAGGGGGTTTATGAGCAGTTTACACAACAGAAGTGCTCGCCATCCAGTCGCCCAAAAATGCAATTCTAGCAGAAATCTCCAAATGTCAAAAGATGTTGATCCCAAATCACAGCATGTCTTTTTCTATGGTGTTCCTCAAGGTCTTGGTGCCTGAATGTGGTATTTTGGAGTGATTATTGATAATGTCCATTAATTCTTGAGTGGCTAAAATGGTTAAATTTAGCACCAAATCTGTGTAACAAATGGTATCAACCCAAAAATTGCTGCAACAACTTATGAGACACAATAGAGCATGGGGATGGACATCATATACTTCTATCATAATGTTCTAAACCCTAATACACTTTCACAAATTGTATTAATATTATAATTAATTAGCTAATTAATTAATTATTTTTTTGACTTCTGATTTATGACTAGAACAACTTGACACACAGAGCTGAGCTGCATCTCAGATTAATCTTCAGGTTCCCAGCTTTCAGATGATGTACACCACTTCTATGTGACTGAATCTACTGCTGACTGTGGTAAAGAGGGGTGGAATGGAAAAGGTTAACACGCATTTACTGTAGGTCAGCTCCTGGATGGAGCCTGTTGAGACACTCCAACAGTGTTTTATTATAGCACGTCTATAAAGTTGGGGGAATCACAAGAACCACACTTCTAAAACCTAGTATAGGTCAAGCTCCAAAAAGCTGGATCCTACAATATGCAACTCTTTTGTAATCGCCCTTTTGCCTGGTAAACACTCAAGTCTTTCAAACTGTACACCCCCAATTTCTACTGCATGGTTATTTTCTCAGACAGAGTCACAGATGACGTTATACAACTGTGTTCATGGGCTCAGCAGTACTCTCAATGTAGAGTAAACAAATCTTTATATGCAAAATCCTTTTAGAGTTTCCTTTTGCCCCAAATACGACCCTGTTTGAGTATTCAGAGCATTTGTTTTCCAAAACCTCTACCAAGATGTGCATCAGAAGAAGTGAACTATAGAGACGATAACTGCTTGAGGAAGAAAATACTGTATTTAGAAGAAAAGTTAGATTTTTTCTTATTCATCATCTGATCGTTTTGGGAGCTGCCATCTAGTGGCCTGTTGACAAACTGTAGTTTAGGACATTTCTATACATGTGGGTGGCTTGCATAGGCCGTAAGGTTTATTCATCTATTTCCATTCAACTATCTAAATATTCAGCTCTTTAAGGACATTAGTGCTATATCTTTACTTGTTTCTACTATTTATACATTTTTAAATATTAAGCTTTATTCACATTTTTTTTTTCAATGTAACTCAATGGAGAAAATCTTCAAATCCTCTTAAACCTACTCCTCTTTGAAATGCTACTGCTTTCACATACTTTTAGCTACAGACTTCATTTACACTTTAAACGGGTTACAAGACTTTGAACTATTAAGCTATGATTCAGCTTTTTGATAACTTTTACAGTTTTTGATTTATCACAGTTTAAGTTTTATGCTGTTTTCAGACTTTTTCTGAGTTTATAATGGGTGTGTATTGCGCTGCTTTACAGTGATGACATCACTCACACTCTAACCCTCTCTGCATTTTTCCTTTTTTCAAAATGTTCTGGCAAAAAACCTTGTTGGTGCCACAACTTCAACTCCTCATACACAATTAATACCTCAAAACGTAGGTATTTTTGTCTTCTTTCAGATGATGTTCCCATTTCAGCAATAGGTCTTACAGTTTGGGAATTACCTGCTTCAAAGCACCAAGAGATCCCTTCCTCTCTCTCATCCGCTGCAATGTTAATTCACCTCTGAAAGTCTGGAACAAAAACTAAATGTGGAGACTTTTTAAACTGCCAGTTCGCAGTCATTTTTAACTTTATCCACACAGACGACACGTCTACATCTTCATCAAAGTCTTGAGGTGCTCAAACTGAAGAGATTTTAGCTATACAACTTATAGTTTTTAACTGAGGAGGTCTTTTTCAGGTAGTACCTTCTCTGTGTTTTCACCAATCATGCCCAACCATGACTCAGCACTTTCAGGTGCTCTCTGATTGGTGCGTTGCTCTTCAGCTCTATCTGGGATCTCTGTCTTCTTTCTTAATTGTTAACAGATTCAAGTCTTCAGATGTTTCAGGTTTAGAAGTACCTCTGTCTCTCTCACACATACATACGAATGTTTATGCTTTTATTCTCTCTCTCTCTCTGATTCTATCTCTCCTCTCCTAAAGCTTGTACAGTTCTTTTTAAGCTTCCCTTCATTGGCTCCCTCCCATGTCAGATCAGACTTTAAACTGTAAATGGACACGCCCCTTCATACCTGCCTCATCTCCTTAAACCTTGTGCTCTCAGAATACAGGGCTTCCTGTCAAAGTTCAAAGGAAGTCAGAAGGCCAAAGGGCCTTTTCCTATCATACAGCCCCCCCCTCTTCAAAATAAAAGCCCGATACAGTAACGGTTTCTCAACAGGAAGCTCAGAATGGGGCTTGTTGTAATTTATTTTTATTTTAAACAGAATAATAATAATCCACAATTAAAGGCCGGTACTCTATTAATATATGGAGCCATGTAAATCACTGCATTTTCTACAACACTGTCCTGTAAATATTTCAGAATAAAAACCTTGTGTTAACAAATGAAGGAATTCTGTCCACAGAAAAAAATGCCAGAGGGCTATTATTTTGAAATAAAAACAGGAAGCATTGAGTTAAAAATAAATATGAACTTTTTTCATATATGTGACATATACTATTCAAATGATTGTTTTCACTGTCTATTTTCCATCCATCCATTCATCTATCTATCTATTATCCAACAGATACACACAGAAATCAGCATTCATTTGGAATCTTGTTAGGTTTAAAAACTTAAAGGGAAAATCAAGACTACAAGTCTTTCAGAGTGTCCAAATCGTTTTCTCATTCACTCACTTGTTTGTTTCCTCTCTAAACGGAGCTTTAAGCCTCCTGCTCTGTCTGGATTGAGACAGTGTGTAGACATATTACTGGTGAAGCAGTCATTGATTTGCGGCCTGCCCTCACCCTGCCAACACAAACCTATTGTATGTGTGTCACTGCTCATTTAGCATTTTGGCCCACTGCACCACGTTCTCCATATTTATAAGAGAGAGCTTCCAGCATGCAAACACAACTACAGGAGCGTCTGCCAAGACTTGAGCACAGACAGTGCTGGCGGAGGATTCAGATCGCCAGCAACATCCTCACACTGCTGTCGATTGGTCAATAGCTGCTTGAGGATGGCTAGCTGTGGTACCAACTGTGTACAGATGGGACACATCACTGTGTCTGTAGATGTCTCATTAAATTAAGTACAATATGAGGCTTCTTTAAGTTGAGTTGAGTTTTCAACAAATCACCATAAAAATGGGGGCTCTGTGGAGGTGTTCATTTACTGAGGCTTTAAAATGCATCATCAAACCATGTCCACATACTTTTCTACACTTTTCTCTGCAGCTGTTTGTCATAGTTTTGGCCCTTTAGTTCCGATTAAGTGAAATCTAAATTCTATAACATACAAAAGGCCTTTTTCTGCGCTTTTCTTGACCTGCACGATGCCACCTCCATAAAGACGTGGTTTTAGTGCGGAAGAACTTTGCTGGCCTTTGGGATGAACGGGGAAAGCCAAATGCAAGCCAGACCTTACCACCCAACATCCGTGTTGGACCTCACTAATGCTCTGGTGGAAACCTGGAATCTGGTGGAAAGCCTGAAACCAGACGAGTGGAGGCTGCTGTATCAGCAGATTAATGACCATAAGAGTTTTACATGGCTGCTAGATAAAGTCATCGTGTTTTACACCTGGGGGTGCACAGCTACAGCTACTTTAAATAAGATGGTGGATGAAGAGACAAAGACGTGAACAAACTCCAGCTGAGCTGTGGCTCAGCACTGAAACCTGATGAACTGGATTATAAAGTAATTCTCAGCTATGGCACACCACACTATTTCTCCTGTGATGTGATGTCCAAGTTCCTGATTAGCATCATTAATCAACAACTGGCCAAGGCTGAAATGGACCAGTCCCACTTGGTCCAATTAGTCATTAGGTCCAAATCATAATTATAATGGGCCTAACAATCATAATCTGTGATAATGTATGTAGCTGAGAACCAAGCGTGCTGCTGGGCCTATACATATATCTATCGTTACATGGATATGTTAGCCTATATGATACATTAAAATAATGTTTTGTGTCAGTATATTCCACAACTAGCACTTTTTTACCTGGTGCACATTTCACACTAGCTGTGTCTAACATCTATACAATTAAAGGGAACATATCAGGCTCATCTCCAGGTTCATAGGTTGGGTTCCTACTAGAACATGTTTACATCCTGTTTCTACTCCTGTCTGTCTGAATATACCTGTACCCCCCCCCCCCCTCTGTCTCTTTAAGCCCCCCCTCCTGAAGAAGCCCAGTCTGCTCTTATTGGCTCAGAGAAAAATATGGTGCACCTTTACAAAGGTAGTTCTCCAGTTGTGGGCGGTATATTCTGATGAGCTGCATGTAACATAGGAAGGGCAGCCAGATATGATTGGCTGGTTGAATCCCATGTTGTCTGATCTAGACAGCCCATAATAAACTGACTGGGTCGTCTTATCTCACAGTCTGTGGGTTGATAGGAACTCCAGATACCCAGATGGACGTGCACGAGCACTGACAGAGAGAGTTTTTCATGATATGTCCCCTTTAATAGGCACAATAAATTCACTGATGTAGACCTTCTGTATATTACACCGTCCTATCGAGTCCCATTTTGTAATTGTCTTACAAACACAACGTGACCTAAACGATGACGGTTCCACAGCACTGAAAGTGATCCGTTTCTTGCTGTAACAGCGTTCTAACTCGGCTGTGTTCGGTGCTGATCCCATACAGAGCCACAGCATGAGCTGAAGAGGAAGGAGTTGTTTCATAAGTTGTTCTAGATAAATGTGTCATCACAAATGTAACAGTCTTCAATCACTCTGCTGCTCTGCTCATTAATCCAGCCACAGGCAGACGTTTATGTGGCTCAGGTCTGTAATTGACTCCCTCTGTAGTGAACTCTATTGTGTTGTAATGGTGAGAGTCACTACTTTGTGCTCATGTTTGTCTTTGGAATGTCTTTGAACTGAGTCTCCTTACATATCAATATTCCCCGCTGGCACCATAATAAATCTGTCAAACTATGTGAGCGCTCTGTCTATCTGCTCTCACCTCCTTGTGATTCCTATGATCTGCCAGGATATTGGAAAAAAAAAAAAAGCTTTATCAATAACAGGAGGCAGGAAAAGATATAATCTGTAGCAATAGAGTAAGGGTAAAGAAAGACACAGAGACAGACAAAGGTTGGTAAATGGTGCACTGGGAGGAGGAGGAAGCCTGCCTCCCTGTTGGCGATCAGCCTCGGGGGGAACAACACCTCCCTTCCTGGAGTTCAAAAGCCTGAGAGGGAGAGACACTGCTGAGCCTGGAGGCGAGCCATCTCAACAAAAAACAACTGATTTATGATCTGCACAGAGAAACACTTTGGAGAGGAGAGGGGAACCCCCCGTCGCTCCCGAGGCAAGCAGGGTCCACTTTCCTACTTTTACATCTTCACATCAGGTCCAAACACATCACTCAGCCAGTCTGAGGCAGCAACCTGTAATCAGAGCTGGAGGAAGGCTGAGGGGGGGGGTCAAGGCCTCGGTTAAAAATATCTCATCTTTCCTCTATGCTCCGTCAGCCCAGAGTGAACAGGAACACTCTGGGTGTCCAGAACAACATCCCACAGAGCCGAGCACCTCTATCACACTGAAGAAAAACTAAAGAGTGAAGAGCTCATTAGAACCAATCAGAGCCTTCCTGTGAACCTGGGATGCATTCTTATTACTGAATACATCTACAGAGGTGGAACAACAGTGGGAGGAAGATAAATCTCCTTTAATGTCAATGTTGACACCATTGTTGTTCTTCTTTTACTATTAAAGTCAGGGTTGACGATGTTCTCCAGTAGACACTATTTGTTATATTGGTTGAAATGGTCTTTACCCCCCCGACAGCGATCCATTACTGATGAGCTCTGAAAAAGGACCGGAAAAGATCCGTCATCTGTAGCTGCTGTAATCCTGTAAAAATCCTGTTGCCTTGAAAGGAGCCCCGAGGGGAGGGGGGGGTTTAGACGGAGCTCCTGAGGCGATGCTACATTCAAGTTATGCTAGCTTTCCAACATCGTCGACCCTATTTAATGATGTGATAACTCGTTCTGTATTTCTGGAAACAGTCCAAACAGAATTTAGCTGTGATTATTGTGTCCCAGTATAAATTTATAACTTCAGTGACCTTTTCATCACAAAATAACACATTTTGTGATAATTTGCGTTAATGTTTAGGAAGGCAAGGATACACCTTGCTAACCAAGCTAGCTTGCTCTAGCGTTAGCTAGTAATTTAGGATTTGCTATGCTAGCGGTACCTGGCAAATGCCGAATTCGAGGCTTCAAAACGGTAGTCCACAAACCAGTGGGTGACGTCACGGTGACTACGTCCACTTCTTTAGTTTATGAAAGCAACCAAAACAGTACATAAGCATGAACTATAACACTGATGTTGCTGGTTGTCATTTCTCTGTAGTTTAAATCTTATCCTTGTTTCAGTCAGTGTTTGATTTGGCTCTGTTGGGTCCAGATCCTGCTTTTGTTGTGTTTTCTGCAGTTGTTATTACCCAACAATGTCAACCTGCTGGTGGCACTAAATTAAAAGTCAAGGGAGCACCAACGTTAGTAGGATCGGAAGCATGAATGTCTGTACCAAAGAATGTAGATGTGTAGATATTTTACCAGATAATCAGAATCATCATGCGGGAATCATGAATTTCTTTACCAAATTTCATGACGATCCATCCAGGATGATATTTTAGTCTGGACCAAATAGGTAACCGACCGACCAACGTTGCTTTGCCTGGTTCCAGATGCCTGAGTCACTGGTTTGTTCAGTGATTCTAACAGAACTGGTTTTATGTCCACTGATGGCCAGTTCACTTGGATGTTAGCTACCGAGCTCCATCCATAAAAAACTAGCGAGAGAAAAATGGCAACAACGGTGGATGAAATGGACGCAGTGTGAGTGTGTGGGTGTTATATGATCATCAAACACAGATGTGATGTAGTGTAATGTACTCAATGAAGCATTAATATGTGGGAAGGTAAGCACAGGAGACTGCCTCTCACCATGAACAGGCTGCGGTGATGAATACGGCAGCCTGCACTGCTGACACCTAAATGCATCATTATTATAGATGTTCTAAGTGGTTACTGAGGGAGAGGAGGACCAACTGATTTAAAGCCAACAAACCACCTGAAAACTAAATGTACATGCATTCATTATATGATGTTACAAGATTCGATTATCTATCACTGTGAACAACTCTCCTCAAGCAGGAACTCAGAGGACGAAAACTGGAACGGTCATGACAAATCCACACACACTCTTTAAAATGGAAGACAACATGAATTTAAAATATAAAATCTCAATTTCAATCAAAGACAACATGTGGAGGACACAATGCTCTCTTCTTTAGGAGGGTCCAGGGGGTCTTTAGGGGGGTACAGAGGGTCTTTAGGGGGGTACAGAGGGTCTTTAGGGGGGTACAGAGGGTCTTTAGGGGGGTCCAGAGGGTCTTTAGGGGGGTCCAGGGGGTCTTTAGGGTGGTCTAGGGGGTCTTTAGGGGGGTCCAGGGGGTCTTTAGGGGGGTCCAGGGAGTCTTTAGGGGGGTCCAGGGGGTCTTTAGGGGGGTCCAGGGAGTCTTTAGGGGGGTACAGAGGGTCTTTAGGGGGGTCCAGGGGGTCTTTAGGGGGGTACAGGGGGTCTTTAGGGGGGTCCAAGGGGTCTTTAGGGGGTCTAGGGGGTCTTTAGGGGGGTACAGGGGGTCTTTAGGGGGGTCTAGGGGGTCTTTAGGGGGAGATAGCAGGTCAACAGTAGATGTCATATAGAAGTGGTGTACATCATCTGAAAGCTGGAACCTGAAGATTAATTTGAGATGCAGCTCAGCACTGTGAGTCAAGTTCTTCTAGTCATAAATCAGAATCAAAAAAATTATTAATTAATTAGCTAATTAATTATAATATTAATACAATTTTTGAAAGTGTATTAGGGTTTAGAACATTATGATAGAAGTATCTGATGTCCATCCCCATGCTCTATTATGTCTCATATGTTGCTGCAGCAATTTTTGTGTTGATACCATTTGTTACACATATTTGGTGCTAAATTTAACCATTTTTTTTTGATCCATCCATCCTCTGAATGCTCTAGGTCTCTAGTCTGATCCATCCATCCTCTGAATGCTCTAGGTCTCTAGTTTGATCCATCCATCCTCTGAATGCTCTAGATCTCTAGTTTGATCCATCCATACTCTGAATGCTCTAGATCTCTAGTTTGATCCATCCATCCTCTGAATGCTCTAGGTCTCTAGTTTGATCCATCCATCCTCTGAATGCTCTAGGTCTCTAGTTTGATCCATCCATCCTCTGAATGCTCTAGGTCTCTAGTTTGATCCATCCATCCTCTGAATGCTCTAGGTCTCTAGTCTGATCCATCCATCCTCTGAATGCTCTAGGTCTCTAGTTTGATCCATCCATCCTCTGAATGCTCTAGGTCTCTAGTTTGATCCATCCATCCTCTGAATGCTCTAGGTCTCTAGTTTGATCCATCCATCCTCTGAATGCTCTAGGTCTCTAGTTTGTGGCTGTAAAGTTTCATGAGGCTGTGATTATCCTAGAGGTCACCACAGGTCATTTTATCAAACCAGTTTTCCCTCTCCAAAATGTCGCATAAATTTGGAGCATTATTTCCCAACCAGACTGAGACTTCAGCCTCTTCAAGAAAGTAATGTCAGGATAGCTGCGGGTCTCAGAGAGTTAACTTAAGAACAACAATATTATGTCATCTTTGCTAGGTCCCGCCCCTCAAATGCAGACTGGCCAATCATAGCGTAGCATCAGCCAGCTCTGACCAGGGTCCGACCACTCTCCGGCTCTGCTCCGTAGACTCTCATACAGTCCTTTCAGGTTTTCTTCAGTTTCAGGCTGGTTCAGTGGATCTGGAGCTCGTCCTGGTTAAATGTTGTGTGATAGTGATACTCGTTACCCAGAGAGGTTGGAAGGAGGTGTTCCTTTCTAAAACGTTAACATTTCTACATAAAAACCTGTGGAGCTAACATTAGCAGAGTACGTTTGCACAACATTAACTAGCGTTAGCACTTCTATGCTACGCTAGCTACTGAAGGTATACTGAACTACTGAACTATTGAAAATACTACCGGCTTTACAGGAACAGAGTTGTTCCTTCAGTTCATCGTCTTCTGTCTCCATCACCAGGTGATGATGGTTCACTTCCACACTGTGATCTGTAGCTTTAGCTTCTATCTTTATCTTTTTAACGTGTTTTCACAGCTCAATCACTTTAACATCCTGATATATATCCTGCTAACACGTAGCAGAGACTCTTCTGTCTGCTTCTCTCTGAAATCACTTCTTAGTTTTACCAAAAGCTGGATAATATTTGCTCAGGGAGTGACATCAATAAATCAAGCACTTCATAAACATTGCAATGTGATCTCCCAGAAAAATGTGAAATGACCACGACCTCTTGACAGTGCATGACGTGGTGGTGATGGCGTGGAATGTGTTAAAACGATGTGCCGACACCACGGCTGGTGTGTGTTTGAGAGAGACAGTGAGAAGATGGACTGTTGCATGCTATGTTTCTGTAAGTTATTAATAACTTACTTGGAATGCTGGTCACTTTTTGACCCGCCCACCCGAACCCGCAATATTTTTAAGTAAGCTCAGCCGAACTCGCCCAACCCGCGGGACCTGTGCATCACTAGCGTGCACCCTACAGCGGCTGCAGTCCAGAGGAGAACAGTAATATACTGTAGAGGAGATGGGCTAAAGGAAAATGTACTGAATTCAGGAGAGGAAGAACATTATTTAAGTCTTATTTCTTCTCGGAGACACACTGTGAACAAGGACCAGTCTTATTTTGACGAAAATATTTGTACATTAGCAGGAATGAAGCACCACATGAAGTGAAAGCAGCGCTCTCTTTATTTAAATGTGAGAGTGCAATGAAAATATGTTGTTCCTAAAAACAAAGAATAATTGTGATAAATAATAGTGATCTCAATATTGGTCAAACATAATCGCCAACAAATAAACCAGCATAGAGTTAGTTTGATAGAAATGGTTAAATCATAAACATGTTTGAGATGGGATGTGAACTGGTCACCACTCGTAGACATACTGTAGGCGACCTGCAGCGAGGGGCATTGCCTTGTTTTTAATAGAAATATAATGAAACTGTCCTCATGAGAAGAGCATTTGTCATTTGTTTACCTAAACACAACGTATGTTTACCTGCAGCTGTGTGAATTATGACTCCTTTCTGCCAGTAACAAAGGTGGAAGTAGTGTAACATTAATAGTGCCAAAAAACCTTTTAGGGAGGAGGTTGTAGTAGATAGATGGTACAAACAAAAAAGCTTGTGACTTGGATATAAGATGCTTTTTGTTTCCTGTTTCCTCCCAACAGTCAGCACTATTCTCTTTGATTCTGACCTCTGTCTCCCTCATACTAAGGAGATGTACTGTGTATTAACGAGTGAGTTGGCAAATCAGCAGTCAATTCTTTATAGTAGTTCGTGGCGGTTTTGGAAGCCACTGATGAATGATGCAGTCCTCCTAACAAAGGTATCAGATCAGAAATAAAAGGGTCATTTTGGAAGTAGAGCTGGGCGATAAACGTCTGTGGAACCTAAAAGCAGCACAACTAATTTATTCCATCAGCTGGACGCTGAAACACAGCGGAGGACATCGATAGACAGACAGCCTCAACAAAGCCCGGTCTCTCGTTATATATGTCTATGTTGGCATAGGCTACATTTATTTATGCATTTCTTTATGGTCTACATATGAGAAAATGTGTTTTTATGGGCTATCACTGTCACTTATCTGATGGGATTATTGCACATTTTGTTGCCGTTTTCGTTTCAATAAAAGGAAAATCCTTGAGGTCTAATTTTTGTCCTCATCTCTCACTAGACGAAAACAGTAAAGTACAATAGAAGTAAACAATGACCGCAAGTTTGAGGAACGTTTGACAGCTCGTGTCGTCGGCTCACCGGGGCTCCGACCCTCAGCAGCTGTATAAGTGACTGAGATCAGAGGGTGAGAGGAGACCGACGCTCTGAAGACAAGGACGTCCTCTCCCTCTCTCTCTCTGTCCCTGTGTGTGTGTGTGTGTGTGTGTGTGTGTGTTTGTTTTTAAGGAAAAAAGAAGATACAAATTGTAATTCGGATGTGGTGTGAAAAGAATAACTTATTTTAGGTCATATTGCTCAGCCCTATTTGGAAGGCAATGACAAACATATTTTTCCCTCTTAGGTCAGACTCTCCCTCAACATCTTTAGTATGACACCATCTAATGGGACAGGCCCTACTCTGCCTCTGATTGGCTCGTACGATACGATATGATACACTTTATTGTCCCCTTGGACTCGTTGCCTTCGTTGGTTGGTTGGGTTTAGGCATGAGGAGTGAGATTGGTTAGGTTAGAGCAGAGGTCAGCAACCTGCAGCTCTTTAGCCGCTCTCCAGTGGCTCCCTGTGGCTTGGACAAAAAATTATATAAATGAATAATGGTTATTTTTTTTACATTTTAACTGTAATTAATCATTGTTGTAGGCCTAGAGTGATTCTTACATTCTCCAATTGCAAAAATGTGTAGCCTATATTAGGGCGTTTTGTGGCTACAGACAGATTTTTTTATTTATTTTTTGGCCAAAAATGTCTCTTTTGATAGTAAAGGTTGCTGACCCCTGAGTTAGGGTAAGAATATCAGGCTAAGCCAATCAGAGGCAGTGTAGGGCGGATCATGCCTTCACCATAGTAAGACAACAACAACCAGGAGACGATGTGTAACTGCAGCTTTCAACCTGAAAAACGGTAACAAGAGTTTTTATTGGCACTGGCGACAAAATGTATAATATTGATAGAATCTTTTTATGTGAAATATATATATATATATATATATATATATATACAGTGCATATGAATGTGTTAAGAGCTCAAAAACCTTTTAAGTGTTTAATTACTCTCAACATGAAACCTCCACCTTAATTAGCTCTGAATGCTGCCATTAGATGTATAATGGTAATACAGACGGAGATGAGGTTACATACACAGCTAAGGCTGTGATTTAGTCGACGGTGTCTGTCTGTATTTTCTATTAACCCTCTGGTGTCTGAGCCATTCTTTGCTATTTTTGGTCCGCCTGGTCTCTTTTTGTAATAGCTACTCTAGAATCTCAACACTGTAATGCATAATCATGACACAAATCTTTTTTTTTCAGGACAAACCGGGCTATCAGATTATGTAGGCTGCAGTGATGTCACATGAATATATAAATAATTTAAATTACCATAAAGACAAGAGAAAAAATAAAACGGAAATTGAATCTCAGAAATTTATTCAAACCACACAGAGAACAATAAGATACAAGGTTTTGGGCTTTTGAAAAATGTTCTCCCAAGTCTCTGGCCCAGTGCACCACGGCTAGCGACAACAACAACACAACATTTTCAACGCGGATAAATGGATAAATACTCACGAAAGACTTTACTTTTATGAAGTCTCTGAAAAAAAACACTGTTGTTCCATGCTCGATTACAAACCGTCTGAAAAGAATACGATCGATACTGACCCCTCATTAGAAAGCTACCGTGGTGGCGAAGCAGCTGCAAGTCAAAGTTAGTCTCTACACCACAGCGTTCAGAAGATATCCTAAAAAGAGTAAAGTAAGGTCTCCTTCTCTTCTTCCTCTTCCTGCTGCTCCCTCAACCCCTGCTCACCTCTAAGGCAGGTCAGCTGCGGCTTTTCTCACCCAGCTCTTCTACAGACAGAAGCTGCAGAACCAGAGGCCCGTACTACGAAGCGAGTTCAACATACCCTGGGTATGTTCTCGTTATCTGGCTTAACCAACCCTAACAAACGAGTTCCAGCTAAACTGTCCTACGAAGGTGGTTATCAACTCGGTAAGTCAACCCAGGGTTTCTCTATCTGGTTATGAGCGCGTTCACGTGAACTGGGCGGTGTTTGCAGCATCTGACCAATCACAGACATGGACAAGTCCACTGTCAGCAGACAGACAGACAGAGCAGCACATATTACAAAGGAAGAGTAAACTATATTAGACAAATACGAAGAAGTTAAACACTTAATCCAGACTAAAAGTAACACAGTTGAAGCTGCTAAATGCAGGAAGGACAGCTGGCAGAAGAAAAAACTCCCGATGTGTGAATGCGTAAATTAACAGACTTATTAATTTAACGGAACACTCAAAAGTCGGATAAAGTCGTCGGGTTATAAATAGCAATAAGAAATTATATTGATGGTTGGATGGATGGTTACACGTTATTATACCCATTATTAAACAAACGGCGTGTATAACTATTTAAACCTTCTGTCAGATGCGTCCCCGTCTCCTGCGGTGTGAAACGGACTCAAGAGCAAGTAAAAAAATAAATATAAAAATATAATTCAAAGCAGTAAACACCCGCAGCATAAATCCATCTGTCCTCCCTGCATTTGTCAGTTTAAACTGTGTTGTTTTTAGCCTGGATTATGACTTAAACTTCTTCGTATTTGTGTAATATTACCATACGATCTGCACACTGAGCTCTGATTGGTCAGTAGACGGTGTTTTTCTTCGAGTTGATCTCTTATCTGGAACATAACCTGCTCCGGAGCAGGTTAGCCGTTCAGCGTAAGTTACCATGGAGATCTACCCCGGTAAGAAGTGATCCACCTTCGTAGGACGGAAAACATAGGGTTAACCCTGAAGTTACCTCGATAACGCCAAATCCTGCTTCGTAGTACAGGCCTCAGCTCTGCTCGGATCTATGTCTTGTTAGCAAACAGACATATACACAAGGAACTTCTAAGTCAGAAGACGCGAGTGCCTGCCTTTTGACCATCTAACTTCAACCAACAACGAAGTTAGTACCAAGCCACCAAGCTGCAGAAACAGGACTGGACCAGTTTCCCTCCGACTGCACAACTGGATCTCACACAGCAAGGACTACATCTTGGACCCTGGAACCACAACCTTCTCCAGTCTGCTTTCTCCAATCCCTCCTTGGAATTACAACCCTTTCTTCTGGATTGGTAACGTACTGGGCCTTACAATAGCATTAGCATTGCACACGGCTGAGCAAGACTGTTCAACTTAACTTCTGTGAATGTACCTGTATTGATATGTTTAATGTTATTCATTGAGTTTTACTGTTGTGATATTATTTGTAGTGAGGATATTTGGTTAGCTGGCTTTGCGACATCTGATGTGTTTAGTTCATGCTCCACACAGACATAGGATCTTGCATGCAACTAACCATCTTTTCTAACCCACTGCATTATCCGACACACATTAAGATCACTTACATAAACTGTGAATTGGTTTTAAACACAAACATACACATTCAGAATATCCCAACCGCCACATCACATCTCTGTGTTCTCCCTGAGCCCATGTGCTCCAAAGAACAAAGAGACCATGTGGTGACAGCCTGGCGGCCATCTTTGATCCAGCCATCTTTGTAGTTTTACAGTGCTCGCCATTTTGTTTGTAGGCCATGCAGACATCACAGACAGGTACCCATCTTGTCTTTGTCTCTCTCTCTCCCTCTCTCTCGCTCTCTCACACACACACACACACATGCTCACACACTGTGTTTGTTTTGTTTAGTTTAATTATTTAGTTAGATTAATATTGTGTTTTAACCTTTATTATCTTGTAAATAAATATTTGTGGATTATACATGCTGGTCTGTTTAATGTTGTACAAGAGTGAATAATGCCAACCGCTGCTGTGTCAAGAACTCCAAAATCCTTCAACCTTTACTATCTATTGATATAGTGATTTTTGGTTATAGTTATTAATTTAATTATTATTCAAAGTTCCAAATTGATAGTTTAGTATATTTAATTAGACTTATCTATGAGACTACATTAAATTGCTATCATTTTCTCTTTGTTTCAAAGAGTGGTGCCGCGAGGATGATTTAATGTAAATTAAATCATATTATTCATTATAATTAATAATTATTTTGATAATTATTATTTACTTTTGATAGCCATTTTAATGTCTTTTGAGCTTATGTACCAATATAATTGGTGCCCTGTTATTATTAATATATATTGATAATTTAGTAATATTAATTTTATTAATATTGATAATTATCTTTAATGTTTTCTAATAATTAGACCAGCTCCTATCTGCGTCCCCAACATTATGGTGCCCCATGTGAGGCATAGTATTGTTGGCAAATTATTCATAATTGTGCAATATTAATTTTCAGCATAATTTTTGTTTAAAACCTCAAATTTCATATTCCCCTTCTAAACAAACCGAAAGTGTTGACATTCTACACCACTAGTCTTCCACAGGAGTAGACGTCCAGCTGTATTTTTAAACAAGTACATTGTGGTTAGAATTGTAATTTCAGAGATTTTGATTATTAACACTTTAAGCCTTCAATGTTATTTTTAGAACTCACTTTTGCTGCTAATTCAAGTTAACCTACTTTGTAGAACTTGAAAGAATTTTGGTTCAGCGTTTGAATACTAAGTATTCAATGCAATCTAGTCAAGTTGTCATAAATTGCTGTTAGTCTAAGTTTTCCTTTAATGACACAGCGTGCCACCGGCCCTGTGTAACATAGAGAGCTTGTACCTTGCTGTCACTGCCATGCATTTCAGCCTGACTGAGTTAAATTGAGCCTGATAGAGCCACAGTGTGCTACCAGCCCTGTGATATAAGTTTGCACCGAGCTGTTACTTTCACGCGTTCCAGCTTGAGTCACCTTTAAGAGACAGCATCCCAACTGTTACTGCCCTTCATCTCAGTTAGTGCATGTTGTGTGTAAGCAAACTTGTTTTGTAAACCTGTGTTTACTTTACTGGCCCCTTTTACTTTCTGCCAACTAGAGACACTAGTTGGTGTTGTAGCTACCCCTCCTCCACAGGAAGCTACCCCCATAGTGTAGGCCAGGACATTGTTGTTAGGCTAGTGTACCTACTGCTACACTACAAGGTGTCTGCCAAAGCAACACCATAGCCACAACATTATTTTTCTTGGTACTAGACACCTTGTTTAGTTTCACCCTGCATTCCAGGCATAACAATGGAGAACCCCTGTGTAGAGCTTTTTATTTCCTCCCTAGCACAGAGCCTAAACCCTGGCTGCCCTGAACTCATCAGCAGGTTGAGTTTCAGTGAGTGCAGGAAAGAAATGGAATCGCTACTCACAGACAGGTGTGATGCGCAGACCGCATCCAAAGACTCATTGTTTAAATGCTTGCTTCTGATATTTCACAGGCAAACCAGTCTTGCCCTTCAGAGCAAAGCACTCCTGGAAAAGGAGATAGATTCCCTAAGAACGCAAAATGCTTGTCTCCTCCATGAAGTTCAGACAGCAAACAAAAAGATGATGCGTTACTTAGAAGACCTGTATTCAGCAGAGTCAGATCTTTGCTCGCACAAAGAACAATTGTTAGGGCTTAGACTAGAATGTCTTTCCCCACCACAGTCTGTCAGCCATTGTGATTCTGGTTACTCTGATTCACACTCCTCACTTGATGAGAGGTTAACCCCCTCTCCACTCAGAAGTAAGAGATTTCCAACTGACTCAAAGTCCTTGGGAATGAAGTCAGCTCCACTGAGAGAGAGTGCTAACAGCTACCTGACTTACCATTTTTCTGATACTGACAGTGAAGATACATGTAGTTTATCTTCAAGAAGATATCCTGCCCCATGTTCTTCTCAGTCACTGAGACATGACACTTTCATCCGTGCTCCTCCCTCCTGTTCAGCCTCTTTTCCACTCTGTCACAAGAGTGATGACAGCTGTTCAGCCTTTGCTTCTCAGTCAGAGAGAACTTTAGCATGTGATACACAAGTGCACTGTAATGCTAATTTAGTCTCGCCTTCACCAGGAAGGACCCCACAGTGTCCCCGCCTTGAAGAGCTTGAATGTATAGCTAAAGACATTGAATGTTTTGTTCCAGACAACTGTGAACATCACATTGATGACTATTTTAGGGAATTAGATCACAGTCTAATTGACCTGCCACACGCCACGCAAAGGGAAAAGGTTAAACTTGTGTGGAAAACCAGCTCTAAAGCTGTGCACAAGTTTATACAGTCACAGCCTCCCAGTGTCAGAAATGACTACAGTGAGCTCCGTCATGCACTGATAGAAGAATTCTCCTCTACTGCTGAAGTGACCTCAGCGATGTGTGCAGCCCTCCAAATTAAACATTCACGTAGTGAGAATCCTAGGATTACTACAGACGTTTGAGGCATGCATACTTCAAAGGTAAGAATGCACCAGGCTTAGAAGAAATCCCATCTTCAAGTCCTTGTTTTTGCAGAGCCTGCACCCATGTGTTCGCACCCATGTGGTACTCAGGACGCGTCAGGGTAACCCCTCATTGCTTGAGATAAGGAAGATGACACAGATAGCTTGGGAAACTCTGGTCATTTCCAAAAGGGGGGGTAAACCAACAGAGCCTGCCAGCTCAAACACTGACGTGTCAAGCAGATCTGCCACCTCAAAAGACCACCTTCACGACAGGTCGAAGGGGGGTCACAAAAGGCTGCATAAGGACACTGAGCGTAACCGCCATGTCCCCCAGTTGCGTAGAGATAGGCATTCACACAACAGAAGTGTTAGAAAGCCATACTCTGAAATTCTGTCCCAGAATTGGCGTGACCGGTCTGACGATGACTACAGCATCTCTGACCACAGTTCAGTCTCTGACCACGGTTCAGAACATGGACATAACCTAGCAGACAGTGATAGCTACTCTGAGTGCCTCTCTGCCTCTGGCTACCTGGAGCGTTACAGCCCTGAGCCACGAGTCAAGCACAAGAGCTCCAGAGTTGTCTTCCCACGGTACTAGCTAACACATACACACCACATTATGACCGTACAGAACCCGTCATACACCTGTTCCCATTTTTTTAGGTGACACTCTCTGCATCTCACCTTAACACCTCTACATCTCTAACATTCCTGTTCTTCACTAACCCTATAAATAACAGAGAAACACTAGTTATGTATTTTATACAGTGCTATTGTTGTTGTTTTTTCTGATTTTATTTGTAACTTAGGGACTGTTCTTGCTTAGCCAAGATAGATAGTTTAACCAATGCCCAGTTGGTTAATGAACTGCCCAGATATTACCAAATTTGAATGAACTGTTGAATGAACTTTTCCAATCATGGATTCATGACTTTCGAGTTGTCCCCAGGAATGGAACTGAACAACTACCAGGTTGTTTCCAAGGACCTGTGAACTGTTCAACCCTCTAGCTTGCTCTTAAGGACGATCGACATCTTAAGACCAAAAAAGGGGGATGTTGGGACCTCACCATTCAAGATGGTGGCAAAGACAATGAGCTACACGTCCCAGGTCCTTGAGTAGCTCCACCCACGACTCAGTAACCATTTCATTGGCTACTGTAGCCATGATGACTCATTCACAAGTACGTGTGAATTTTAGACGGGATAAATAGGAAGGTCTCCTTCTCTTCCTCCTCTTCCTGCTGCTCCCTCAACCCCTGCTGACCTCCAAGGCAGGTCAGCTGCGGATTTTCTCACCCAGCTCTGCTACAGACAGAAGCTGCAGAACCAGCTCTGCTCTGATCTATGTCTTGTTAGCAAACAGACATATACATAAGGAACTTCTAAGGCAGAAGACGCGAGTGCCTGCCTTTTGACCAGCTACCTTCAACCAACAACGAAGTTAGTACCAAGCCACCAAGCTGCAGAAACAGGACTGGACCAGTTTCCCTCCGACTGCACAACTGGATCTCACACAGCAAGGACTACATCTTGGATCCTGGAACCACAAGCTTCTCCAGTCTGCTTTCTCCAATCCCTCCTTGGAATTACAACCCTTTCTTCTGGATTGGTAACGTACTGGGCCTTACCATAGCATTAGCATTGCACACGGCTGAGCAAGACTGTTCAACTTAACTTCTGTGAATGTACCTGTATTGATATGTTTAATGTAATTCATTGAGTTTTACTGTTGTGATATTATTTGTAGTCAGGGTATTTGGTTAGCTGGCTTTGCCACATCTGATGTGTTTAGTTCATGTTCCACACAGACAAAGGATCTTGCATGCAACTAATCATCTTTTCTAACCCACTGCATTATCCGACACACATTAAGATCACTTACATAAACTGTGAATTGGTTTTAAACACAAACATACACATTAAGATATTCCCAGCCCCCACATCACATCTCTTTGTTCTCCCTGAGCCCATGTGCTCCAAAGGACAAAGAGACCATGTGGTGACACCCTGGCAGCCATCTTTGATCAAGCCATCTTTGTAGTTTTACAGTGCTCGCCATTTTGTTTGTAGGCCATGCAGACATCACAGACAAGTAGCCATCTTGTCTTTGTCTCTCTCTCTCCCTCTCTCTCTCTCTCTCAAACACACACACACACACACACACACACACACACATGCTCACACACTGTGTTTGGTTTGTTTAGTTTAGTTATTTAGTTAGATTAATATTGTGTTTTAACCTTTGTTATCTTGTAAATAAATATTTGTGGATTATACATGCTGGTCTGTTTAATGTTGTACAAGAGTGAATAATGCCAACCGCTGCTGTGTCAAGAACTCCAAAATCCTTCAACCTTTACTATCTATTGATATAGTGATTTTTGGTTATAGTTATTAATTTAATTATTAATCAGAGTTCTAAATTGATAGTTTAGTATATTTAATGATACTTATCTATGAGACTACATTAATTTGCTATCATTTTCTCTTTGTTTCAAAGAGTGGTGCCGCGAGGATGATTTAATGTAAATTAAATCATATTATTCATTATAATTAATAATTATTTTGATAATTATTATTTACTTTTGATAGCCATTTTAATATCTTTTGAGCTTATGTACCAATATAATTGGTGCCCTGTTATTATTAATATATATTGATAATTTTGTAATATTAATTTGAGTAATATTGATAATTATCTTTAATATTTTCTAATAATTAGACCAGCTCCTATCTGCCTCCTCAACAGGAGGAAGAGTGAGAGATTGATGGTGTGATATATGGTGTAATGGGAGGATGGTAAAAGGAACACCGAGAGAGTTCACTGAAAGAGACTTCATGTGTCTGTTATGTTACCGAGTTCAAACTTTCCGACACACTGGTCAGTCACATGAAGCTGCTGGACTTTGGAAGCAGTGTAAACTGTTTACAGTTCTGTAGTCTGGCCTTCTGTGTTTTACATATAAATTAATTCCTGTGAGGCAAAATTGCTCAAACATTGAGAGGCATCATGAGAGGGGGAACAGGGACGGATGCACAGTGGCCTGACTTCATTTCACTCTGCTGTCTAACTCGTCCTCGCTCAAACAATACGAGCCCCGAGGTTACCGATGGCGAGACTGAAGGTGATGAGGAGGATCAGTCATTTAAGGTACACCCTGTGGCCCTGACCCTTCAGTCTTTACAAACTGTCCCGTCTAGGCCAAGATAGTGGCCAGGAAATTGAAAAAGGCCCACATATATATAGTAGGTGCAGCAGTGAGCTGAATGTAGGAAAAGACGATCAATATGGATGTACTTGTGCATGTGGTGACAAATCCTGTTGAGAAACATACACATCACCTGCAGGTTTTTGGCATGTCAAAGCCTGGATTTTGGTATACAGTACTATTCATTGCTGGAGGCTGAACGGAGCTGAGGTCAAACGAGTAAGTTAAAGGGCTGCATTTAAAAATAAAATACATAACAGAGCTTTTGAAAAATGTGTATCGTATAATAAAATGCTTCATTTCAGAAAAATGAAATAAAAAGTGGAGCTTGATTTTCCTTTTTTCTTCTGTTTTGTTGACTCCATTTGTCATCTTATCAGTCTCAACCAATTAGATTTATTTTGTATAATAATAGGACAGGACACTTTTAGGAGGTGGGATGGAAGAAGGAAACAAAGAGACGGTTCAAATGAAGAAAAAGAAGAAAAAGGGAAACTCAAGCTACACTTTTTATTTCATTTTTCTAAAATCAATCCATCAAAAGCTCTCCGTTATGTATTTTAATTTACTTATATTACTTGACATCATTTTTCTCACCATGTTGGCGTGCAGTTAAATGAAAATGGACATCCAGTATCCCTCTCAATATCTGGAGTGAGTCAGTTTGAACTGACAAAGCGTTTAAGGCTCACCTGCTGTCTTCACCTGAAGACAGCAGGTAGAACCCCCCCCCCCCCCCATCCATCCATCTCACCCCGACATACGACACAATTATTCAGTTTCTGTACTTTTATTTTGTACAAACTAATTAGATGTCCAATGTTGTAATTGCCATTTTACAGAAAGTAGAGGTAGAGAGCAACATGTTGACAGTTTCCTAAACTTTATCCAGCGAACGTCGAACAATTTCTCGTTAGACTCGAGGGAACACTTCTTCCCAAAAGAAAGTCAACCTTTCCACTATTTCTCATCAGAGTATAGATGGAGTACATCCACCTGGAGAAAAGCAACATCTTCACCATTTCTCTCCAAAACTGAAAGTACATTTCCCCCAAAGGAAAGATACGTTTTACTTCATTTCTTATCAAAGTACAGAGAATACTTCCACCCAAGGGGAGTCGGCATGTTCCCCTCTCTCATCAAGTAACAGGGAAATTTACATACTCTACACTTTAACTAACATTCTACATAACTGGTCAGACCAACCCAATAGATACTAGTTAGAGTACACAAGTATCTAATAAATTAATACTGGAGTAATGAGGAACTTAATAAGAAATAAGGGAACATTCCAGCACACTACTGCCTGAAGGTAAATCAGAAAACATACACCTGTATCAGTTTGTGATGAAATGTCACATCATCACCTCTTGATTAGATCATCTGCTACATATACACCAGGACAATATTCCCTCTGTATCTCTCAAGTTTCATCACAATATTCCCGTGTGAATATTCCATGAATATTATACTCTATTAAGTAGGGATGAGAACCAATACTTTGGTATCAAGTTGATGCCAAAACGTGACGATACTCAGGTATACCGCAGGTAGCCTATCGTGGGAACCGGGGATCAGGGCTCGAGAGTCAAATCCGAAAGGATCCAGTAAACTCACTATCGATGCACGCTATGTTCTCCCTGATGATGCTACACTGTGAACAACAAATCTGTGTTGAAATCAGCAGGACGAGAGCTAGTTAACGTTAGCTGTTAGCTGTTAGCTGTTAGCTGTTAGCAGTCGGTAGGCAGCACAGTCCTGCACGAAGCTAACAGCTAACGCTAACGGGAGGTGCCACTGATTAACATTATGATGCGTTCAGACACAGGTTGAGTATTGGGCGAAGGTGAATTCTAATGTTATCATGAGGTGTAATGTAGTCTTGTAAAAGAGAAACTTGAATAAATCCAGTTGTTTGAATGCAACATTTTCACAGCATTATGAACTAGATAACAGAGAGAGAATTATGACCTGTTTAACTTCCTAACACCAGCTCCAAGTGTTTATTTAACAAGTGTATTTTATCTAAGTGCTTGTTGTCTCCTAGAGGTATGACTCAGAGGTACGATTCAGAGGTATGACTCGACAAATAAACCAGCAAATCAGACATTATTTCAGAAAGTAAATACATGTTAGTGTCCTTAAAGTCTCCCTGAAACGGAAGTTATCATTAGATAGGAAGTGTACTGCCTCTGTACTGTGACGTATCTCACAGCGTATCGAAATATTTGAGTACAGTTACAAGAGGAATTTTAAAAAAAATCCTTTGCATCTGATTGGACCGCTAAAAAGCTGGACGAGGGAGAGATGAAACCAGCTGTGTGGTAACGTTACTGCAGCGCAGCAGTAGATGCAGATGAACGGCGCCCGGAGCTCCCCGCTCACCCGGTGGACGCTCACTGCATGTACTGTACTGCCGCGCTGCACTGACACAGAGTCGGTTGAAAATCAGTAGAGTTTCCCTTGAGTGACTCAGACTTCAGCCACATAGTTTTGGAAATGAAAACAGCGTTTTTGGCCCACTGATATCCAAACACATGTCTCTACCCGTCTCTCTCCGTATTGCTACTACTTCTAATTCGATCAAAGAACTATATTGATTCGATCCACAAACGATTGGCTAGCTCGGCGCCCAAAGTCTCATTTGATTCGATGTATTTTTGTAAAGGCCCTCATGTGCAGGATGAGTCATCAAACATTGGAAACCGTTTACAGGAAGAGAAAAGGCGGGGACTTTGATCAGATCTTGATGTAAACATACTCTGATACTGATATATATACTGATATATATATATATATACTGATATATATATATATATACTGATATATATATATATAAGGGTTGAAAGGTTATTATGGGATTTTTGCCCAGTGATGCTAAAAACTTGTTGCCTACTGAAGCTTTAAGTGGTAAAATATCAGATCTCAACTGGGCACAAAGCAATAAAGAATTGCTTCTTAGATATACATTCAATGTGGGCCAATTCTTTACATGATATTCATATTTATATCTTAACATAATGCTTTCTTCCATATCAAGTAGCCGCTTCCATAATTAAGCCACATGTCTTCCAGCAAATCTCACATAGTTCCCATCACATATCTCCCACCGACCAACCGCAGTATCCAATAAGACTGTTTTCTACTGATCCACATATAGAAATATTTCTCAGGCTGCAAATTCCAGCCTAATAATGAAGTAGAGGACAATCACAGGCTTAGTACTGACTTGGTAAATGTCATGAAGTAATTATCTAAATAAACTAATCAATCAATCAATAACATTGTTTCAGCACTCTTCAAATTTGCACATATTTAAGTTTAAAGATCTCTGAAAGTTTAATTGCAGAATGTCTTTATATCTCAGCCAGTTGACTTTAATTCAGTGTGGAAGCAGATATCAGGATTGTGATTATAATGTGATAAAGTGTGTAGTCCTCTCCTGTAGTGTTGTTGTAGAAATGCATGAGACAGTAATGTGACTGCAGCACTACAGCAGGTGTTTTAATGAAATATGTCACAGAGAAAACAGTAGCATAAGAAAGACTTTCTGAACATTTGTGAGGCCGACCTCTGTCCACAGGAAACATCATGTACGTCTCTCGTCTGTTTCCAACCTGAAGACAACGATTCAGAAACACGTGTCCTGACAGAAACCTCTGAGAACTCCCTTCATTCTTTTCATCCACCTTCAAGTGTCTCGTGGGACAGCTCTGCTGCCTCAGGATGGAAATGTAAAGCGGGAGGGACTCGGGGGGGCTGGCGACGCTGCCACGACCCCGCAGAGAGAGCTGCCAGACCGTGCACGGCGGCCCGTGATCCCCCCCGAGGGACTGACAGATCTGAGGCGACACAAGCAAGGCTTTGTGTGAAAACAGACAACAGAATGCGCTGCATGGAGTGCACGTCCTTGCTGAGAGGAGAGAGGACATCAAGAGGAAGGGTTGATGCAGTCTTTCTCTCCATCTGAGCCACGCTACGGGGTTTTGAATTCTCGTCCCCTCTCGCAGCTGGAGAAAGGGCGTCCATCAAAGAAGGTCATGCGATGCGGCGTTGCCGGCCACTGATGCAACGCGCTCACCGCCTTTCATCTCCCTCACCGCCGCAGCTTTACAAAACAGATCGGAGACGCGGGGACGCGGGGACGGGTCTGCACAATCTGGGTTATGAGATATGTTTAGAGCACGCTGTGACCTCACGCAATCTATCTTAAAAACCCAATTGAAATGCATTACATGAGAAATGGCCTTGAAAGTCAGCTGTGGCTTTTTCAATTTCATGAGTGTTACTTTTTCATAAAAACAAGGTGGAGAGGGGGGGGGGACAAAATATTGCTTTTGCCCAAAAAAGAAAAAAACACACAAAAAAGGTGGTGGGGGCCGCCCCTGTCAGCAGGCCAGATTATTAAAAATGGTATGGAACAGGCTCGGCAACTGGGACAGCATCTATTTGCCCTCTAGGTAGCATTGGGCTTTTAAAGAATGACTGTTTTTTTGTGTCATTGAGGACAGGCACCGGGAAATATAACATTATGTTAGGAATGGCATGTGCTCCCTATCTGGAGGGAAGGCCAATCATAAATAAAAGCGAAATAAATATAAAAAACAAGGGAGTGCAGCCTGGCAGTCATCAGTTATCTTTGAAGGTTTAATGGAATGTAGCTGGCTGAGAGAGAGAAAGAGACAGAACAAAAAGGAGAGGGAGAATAAAGAAAGAAAAGGCAATAAATGAGGAGAGCACAAACAGCATAAAGGCAGAGAGGCTGGATATAACAATAAGACAAGAAAAAACTCCAAGGATACCGTAACTAATAAGATCAACGGCACAGAAAAAACAAGCTCCATCACCATAATGAGGTTACGTACAGAGCACCTCCATGTGTTAGCCTGAAACACCCAGTTACTCTGATTTACCTACTGCTGTTGTGCTGCAGGAGAACACAACTAATGCTGTTGTTCATCAGCTCTGTCTGTCAGTGTAACAGAACATCCATCCATTCAATGTGCTGCTGCATCACTTCAGACAGATGACCGCTCACCTTTCATTTCATATACAAAGACACACACAGACTCATCGACGCCTACAGACACTCCGGTGATAAATATTAAAGCTATCAGCAGAGTTTCGGGAGCAGGACCGCGCCTCGACGGGTCACTTCCCGTATTTCCTATAAATACCTTCCAAACCCACTCCTTCTGTTCCGCTCTCGTGTTCCGCCGCCGAACCGAGAGCAAGCAACAGCGCCCGGAGCGCACGGAAAAGTGAGATATTTAACTTAACCATTTACGAGCAACATCCTCCGTCCACTCACCTCATCTTGAGTACAGACTTCGTCTCAACATCCCATTGGACGACGATCTATTCAGTCGAAAGATCCCGCTTCCCGTAATCCAAACGCCGTCCAGAAAAGTGAGTCCAGCCGGCCTCAACAGACGAGGGAGGTCACGGTCGGAGCGTCACCACGCTCCAGTGAGGTCCTCCGACGGCCGGCCTTCTTCAAAAACATCCGTCCGGGCCGCGGCCACCCTTCAAACACGCTCAAAGATGAAGGAGTTCACCTTCATCCTCCAGCTCAAAGACATTATAGTGACGGGCTGACCGATTCTTTCCAGAATAGGTTCCTTTGAGTTGATGTTAACACATCGAACCTTCATATCTTTGAGTTTTGATTCCACATTCAACAGCCAGTGCTGCTCGCCCCACAAAACTCTTCTGAAATGCGTATTACCGGTCATCACGCATAAGTTTACACTAACAAAGATTAACGTTAATTTAACACATTGATTCAGCATCCCAGATAACAGGACCAGCCGTCAATGTGTCCTTTAAATGCTCTGAGCATGAAATTCAACACATTCCTGTAGCATCCATGTTGTTTCCACACTACGACTCAAAGCCTACGAACACACTGAAGTCGGAAGAACAATTCCCTGATTCTGGATACGGGACCATCCAAGGAGCAAACGAATGCACCTTTAACCTGCCGTGCCGTCCTTATCGACTCGAGTCAGATTCAATCGGTCCTCGCTAATTCATTCAGTGCCATCACCGCACTACGCCACGCCATCAACCAAACGCTCTGGGCAGCAAAATACAACTCAAACGCTCCAACAACCTGCCGTGCTGCCCGTATCGACTCAAATCTGATTCAATCACTCCCCGCTCGTTCATCCAGCGCCATCGCTGCACTACGTGACGTTGAAATATAGGTAGCCTACATTTCAAGCAACTGCTCCACCTAACAGCAAGTAGGACGGGAACCTGGTACCAGATTGCCAGTACACCCTGGACCTCCTGCTGTTTCTTCTAGCAGCCACAGCAGCCAATCCACCAGAAGCACTTAGCAGCTGCTCGCTGTAGCCAGAGCTTCCAGCTCCGGGATACCAGCGCCCACGGACTGCGCTACTGCTGCCCCTCATGACTGTGACACAACTGAAAGCTTGGGAAGAAGCTAGTAAGGCGACCTTGAGTTGGAATGTTTTTTTTTTTTTTAAATTACAAGGTCACGAATGAACTTTCATGCTCAACATATAGGCCTCACGGACCACCTGAAGGGCCACTGATGAAAAGTTATTCAGCTTGAATGTCAACAGTTCATCTCCATCACAACTCATCTACTGATGAATCAATCAATCAATCAAACTTTATTTATAGAGCACCTTTCAAACAAGCTAAATGCAATTCAAAGTGCTGTACAGACGATTGACAAAATGCGGAATGTTAAAAATGGACCTAGAGACCAATGCACACCAAAACAGACAACACAAAAGTTCCTCAAATATGAAAGCAACCAAAGATGGGCATCGAAAATAAGAAAAGATAAATAAAAAAAAAAAAAAAAGGAAATAACAATACAAATAAATAAATAAATAAAAACCGTGAAACTACACAAAGTAAGCAGATGGTATTAAACAATAAAATTCCAAAATAGTAAAAACAAAGGAGTAAAACAAACACCATATAGATGATGATAAACAAAATAAGTATAAACAATAAAACCATAACATTTTAAAATTATAAAACACTACATAAAAGCCAGACTAAATAGATGGGTTTTTAGTTTACGTTTAAAAATATCAATGTTTTCAGCTCCTCTCAGTTCCTCTGGAAGTTTGTTCCAGCAGCTGGGAGCGTAATGGCTGAAAGCAGCATCACCAAAAGTTTTTGTTCTGCTTTGCGGAAGACTGTGAAGACTGACTAGACTGAAGACTGTGTAAGGAGATGAAAGCTCTGGAAAAAAGCTAATAGTGTACTTTGAATTGGGATTGTGTTGTCAAACCATGAACACAACCTTTCCCTTTTATTTTAGCCCCATGGTGTCAGATCAGAACACACTTTTTTATAACAGTTCTGTGTGTTCTGGATAAATGAGCCGAAGGACTTGATCCTGAAGCAGAACTATAACCCGTTTCACGAGATGCATCTCTGTTCCATCGACCCAACAAAGATGCCAACTGGAAGAGTAAGCTGTGGTCGTTTTCAGTTGAAATCTTTATGTGAGTCAGTGGTAGATCACCATCTCACAGCGCTCTGAGTCGGGTTGAGGCAGCACCGCCGCCCCCACAAATACTTCCTGCTTCAAATTTCCATCCTGAGGTGTTAGAGGTGTCCCAGTAGACACTGAAAGTATGAGGTGGGTTTTCTGTTTGAAACATGCTTTTGAAACGTCTTATGGTCAAAATCAGAGGACGTAAATACAATTTAAAGGACATTTTCTGCAGGCACAAAACACAACGTCCTCATGAGTCTGCACTCCTCAACTCTGTTACCATGCAATGTAAGTCTGCTTTGATATAAATAAAACCAGATATATCACTGTGATGGATTTCTGAGCTATAGAGCAAGTTTCAAATCACAAGTTGATTTCCATATTATGTGTTCTGAAATGGACTGAAACCAACTGAAGACAGGAGGAACATCAACCATTCACAGGACTGATGGATGCTTTGAAAATGCTGGGTGAGAACTAAGTTCACGTTCATAATAATACAAGTTTTGAAAAAAAACACAAGATGTCATTTGTATGAAATTATGTTTACAACATGCAAGGCTGGATTACTAATCTGAAAAAGCGGGCAACAGCCCCAGGTCCACAGACCGTCTTGACTGTGAAGGCCAAAGATTAATATTATGTATCAGCTGGTTTGTGGCCTTTTGTGTACCTGCCAGTTTATCAATGACACTGCACTAATGCACAGTCCACTATAACGATAAGGGCTTTTATCAACGTCCTGTCTTGTAGCCCAGTTTCAAAATCTCATTTCAAGAACTTTATTATTTCAGTTAATATCATTCTTACAGGGTACAGTTTCCTATTTAACTAAACTTGCATTAACAAACAGATGTTTTGGCCACTTATTGGCAGCGCAGCAAGTTGTAAGGGCAGCGACGTGTTATCATCTGATGAAATGTTGAACTTGTAAGCAAACAGTAGGATATCTACAGATCCAGCAGACACAGAACAACATTAACACATCTGTGTCCACCTGATGAAGTCCAAGATTCACCCTCCTTATAGCTCTGTTTTGGGCTGCGGTCACAAAATCTTTATTTCTTAGGAAGGTTCCTAACGGAGTGAAATGACCCTCTCAGTATCTCAGTAGCAGCCGTGATAAGAGCTGTTTGGATCCTCTAAATGCTGAGGAAAGGAGCTTCAATGCTTCCTTTATTATCTCCTTTAGCAGAGGAAACACTGGACCATCCTTTACCAAAGGAAAGGAGCTTCAATGCTTCCTTTATTATCTCCTTTAGCAGAGGAAACACTGGACCATCCTTTACCAAAGGAAAGGAGCTTCAATGCTTCCTTTATTATCTCCTTTAGCAGAGGAAACACTGGAGCATCATTTACCAGAGGAAAGGTGCTTCAATGCTTCCTTTATTATCTCCTTTAGCAGAGGAAACACTGGAGCATCATTTACCAAAGGAAAGGTGCTTCAATGCTTCCTTTATTATCTCCTTTAGCAGAGGAAACACTGGAGCATCATTTACCAAAGGAAAGGTGCTTCAATGCTTCCTTTATTATCTGCTTTAGCAGAGGAAACACTGGAGCATCCTTTACCAAAGGAAAGGAGCTTCAATGCTTCCTTTATTATCTCCTTTAGCAGAGGAAACACTGGACCATCCTTTACCAAAGGAAAGGAGCTTCAATGCTTCCTTTATTATCTCCTTTAGCAGAGGATACACTGGAGCATCCTTTACCAAAGGAAAGGAGCTTCAATGCTTCCTTTATTATCTCCTTTAGCAGAGGAAACACTGGAGCATCCTTTACCAAAGGAAAGGAGCTTCAATGCTTCCTTTATTATCTCCTTTAGCAGAGGAAACACTGGAGCATCCTTTACCAAAGGAAAGGAGAGAATAGCATCCCACAATTCCTTAAGGCCGCAACTTCTAAAGCGACGCACCATTCTGCCGTTCATGAAAACAAACGATAATATCTTCTATCTTGCATAACATTTTCATACAGTCATAATTGGGATTCATGTTGATAAATATGAGTGGACAGTGACCATTCACTTTATTGAATACAGTTAACATATAGCAAACCAATAATCGACATAAATAAATATTATGTCCGAAAAGGAAGAAATATACATTTAATGGTTCTATTCCTTCACCATAACTCAAACAATAACTCAATATTTATCATATAAACTTTGTATAATATTTCAGTTCCAACCTTTGGTAATGAAGTGATGTTTTTCCATCGCATCATGTGGAGCCTATAGTTGTCTTTTCCTTCTCCCATACACCTTTCTTTGACCTCATGATGTTTTCCATCGAGGTCAACGAGAAGTGGTTAGGAGAAGACGTTAGGACGTCATTTTTTGACTTTTTGACCGCAGCCCTGGTCTCCACAAACTCTTTAGCTGCTAAATGCTCCACCATGTTCACCAGCTAGTCGCTGGCTAGTCGCCAGACTGGTCAGGTAGTTCAGCAGCTTCATCGCAGCCGTTTCACTGCTAAACCAGGTAGATGAGAGCAGAGAGAGTGAACCAAAGGTGTAAAGGTGAGAGCCGTAAAACTGAAACTAAGAGCTAAAAGACGCTCAGAGAGCTCAACTATAAAGTCAGGTGATAATTATTTGTGGGTTCATCACTACGAGTGAAACTTTCTACATTACTCATAGTTATTTAATCCATAGTTCATATATACATGCCACAGTTGATCTGAGTGATCTGAGATGATGTAATGAGCAGTCATGTGTTGCACAGTCACGACGGTTGTAAAATCCTCAAAGAGCCAGCTCACTGAGGTGATTTTGATTGCTTGACAAATATATAGCGAATAAAAGTTCATGTTGTCAGTTTACTAGTTTAAATGACTAACGGTGTTCGTGCTGAGCTCATCGATTCCAACGCTGTTTCTGGGAACTCACAATCAGGAAATGACTGCAGGGAGACAAGAGGTACTGAACATACAGGAGTATGAGTGTGTGTGTGTGTGTGTGTGTGTGTGTGTGTGTGTGTGTGTGAGGGTCTGACACATAGAGACAGACAACTCACATTCACACCTACGGGACATTTAGAGTCAACAGTTAACCTGCATGTCTTTGGACTGTGGGAGGAAACCTGAGCACCCGGAGAAAACCCACGCTAACACGGGGAGAACATGCTAACATGGGGAGAACATGCTAACACGGGGAGAACATGCTAACACGGAGAGAACATGCTAACACGGGGAGAACATGCTAACACGGGGAGAACATGCTAACACGGGGAGAACATGCTAACACGGAGAGAACACGCTAACATGGGGAGAACATGCTAACACGGGGAGAACATGCTAACTCCACACAGAAGGACCCCAAGCCGGGTTTGAACCTGTGACCCTCTGGCTGTGAGGAGGCAGTGCTAACCTCCCTTGTATTGCTCACATTGAGAGTTAAAGAAGGGGATTCACCCTGGATGTACCCGTGAATGTTCTCCTCCTTGTAATTCTGCCTCTGTGTTGGTGGTGGGAGAATTAGGAGCTCACTGCCCTCCAGTGTGATTAAACAAGGTAGAGACATGAGTTTATACATCTGCACCACAGTTTGTGGACGCTCAGTATTCATTTTTAGCTGCAATGCCAAAAAAAAAGACACACACACACACACACACACACACACACACACACACAACACTACAAGCGCTGATAGAAACAAACAGTTTGCATACGGCGCTTTGCAGACAAATAGTGCGACAAAATGAGAAGTGCTACCCGGTGTTATCATTATTCATGTGGTGATTTAGGGGCCAGGATGCGCTTTCCATTTCCCACACAGCAAAGGTTGATGGGAAATAAAATCCCATTCATCAATGACACATCTTTATCTGCGATACCTGCGGCATAGCAAAGAGAGGTAGTGTGTGTGTGTGTGTGTGTGTGTGAGTGCACACACCGCCCACGCTCTCATCCCCCCTATCGCGTGTTAATTTACAGTTCCTCTCTTATCTAGGCAGGTGGGTAAGAGCTGGCAGAGCAAGTTGTGGAGCCACACACACACCGGCCCCTTCCTCCTCCATCTTTTCATCCTCTGCTCCTCGTTTATCACGTCTGGAAGGCTGGGGGGGGGGGGGCGGGGGGGGGTGGAGATAAAAACCAGCCTTGGCAAGAGGCAGTCACACAGAATGAATAGCTTAGCCAGCTAGCTCTGATAGCACTCTGCTCTGGATGGACATGGGAGGAAGCCTTAGACAGGTTCACTGATACACCGCGGCTGATATGTGAATACATATCTCTGTCCTCAGTCTCTGATATGATGCAGGTCAATGGTTCCAGATTTCATAATTGATTTCATGTTCATGGTGGAATGATAAATATCGCTCTGGTTGCTAAATCCTTGAAGTGAACACCGATCTAAAGTGGGATTCCTGCTGATGGATCTGAGTTTTGGTGTTCCATGTACTTCTGTACGTATGTGTGTGAAACATCAGTAGAATCAGCCACACTGGGACAGCAAAATCAAGGTTGTCTAATTACATCCCCTTTTTATTTATTGACTAATTTATTAGTTTTATTCTGAACTCTCTGTACTAGAACTGTCCTGTTGCTGTCGTTACACAGGTTAGACCCAGCGCTCACCCCCGGCTCTGGGGTTAGCGCTGGCTGAATTCAAGCTGCTACAGCTGCTAACTGAAGGGCTGGCTCTTAATGTGGTATTTTGGAGGGATTATTGATCATTTGTATCGATTCTTGATAGATAAAAATGGTTAAATTTAGCACCAAATCTGTGTAACAAATGGTATCAACCCAAAAATTACTGCAGCAACTTATGAGACATAATAGAGCATGGGGATGGACATCAGATACTTCTATCATAATGCTCTAAGCCCTTATACACTTTTACTATTCATTTTAAATAAATAATCCATTCATTCATTCATATTTATTTCTGATTTATGACTAGAACAACTTGACACACAGTGCTGAGCTGCTTCTCAAATTAATGTTCAGGTTCCAGCTTTCAGATTATGTACACCACTTCTATATGATATCTACTGTTGACCTGCTATCTCCCCTAAAGACCCCGTGGACCCCCCTAAAGACCCCGTGGACCCCCCTAAAAATGTCTGTTGTGGGTCTGAGAGGGTTAAACAAAATGATTCAGAGCTTTATTTGACTCCCCGCTCTGCAGCGGACCACACATACCTCGGATCAGGAACTCAAGTGGCTGTATTGCTGATCAGCGATATCCAACTTTAAAACATGCCGAGTCCAGCTGAGGAACACAACAGGAGCTGAGATGAACTACTGCTGGACTAAGAACTGTCTGAGAGGCACATTCATCTGATATGATTAAGGGTTGGTGTCGGATAGCACTCTGAATTATTAATATTTAAATTCATAGGTTTTGGTAGAACATCCGCTCATATTCCGATAGATCAAAATCACATATTTCTTCCCGCCATCGCCCTCAGGATGGTTTAATTTACTATTTAAAGATTCATTTCATTCATTCAGTTCATGCTGATTTTCACTGATCACCTCATTTATTCAATTATCACATTTTATTATAAAGAAATCACCAAGTCGTCTGTCCTACTTCTTCCAAGCAGAAACTGTAGATCAGTGCTTTCAGAAGTTGCTGTTTAGATTTTGAGATTGATTAATTTGATATTAAAGCTTCAGTAGGCAGATTTTTTTTTTGCATCATTGGGCAAAAATCCCATAATAACCTTTCAGCATATTCTGATAGAAAACTAGACTTCTGCTCCTCCTCATGTCTCTGTTTTCAGGCTTTAGAAAATCTAGTCTGTGACGGGAGACTTTGACCAATCACAGGTCAATTCAGAGAGAGAGAGAGCGTTCCTATTGGCTGTGCTCCGGCTGGTGGGCGGTGCTTGGTATTTCCTCAACTTGATGTCAACATGGCTGCCGGGTCACAAACTTTCTCATTTTACAGCTAAACAGTAACTACAAGATGATTCTGAGAACATCTGAGGAGAGAAATAGTCATTACAGTAACAGAATATTGATTCACCAATTTTCCTTCACATGAGCCGCGACCGGCTATAGAAAGGTCGGCTTGGAAAGGCCCGGGTTGGAGGTGCACCGTGGACTTAGTGCTTGCTGCACTCTGTCTCCCTGTTCCCCGCACAACTGTGATACTGGTGACGGTGATGTCGGCAACCTGCCCAACCCGTCTCGTTATCGTGCTCTGTGGGTGTCATCACCGTACATATTAGGGCTGCACGATTATGGCCAAAATGATAATCACAATTAATTTGATCAATATTGATTATTTATCACAATTATTCATTGATTTTAATAAACAGAGCATTGCTTTCACGTCCATGTGGTGCTACATTCCTGCTAATGAACCAATCTTTCTATCAAATAAGACTTAAAATAAGGTTCTTGTTCACCTGAGTGCGTTTCCGCCCGTCTGCTGTCGGCCAAACGAGTAATGTACAGTATATCACTCTTCTACGCTGAGCTGCAGCCGCCACATTCAGGAAAGGTTTTCACAGCTGTAGGGTCTCATGCAGCGGCGTTAAAGAGGTCATAATTATCTCTCTATTATCTATTGTTGTGAAAACATCTCCAACCGGATTTATTCAAGTTTCTCACCAAAAACTACATTTTACAAGATAACATTTCAACACATCATGATAACGTTAGAATTTACCTTCACCCAATACTCATTTTTACGGAGTAACCTAGAGCTTGAATGCATCATATGCACATCAGTCAATGTGCCGACGTACAACCATCATGCAGCGGCGGCACACACGTGTAAATGTGACCGGCAAAAGATCTGAAAGCTGATCGATCGGTGCGTCTCTGATATGCAGCAGAGTTTTCTCTGAGTTGACGCAGAGTAGCTGCTGGCCTACCGGACGCTCTGAACGTATAACTGCTGTTATTTCTGGGTTCCTCCACACACAAACTCCAGCACTGACGCTGCATTAATTTATAAAAACAAAGGAAATGAATATAAATCTTATTCAAGCCTGATATGATTAGCAAAACTGTATGTTTTACATTTATATTCAAAGGAAATTAAATACTAAATACTACTACAAAACAAATGCACAATTGCATTCAGCAATAAGTGCACAGACAAACAGCCCATAATAACGGAACAGTCCATTGAGCTTCAACCGCACCGTAAAGTGATGCAGAGAGAATCCAGCTGAGTTTATTAAACATCTGCATGAATGACGGCTGATTCTACAGCTGGTCCGTCTCCACACTGACACTCTCTCAGTCACCATGAGATATACGGCGCCGTGCTGGAGCCGCAGGACCGCCGGTGATGATAGAAACACATATAAATATATAGGAAATAAGTCAAGGCATGCACCAACCTGCATCAATCAAACTGTGACTTTGAGACATTGACTAAACATGTTTTTACAGGTACAGATAAAAATATTGACCCCACTCTCATCTCTGCTGCCGGTAAGCTTAGCCAAGCTCAGAGGCTGGAACCGGTCTAGACCTGTCTGAAGGGAACAAACTCAACATGAACTCCATGTCAGGCTGAATGAATGAAGTGAAACAAGATGGAAGTTCAGTCTGATTATCAGGCAGACATATTTCCAAACATATTTCCAAACATATTTTCAAGTAAATTGGCACAAACCAGTTATTCACAATGTTCAGGCAACTGCCCTGGGTCCTTGAAGCCCTGGGTCCCTAAAGTCCTGGGTCCCTAAAGCCCTGGGTCCCTAAAGTCCTGGGTCCTTAAAGTCCTGGGTCCCTAAAGCCCTGGGTCCCTAAAGTCCTGGGTCCTTAAAGTCCTGGGTCCCTAAAGTCCTGGGTCCCTAAAGCCCTGGGTCCCTAAAGTCCTGGGTCCCTAAAGTCCTGGGTCCCTAAAGTCCTGGGTCCTTAAAGCCCTGGGTCCCTAAAGTCCTGGGTCCCTAAAGTCCTGGGTCCCTAAAGTCCTGGGTCCCTGAAGTCCTGGGTCCCTAAAGCCCTGGGTCCCTAAAGCCCTGGGTCCTTAAAGTCCTGGGTCCCTAAAGTCCTGGGTCCCTAAAGCCCTGGGTCCCTAAAGTCCTGGGTCCCTAAAGTCCTGGGTCCCTAAAGTCCTGGGTCCCTAAAGCCCTGGGTCCTTAAAGCCCTGGGTCCCTAAAGTCCTGGGTCCTTAAAGTCCTGGGTCCCTAAAGTCCTGGGTCCCTAAAGTCCTGGGTCCCTAAAGCCCTGGGTCCCTAAAGCCCTGGGTCCCTAAAGCCCTGGGTCCCTAAAGTCCTGGGTCCCTAAAGTCCTGGGTCCTTAAAGTCCTGGGTCCCTAAAGCCCTGGGTCCCTAAAGCCCTGGGTCCTTAAAGTCCTGGGTCCCTAAAGCCCTGGTGTTCTGGGGTTCTGGGGTTCTGGGGTTCTGGTGTTCTGGGGTTCTGGGGTTCTGGTGTTCTGGTGTTCTGGTGTTCTGGGGTTCTGGTGTTCTGGTGTTCTGGTGTTCTGGTGTTCTGGGGTTCTGGGGCAGTAACCTGCTTTGTCTCGTCGCTATCTCAGCCGCGCTTCGGCGCTGTTACACGACTCTTCATGATTTGTTTTCATTTTTCCAGCTATGAGTATATCCTCCATTTCTATAGTGGGACAAAAGCACCATCAACCCAACAAGCAAAACTTAAGTGAACCTCACTGTGTAATTATTTTGAATGCAATGCAACAGTACACTGTAGAATATAGTGAAGTGTGCACTCAGGAAACAGAACACACTGTATGTATGCAGAGTCTCTGCTCTGGAGGAACAAAGGAAGCCCTGAGTATACGTGAGTCAGCCCATGGGCTCGGCTTGAGGACTCAGAATCGACCACACAACCTCCTGGTTGATAATACCTGTGTGTCAGTTCATACATGTTTGTCTTCCGATGCAGAGCACTCAATGGATGAATGTACGGGACACCGGGTTGTGCACACAAACACAGGATGAGTGACACACTCCAGCTAAAGACGTGTGCTGCGCTGCCCGGCAGCGCTGTGCTCGGCATATTAACCGGAGCATTACTGTTTAAAACAGCAGGTAGGGGAGCAGCAGGTCCCTACTTCATCATGCTATTCAAGGGCCCTATTAGGCTACAATTACTAAATGGCAAGGCTTGTAAATCATACATCATTCATGTGGAGCACTAACAGAGAGCACCAGAACACTCCTCTTCCCTTCAGCCCACTAAAAACACAGCCAGAGAGGAAGTGGGAGGAGCTCGGGGGGGGGGATATAAAAGAATAGAGAGAATACGTCAGGGAATGAAAGAGATATAGTATAACATAGTCTGGTCTGTAGGTGTGTAGGTGTATAGGTGTGTAGGTGTGTAGGTGTATATGTCTGTAGGTGTATATGTATGTAGGTTGGAGTGTGACCTCTTGAGATCTGTGGAACATATTGCGTTGTGTACACACTCCGCATTAACTGTTACATCGCTGAACGGCATGCTGGGTACAGCTCGCTCTCCGTCCCCGCTACAATATTAACTGTTACACCACAGAAAGGCATGCTGGGTACAGCTTGCTCTCCGTCCCTCGCTACAATATTAACTGTTACACCACAGAACGGCATGCTGGGTACAGCTTGCTCTCCGTCCCTCGCTACAATATTAACTGTTACACCACAGAAAGGCATGCTGGGTACAGCTCGCTCTCCGTCCCTCACTACAGTACATTCTAGTACAGATAAAGAAAGGCGGACCGGAGAGACCACAGACATATTTATTAGAAGTTCAATCTGATGGACTGAACACATGGTCGGTGTACTGCTGAGGACCCACTGAGGTGCAGAGTGGAGCGAGAAAGATGAACGCAGCAACACCGCGGGCCGAGCAATCAGCCCACATGTCTGAACTGGAACTGGACTAGTATAGGAAAAGAAAAAAGGGAAGAAATGGAGAAGAGAGGAAAGATTAGAAATAGAAAGAAAAGGAAACGGATCAAGGTTTGTTGAAAATTTGTGTCTGAACTTTTACAAAAGGTGTTGTGGTTATTTATGATCCCCAGAGGAGGAATCTTGTTGTTGTTGGTGACCGCTGACCTGTCACCTAAAACCACCCTTACACAGTATCAACATCTAATGGGTGTACTGGGTCTCGCTCTGTCTGTCTGTCTGTCTGTCTTTCTGTCTGTCTGTCTGTCTGTCTGTCTTTACAATGTTTTTTGTTGATAATTTGCATTTTTTCCATCAAATATGAAGGAAGGGATCTTCTGAGGATACATTCCAACCCAACCTCCACACTTCCAGTGAATATGCAGCTTCCACACCTCATGATATGCTCAAAAGTGCAATCCTGAATCAACAAACTGCGTCATCTTCAGACTGAGGTGTACTTCTAACATCTCAACCCTCATCTCATCTCACAGTCATGTTTTGCAGAATCAGAGACATTGACTCTCAGATGCCGACCAATTTATGTTTCTAGGAATTAGCACATTTCATCTCGATAGCCGTTCACATCCGTCCTCCGGCTGGGCCGTGGATGGGCCGTGGCTGGTCCGTGGCTGCGTGGTTAGGCCATGCCGTTGCTGGGCCCGTGGCTGGGCCGTGGCTGGGCCGTGGCTGCGCGGTTGGGCCGTGGCTGGGCCGTGGTTGGGCCGTGGCTGGGCAGTGGCTGGGCCGTGGCTGCGTGGTTAGGCCATGCTGTGGCTGGGCTCGTGGTTGGGCCGTGGCTGCGCGGTTGGGCCGTGGCTGGGCCGTGGCTGGGCCGTGGTTGGGCCGTGGCTGGGCTGTGGCTGGGCCGTGGCTGCGCGGTTGGGCCGTGGCTGGGCCGTGGCTGGGCTGTGGCTGGGCCGTGGCTGCGCGGTTGGGCCGTGGCTGGGCTGTGGCTGGGCCGTGGCTGGGCCGTGGCTGGGCTGTGGCTGTGCCGTGGCTGAGACGTGGCTGAGACGTGGCTGGGCCGTGGCTGAGACGTGGCTGGGCCGTGGCTGGGCCGTGGCTGGGCCGTGGCTGAGACGTGGCTGGGCCGTGGCTGGGCCGTGGCTGGGCCGTGGCTGAGACGTGGCTGGGCCGTGGCTGAGACGTGGCTGGGCCGTGGCTGGGCCGTGGCTGAGACGTGGCTGGGCCGTGGCTGGGCCGTGGCTGGGCCGTGGCTGAGACGTGGCTGGGCCGTGGCAGGTTCTCGACCCATATCATGGACCCAGAAGACTCAAACCTACACTCAGTGATTCTGGTGCTGGTTGATTTTAAAAATGGAAACTTAAGAAAGCAACTTCCAAGTTACAAGGAGCAAATCTTCACTGCAACAACACGTGACAAAATGCTCGACCGACGTCTCTGTGCTAATCCACTGGTTTCTCAGACGGTGGTGGGAGACCATGAGTCATGTGGTCTGTGATGACTTCGGGATTTAACACAGGTAACATGAGGCCGATAATGTCTCTAGTGATTGTTTTGGTGAAAAATAAAAGAAAAAGATTTACTTTGTGACTGTGGTTTTGGTATGCTAATGTTGAGCCGGTAGCTAGCTAGCTAGCTAACGGAAGCTACCGGCAAGTTCTATGACAACAAACGCTATAACGTGGGCTTCAGAATAAAGTAGTGCTTTTGGTGATTATTTTTCTGTCTTTGAATCTTTATCATCTTTACATCCAGGAACAATGTGTCCCCTCTGTTGTTGTCTTCTGTCCTGTGTCTCCTCAGTCACCGTCTTTCACGACCTCTTCCGTTGTATATGTGTAACTCAGCTAAGCCGACCATCCTGGTGATGTCACAGACTAAAGTACTGCATCATGGCGGCGCTCTCTCCACGAAAGATGAAACAGCGATTATTTTTTTGTTTTAAATGCTGACATTTGTCATGTTTGTTATATCATAGGAAATCCATTTAGTAAACCAGCTGAACTTGGTTGTGTGGTTGTGCACTCAGTTCTTCAACACCTTGCCGCTGCCACTGTGCAGCTCAGTGTTTAACATGATTCTACTGTCCAGGCTGTATGATAAACTAGTCTAGTAGATCTTGTACTTCTTGCAGTGGAAATAGGCAGGTGGTCAGAGTAAGCCCCTGGTTATTAACACTGGTGCCCTCAGAGATGTGTCTTGTCTCCACTGTTATAACCTACTCACTTTACACAAATAACTTGTATTTCCCACGTGTATTTCCCCCGTTCCTGACAACAATGAAAGCAGCTTTCAGAAATAAGGTTTCATTCCTGGTGGACTGGTGTGCAGCCAACAACTTGGAGTTGAATGTTTCCAAAAGAAGTAGTGGTGGACTTCCACAAGAAATATAGTGGCCATCTACCTTTAGTCTTAAATGGTCTCTCAACACTACAACAGTGCTGAGCACAGAGCAGCAAAGACTTTTCTTTTTAAGACAGATGAAAAGGTTTTCCATATCACAGGAAGGTATGAAGCAGTTTCACTGTCCTAGGATCGACAGCATCCTCACCAATAACTGCTGTCCCTTGGTTAGCAGGGTGAGAGGAGTCATGAGGAACGTTGTGTCCCTTCTTCCGTAATCTAATGGTGTAGATTTACCCATCTTTTTAATGCCCCCCCTTCTTTTAAAAGACTGGAAAGTATCAGAACTAGGACAGCCTAGGTACTGCATCAGCACTTACCCAGAGGCTGTCTGTTCCCTTAACTCTTAGGGCGCTTTCACAAGCCGCTTTAATCAAGCTCTAGGGCTCTTTGGGCGGTTGTGAACGCACTAATCGTACTCTGGTGTGGACCAGAACAACCGGTCTGAGACCGCTATGAGAGCTGGTCTCACACCGCCTGTGTAGACGTTTGTTGAGAAGGACAGAATACGCTAAATAAAGTCATAAACTGGGGGAGAAGGGATTCCTGCTCACCGTAGATCAGTACCGAGTCAAAGTGAAAAAACTTCAGCCCTGCGCCTTCGTACACGACCCGCAGCAAATTTAAATCATTGTTTTATTTGGTCTGTTTTAATTTGTGCACCGTGGAACCAAACCAGACTAAATAAGCCTGTGAAAGCGCCCTTAAATCACTCGTGTGTCGTCATCATTCCTGTCTGTAAGACGCTGTAAGGGCATATACACTCCAACAGTATACATCATAGCTGGTTGTGGTGTGATAGCATACTTTAAGTATTCTCCAATCAGTTCATATATATATAGAAATATGTCTCCACCTGTACCTCCGGTGGCATCTCAGCATGCAGATGATTTTTTGGTTTTATTTCTATATTCCTTTTTGAATATGTGCTGTTGAGATTTCCACTCAAACACAATGGAGGACACCCGTCCACTATGTCTATGGCTAACTGTGTGTCCATATTGTAGTTTTCTAATCTGTCCCTGCAGAGATAACATTGTGCAGTGTAGCAGGCAGGCGATGGAGTTGAACCAGGAGCTGGACAGCAATCAGACCACGCTCCTATTCCACTGCTGATGCTGCGGTTGTATGAAGCAGCATCAGCGGCCGTGCTGAGAGAGCTTTACAGTGATACTGCAGAGAGCTTCTCTCTGACCACAGACTCCAAAACAACCGGGAAAAATGTTTCTTTGCACTTTATGTAAACATAATAATGTGATGTTCTCACGTCAATACACATACAGGAGGGTAGCAGAGCTGTGGAGAGAAATAGACTGTTGGCTTTCTTAAAATAGTTATTTCATTTCAATATTTAAGATGAAATAAAACGAGATTTGTTCACAGTTTCAGATGATTTTCTACCCCGGAAACAATCAAATTCAGTGAGAAACAAGACATTGTCGAGACCTAGAGACTAATGATGTTAGTCGTATTTAAAGTGGATGATAAAATAACCAGAATAAAATGAATACAATTAGATTTTCTGTGTTTTTTGCATTCATTATACATTCATTTGCACAACTTTCATCACTAAGGACTAATGCTATAAAAATAAACTCAAATAATTCCATAAGGATGTCAGACTATTAGCCACTGAATCACAAAGCTGCCACGTCAACTTTAATAATGTGACCACACATGCAAACATATATCTGCATATTTTGTTACCAAATATCAGAAAAGTAATTATTTATTTAGATATGTGTTAGTCCTGTAATTTCCTAATAATGTCCTTGTGATTTTCCTGGAGAGAACTCTGTGATTTGGTTCTGATTACCGGGAGAATAGAGACAGTTGTTTGGATCCACTCATTTAGATGAGCTTGTAAAGAAGGAACAGGAAATGAAACAGTAGTTACTGATCTACAACTGACTAAATTACTTGGAATATTACTGAATTGTCTGTATGCATTGAAGATGTTGTCATCATGGACATACTGTCTATGTCATGCGTAGGGTAGCAGGTATTTGTGATCTTGATAGAGAAGATATAGTTGAAGAGAACTGTACGTTTATGTCAAGACTATGTCCAGAGTTCACCGTTACTTTCATTGCTTTGATGCATGGATACGTAGTAAGAGTGTAACGGTACACATAATTCACGGTTCGGTACGTTTAGGGAAAACAAAGAAAATGCAAAAAATTACTTTTTTTTTCATTTATTTTGAAAATGTTAACTCCAATACTGACATATTGTCAATAACAAAAGATAAATAAATAACAGTGATGTCTGTGATGTAATTTAAATGTAACCCAGTTCCCCCCCCCCCCCCCCAGGGATCAATGAAGTATTTGTGATTGTGTAATGCTCCGTCATCAGACTCTGACCTGCTGATCATTCCTGAACTGAGCGGTGGTTCTGGTTCATACTAAGACACACTCCTGAAGGCTGAACACAACACTTTGACCATTCAAATTCATATTGAACCGGACCTGCAGTGGGAGGCAGATTCGGTTCAGTATGAAAACACGTAGCGCTCCAGCCTTGATGTCTAGGACTGCTTCACATCAAAGACTCACATTTTACCTGTGACTGTTTTCATCTCGGACCAGACTAAATACATGCATTAAATACAAGACAATAGAGGGTGTTTTTATTCATCACTTTCACCTCAGTGAGCATTCACCTAGTACTGTAAATATAAGTCTCCATATTTGTTTAAATGTATACATGCCTGTAATTTACAACCAAACAGAACATTTTATCAGCAGGTCAGTTTTGCTCTCTAAGGTTATGCTAGCAATTATAAATGAATTAACTGGAAGTGTACCAGTTAAAAACTGTCTCCGTTGTCTTTATAATTAGTACCTAATCACACAGTCTCTTCCAGGACCCGTCCTGAGAAATTACAGTTACCTTACAGTTCCTGAAATTATTAATATTAAACTACGGGCACCGATAAGTGACGTGTTGTCCAAGGTTTAACTGTGAGCTTCTATTTTTCAGAAGTTAATGTGCATTTTACATTACATGTTCATAAACACTGCGTCAAACATTAGAATATATGTGACTGTTCATGAAGGGATTTGGCTTCTATCACTTGTTTGCAAATTAACTTTGTTGCCATGACAACTCACAAAGTTCATTCTGAGCACACTGATCGTATCTAGGACAACCTGCATTCAATTTAAAATTTAATTTAAAAAAAAAAATCTAATATAAATGTATTAATTAAATTTGCTATTAAATGATGTATTTAGAAACTCAAAATAACATAAACAAATAAAAATATCATTACTTTCAATTAACAATTCCATGTCAAAAATGTTAACATTATTAAATGAAAATATCAAATAAAGACTTTTAAAAATCCCCTCTTATTATAAATACAATCTGTAAAAGTCTACAATTATTCCGTGTGCACAACCCCCAGGCTTTGTCACATAATCATGTTTGTTATTCAGATATGAAATGATCACATTTCAGCACATAATCTGGTTTCTCAGCAGCTTCTCTGCAGAAATATCAGTATCAGTCGCGGCCTTAAAGGACGGATCAGCTGAGCAATACTGCCAATATTGAATCTGGCACAAGGCAGAGGTGTGTGTGTGTGTGTGTGTGTGTGTGTGTGTGTGTGTACAGTATGTGTGTGCTTGTGTCTCTGGAGAAATAGTATTGTCGACTGAGGCTCAGTCAATATGAGAAAACGGGCTTGATTTTCACTGGAACTTCATAAAAGTGCTACATGGGAACTTTTCCTCGCCGATGTCTCGCTGCTGAATCAATTGTGACGGCATATTATAAATCTAGCAATTTAAAAACAGCCCCCCCCCACAAAGCCTCCTGCATTCATAGAGCAGCTTCTGTGTTCTCAGCACAATCTGTGATGCCTTCTCCAGCAGACAGGTAAGCAATATATCTAAGTACTGAGGACAAATGCATCTTCTCCACACGGGGGGGGGGGGGGGCTATCTCTACCACTGACACAAAGACACCGTTATGCAACTTTGTTGAAATGTTTGGAAAAGGGGGGGGGGGGGGTTTGGATATCAAGCTGAACTCTCAGCGAGCTCATCTACCAAATGTCAAACGATACATATTCATGTGTTTGGCCAGCTACGGTAAAGATGCAGCTCTCTAGAAGTCCAGACAGAGAGAGCTGACATTTCAGCATCCAAGAGACTGACAGCTGCACACACACACACACACACACACACACACACACACACACACACACACACACACACACACACACTCATATTCTCACAAAGGCAATGAGTTTAGTTGGTAGATGATGAAGCTGGAAGCTAATAGAGTGTCTCTTAATGACCAATCACAGCCTCTTCACAGCCAGCATCGTTCACCTGCTGCTGTAAAGCTCGTCTTCAAGGTTCCCGCTCTGTTTAACAAATGTGTGTATAAGGCTAGCATACAGTATACTGATATGATTATTGTGTCATTCATAGATAGGTTAGGTCTATTAACTTAAACTCAAATCGGTAATATACAGAGCAACGCAAGAATGGAATTCACTCTCAAATCATATTACACAATAAAATGATATATATGGTTTTAATAATATGCTAAAAGAACATTACTTAATAAGAAACTGTATTAATTAATAATGATACTCTGGTGTGTGAGGGTTGCATGGGCATTCTATGTTAAGTGATGATATTTATCTGTGAGATCACGGTAGATTCAGTCTATTTCCTTTGTGTTTGTGTTAGATTGTTTGTAAAGTCGACCTAAATGGAGATGTGTTATGTAAGGGATAATGTACAGCGAGCCGGTCATTGTTGTGAAAGAATCCCCTTCAGGGTGATGCTGCTGGTCTCTCTCATCACCCTGAAGGGGATTCTTTCACAACAATGACCGGCTCGCTGTACATGATCCCGCTTATTACACGGCTACTTACTGAAGAAATCAATATTTAAACACAAAAACGGTCCTCCAGAGTCCGACATCAGAGATGCGCCCATAGCAACGGTCTGTTCTACATAGCAACGGTCTGGTATACATAGCAACGGTCTGCTATACATAGCAACGGTCTGTTATACATAGCAACGGTCTGGTATACATAGCAACGGTCTGCTATACATAGCAACAGTCTGTTATACATAGCAACGGTCAGTTATACATAGCAACGGTCTGCTATACATAGCAACGGTCTGTTATACATAGCAACGGTCTGTTATACATAGCAACGGTCTATTATACATAGCAACGGTCTGTTATACATAGCAACGGTCAGTTATACATAGCAACGGTCTGTTATACATAGCAACGGTCAGTTATACATAGCAACGGTCTATTATACATAGCAACGGTCTGTTATACATAGCAACAGTCTGCTATACATAGCAACGGTCTGTTATACATAGCAATGGTCTGCTATACATAGCAACGGTCTGTTATACATAGCAACGGTCTGTTATACATAGCAACGGTCTGCTATAGAGAAATTACAGACCGCAGAACGCCGTGATTGACCAATCAGAATTGAGTATTCAACACAGCCGTGTAATAAGCTAGTGTATAGTGATGATTAGTGTGAATGTGTATTTCTCTATTGTCACCATGTAAACTGTGTGGATCTCAGGAAGAGTAACTGCTGCAAAAGCTAATGTGGATCTTAATAAACAAACTAGTAACATGTATAAATGTGGGATTCAAAGAGCTCATCCACATTGTGTAAATCCTCTAAATATTCAGCTGTGACATTGAAAATCTTTTAGATAACTCTAAGCTAAGCTTTCTGTACTCCAACACAACAAACTCTCGTTTCCACCATAGACATATTCCACTATTCCACCGTTGTCTTCCGGCAACACGTCACCTCACCAGATTTCAGAAGGAGTCTTCTCCTTGAGAGAGTATATGAATCTCATAGTACTGAGCTGGCCAGCATTAAGTTATTGTCTCACAGGTTTCATGTTGCCTCCTCATTAGTATGTGATGTGGTCCTGTTATTAAGTGTATTTGATAATTTGATGAGAGCTGTTACTGAATAAGAACCACAGGTCAAGTCAAGCTTATGAGGGTAAATTGATGGTGATTGGCTAACTTAACGTAACGATGTCCAAAAACTCCCCATGTAGCCTCCACATAGAGAAACACAGCTCTAATAGCATTTTATCAAGAGGCCGTGCTGCCACGAAGACAATGAGGACGAGGCCTTAGAGGTTCCCCGATCTCCAAACTGAATGACCAACAGATGTGGCGATCACCAGGACGGGAACAAAAGAACCGTAGTTTCAATAGCAATAGCATAAGATACTGTTCGTATCAGTGTAATGCAGAAAAAATTTTCCTTATTAATAATGAAAATGGTTGCCAGTGGGCAGAACGCTGCCTCAGTCAACAGCGAGAGGATTTGACACTTTCTGTTCAACATTAATGCAAAGAAACGTATCCTGATGCATTTGGCTTTTTTTACCCACTGCAGCCTCCTGAACTTGCACCAAACCATGACCTCCATGACCTCCCTGACCTCCATGACCTCCATGACCTCCAGTTAGAGGATATATATCTTATATCTGTGGGGGTGTTTGGCTTGATAGACGGGTGTCTCATCCTACGGTAGCTCTACCCAGACTCCAGTAACTGGCAGAGGCTTTCCAAACTCTAGACTACCAGAGCTTCCTTCAGAAGCCTTATCTACACCTACATATCAGAGAACTGTAGCTACTCTCTCTCACATATGGTATATCGGTAGGTTGTGCTTACCTCCACGGGGTAACGGTGGCCGTTAATGCTGTGCTCAGAGCCTTCAGATCCGTTGTTCGGACCCCAATGAAACTCCACTTTTTCTGCCTTAAACCTCCCCGGTAGGCCGGCTCCCCGTACGAAGTACTCATCCTTCAACATGATGGCCACTGGAAGAAAGACAGAAGGACAGAGACAGAGTGAGACAGAGTCTTTTTCAACATACAGACATGTAATCATTCCTCTCAAACAGAAGACAGACGATTGGTGACCGTTGTTGATGTGAACTTGTGAAGGCAGATTATAAAGATGGCTCAGCAGCTGAATGAAAGGTGTGAGGACGGATACACAGCGTGAAACCTCTCACAGACACACACTGATTTACTGTGAGGACATGCCGAAGGTAGATATGTGTTTATCTTTTAGATTTGCTCTGAGGAAGACGTGCTCACACAAGACCATTTCTGTCTCTTTCCATCAAGTTCTCAAAGAGGGGCTAATTTCTCTCCAGCCAGTCCAAACTGCCCCCCCCAGGGTCTTTTGTTACTCCATCTCATCTTCCTGAAATCTAGTGAGAATTAAGAGGAGGACTTATTTTCACTTTCACAAACGGCTCTGAAAGGATTCACGTGTTCCATTAACCATTTATAGAGGAAGCACTCAAGTGGTTCATCATTTCATCAAGATGTTGGCCACGACTCTGAGTCATGAAGTATCACATACACCTTATAAGTCATTATTACCCACTTTACATACTGAAATGCTGCTAGCACAGAACAGGAACATGTAGAGGTAAATATAACTGTGAGGCTGCCGCACAGACAAATAGGTTTTATTGCATTTTAATTCTTTTAATCACAATGTCTAAAATCACATCATATATATATATATATATATATATATATATATATATATATATATATATACTGTATATATACACCATATCAGACAAAACTGCTCTCAAAGCTTTATAACCAGATCATGTCTTTGGAACAGAACTGCACAATTAATCCGATTCAGCTGCATCCCGTCTCCTGCGGTGTGAAACAGACTTGAGAGCAAGTAAAAAAATAAATATAAAAACATAATTCAAAGCAGTAAACACCCACAGCATCCAGCCAGCTGTCCTTCCTGCATCTGTCAGTTTAAACTGAGTTGATTTTAACCTGGATTATTACTGTAACTTCTTCATATTTGTGTAATATTATCATACGATCTGCTCACTGAGCTCTGATTGGTCAGTAGGCGGTGCTTTTAAACGAGTTGATCTCTTATCTGGAACATAACCTGCTCCAGAGCAGGTCAGGTGTTCAGCATCAGTTACCATGGTGATCTAACCCGGTAAGAAGTGATCTACGTGCGTGGGTTAACCCTGAAGTTACCTCGCTAACCCTAAATCCCGCTTCCTGTTACAGACCTCAGGTCTACACATTTTTGTTTGGTACAGATATCTGCAAAAATCACACCAAGTTTTTCGATGATATATTTGTTCTAAATTGTAACTAGAGCTGCAGATATTCCTATTAACAGGCTCTTTGATATCATCATATCTGAGTACTGGAGCTGCTGTAGTAATTGTAGGTTGTATGTGCAGTATGGATCCATAGTCTACATCAGGTATAAAGCATTTTTACATGAAGCTCCTCATCAATAAATAAGAACCTATTTTGAAAATGGTGTGAGCGTCTTTCTTTCCATCCCATCTATAATACGTTGTTGACTCCGCATTCAAGGTTAAGAAGAAGTCAACGTTGAGCTCTCGCGTCTCTGAATGGAGTTTGTTCTGCAGGAGGTCGGGGGTTAACCCCCCCCCCACCCCCTACCTGCCTTCAGCTCCATCACAGCATTCAGCAGCATCTCCACCAGGTGATCCCTCCACAGATGAAACGCTCATCTGTCATTTAGAATCAGTGCAGACTCCGTGCAGAATGTGTGGAAGAAACGCAGGGACATTTGTCCTGTACATCATGCATTATGTAGCGGGGGAGAGCATGAAGCTTCCGCAGCTGCTGTTTGTGTTAGCATTTTTATACGACTCTCTCCACCCCGAATCCATTCCAGTGATTATCTGCTGTGTTTCTTACTTTGCAGGTGGCCATCATCATCTTCTCTGTTTTCCTCTCTGGCCTTGGGGAGATGTTTGAGTTGCGATGATGGGGTCTTCTCTTTCTCTGCCTGTGTCTCCCACTCTCATCTCACTGTTTGTGCCAGCAGGTGTCGGCTCCGGTGATCCTCCACCTGAAGGTCAGCTCGTCGGTCCGATCCCACAGGAGATGACAACACACGGTGTGTCCGCCTCGCCTGATTGAGCTTCCTGCTCTCAGACGGACGGATGTCTCACATCTCAGCGGTGACTGGGAGACGCACAGGACATTTACTCACTCTCTGTGACCTTAATCACTCACTGGATATTGGGAACCAAAACAGGCAGAGCAACAAGGCTGCTGAGGGAATGTGCAAGCATGGAAGGATACTTTGTTCTTCAGCTCCGCCGTCCTTTAACGGTCACAGTGTGATTAGGATTATTACTATTGAAGCATATTTGCCATTATTATTACTCTACGTAAAGTTTGAGGATGAACCCAAACATGTCACACTAATTATTTTCCTCTGACTGCTTTGGAGTAGTTACACAGTGTATTTTTAACAGTTCCCCTTGCTTCCAGTCTTCTGGACCTATCATTGCACCAAACACACAGCTACTGAGTTAACAGCAAACAGGTGCATGTTCCACGGTCTGTTTCTTTAATGTCTGCCATCGAGCTCGGCTCTCTTTAGCCTCATACGCTTCCAAGGACGAGCTCCGGCACGCCGTCCACAGTGCCGAGCAGATTTGTGCTGTCGGGTGACGTCCAGTGAAGAAGCATCACAACAACAGGGTGAAGGGAAGGACAGACTGAGTGAACCCACCTGTCCCAAACACACCTTTTCTAAGTGATGGAAAGGTCTTGGGTATCACCATCTCTCTCTTTCAAATCACAACATTGTACGTGTACAACAATGTACTATATCCAGTGGTGAAATACATTTAATTACAATAATTATTTACAATACCTCAAAATAAAAATACTCCTTTACAAGTAGGAGAAAAATATTCAAAATTCATCAACAACTATGTAAAGATAGAGTGTGTTCCAATCCACGTACTTCTGGAAGTACACTTCAGTGTAGTGCACTGTGTGCACTCTGTACTTACTTGAGTAGTGCGTAAATTTCAACGGGGTAGGGTCGTCTCAAATCCAATACTCTGCGGCGCCCTTACCGGAAATGACGATCGCATCATTTCACCGCGGCTCGCTACCGCTCGCTACCGTTCTTTCAATACATCCATGCTCGCTACCCGCCAAAATATCTTCTTCTTCTTCTTCTGGGTTTTATGGCAGCTGGCACATGAGCTGGCATCTATAAGGTACGTTGTTCAGCTCCGCAAAAGCTCCTGCATCATTTGCCGCCATTTTCACATGTTTGAATGGTGTTCGTGGTCCCGCCCCTTCCGCTACGTAGCCATGACGACGAGCGTTGAGGGTGAGAAGTGTCCAGCGTTCCACACTCAACGATTTGAGCGTTTTGAGTACAACATCCGGGTACTTACAGTGCACGGCATGTTGCCGTACTTCACAGTGTGAACGCACTTATGCACTCAGAATAGTAAGTGTTACAGGTTAAAACATGGCCACTTTGGCCGCAGACACCCTTATCCATGCACATATTCAAATTGCCCATGCATATTTATAACTTGGTATGCACTTCGAAGTCACCTATGTAGATCACATTTTGATCAGACATCTCAAAGATCAGTAGATTGCGCAACATTTAGCTGCCATCGTTTGTTCATGCAGTGACATTGCCTCACTGAGAGATTTTTTTACTCATGTTAACATAAGCCATCTAAAAAGACATGAAACCGTCTGTTGTATGTTTGATAATTGTTCCTTTCAAACAAATATTTATGGAACATATCAAACTCACAAGAACAGAAAGCACAAGATATATACACTGAATGATTTCAAAGCTGGAATTGTGAAAAATGACAGGACAGACTTACTAAATTGTACATTGGGAGATACATGTTTGACAGAAAGTGATGAGTTACTTGATGACGAATTTGAAGATGGTGCACTGGTTCAAAATCCAGAGGACTTGCTAAAAGTTATAGAACAGAAATTGGCTTTTGTTTTATTAAAATTGGAAAACTGTTTCCATGTACCAGGAGCTGCCGTTGATGAGCTGCTAAACGAGTTGCAGTATTTGGTTAGTTCTGCTCTGGTGCCTGTATCTAACAACATTCTTGCTGATTTCTTCAATAACCATAACCTGCAAGTTGACCCATTGCTCATCAAAGAGTTAGGCTGTGCACTTTTTTCATCTAACCCTCTGTCAAAAGCTTTAGGAAAGGATGGACCATTAACCACTGCTTTTAAGCGGAAGCAATATTACAAAGATCATTTCAATATTGTAGATCCAGTTCAATATATACTTGATGCAAAGGCTAAAAGAAGTTTTCAGTATGTTCCTTTGCTAAAGCTTTTACATCAGCTACTTAATCAAAAGGATGTGCTCAGAAAGGTTGTTGAAAAGAAAAGACAGCAACAGGTAGAGAGTGACCACCTACATTATAGATCTTTTGAAGATGGCCAGTACTTCAAGAATAATGATTTTCTGTCAGGGGAGGAATTGAGAATCACTGTCTGTCTGTACGTAGATGACTTTGAAGTTTGCAACCCCCTCGGTACTTTGCGTAAAACACACAAACTCTGTGCCGTCTATTGGATTTTGGGAAATTTGCCTCCTGGCAGCCATTCATTTTTAGCCTCAATATACCTGGCTCTTTTATGTAAAAGTGATGATGTGAAGACCTATGGCTATTGCAAAATATTTGAGCCACTACTCCAGGACCTTGTTACTCTAGAGCAGCAGGCTGTTTCTGTCTCGCAGCTGGGTGAATCTGTGAAAGGGACACTTCAGTGTGCGGTGTCAGACAACCTCGCAGCGCATGGAATAGCTGGCTTTGTGGAAAGTTTCTCGGGCCATTATGTCTGTAGATTTTGCACAGCTCAGCGGGCAGAAACTCAAGTCAAAGAAGTAAAATCAGGTGCATTCACCCCAAGAAACAAAGAGCTTCATCAAGTCCATGTAAATACTGTGCAGGCAAAAGGAGGTAGTTTTTTTGGTGTGAAAAAAGCGTGTATTTTCACAGACAGACTTTCCCACTTCTGTGTCACATCAGAGTATCGCCCTGATGTTGCCCATGATCTTTTCGAGGTTATAGTCCCAGTTGAGCTTGCACAGTGCTTTGGTGTGCTTATTTCCAAGAAGTTGTTTACGCTTGATGACCTCAATAAGCGCATTAAAAACTTTCAATACAAGTGGGGTGACAAAAAAAATCGCCCTCATTTGGTGCCACATAATTTTGTACGGTGCAAAAGAATTGGCGGCAACGCGCACGAAAATTGGTGTTTGTTAAGGTTATTACCGTTAATGATTGGGCAGTCGATCCCTGAAGATGAGCCAGCTTGGAAAGTGATTCTAGACTTGAAAGATATTGTAGAGCTTGTTGTTGCACCTTTCCACTGTGAGGAGTCTGTGGCATATTTAGAGTGTAAAATCTCAGAGCACAGACAGAGATACAAAGAAGTATTTCCAGATCAGAGACTCCTGCCAAAACATCACTTTCTGGAGCATTATCCAGAAATGATAAAGCTGTTTGGCCCCATTGGGATGTTTTGGATCATGCGTTTTGAGGCCAAGCACAGTTACTTCAAACAGGTTGTCAGACACACAAAGTGATTCAAGAACATTACACTGTCCTTGGTGAATAAGCACCAGCTGATGATTGGCTGTCACATGCACACAAGAAGTTATGAGAGATCAGCCTTTGATGTGACACATGTCTCGACAATTCCATTAGATGTCATGAAAGAGGACAAAGCACTTCACCTAAGTCAGAAATACCCCGATGTCACGACAGTTACACTAGCACAGAGTGTCTCTATAGTGAATATAGAAATGGAATGATTATTGTGCATGGATCAGCAGGTGGACTGCCTGAATTTGCAGAAGTACTGCAAATGTGTATATTTGAAAACACATTGATCTTCATATGCAGAAAATGATCTTCATGGTACAGAGAGCACTACAGAGCATTTGAGCTCCGGTCATCTTCAGCAAGAGAGATTGTGTTGGCCGAGTTAAGTGAACTGACTGACAACTATCCCTCCGAATGGTCACCCTTAAAAGATACATATACATGTCTGGTAATTATTCTTAATTGTTGTTTGACTTTGAGGTTATAATAAATAAATAAAATAAATAAATAAATATATATATATTTTTTAAATATTTTTGCTAATTAATGTGTTTCAATTAAATTTTCATTTTAATTAAAAATCATTTGGCACACTTGTACATTATTTTGTTGTAAATTCCTTTTTCTTTTCTTTTCTTTTTCGCGAAAAAAAGTAAGTGTTGTGAGTTGACACTGTGCTGACATTTCAAATCAGTCTGCAGCTGAACTGTTACCATGCAACAATAGTGGCCAAAATAATGCAGATTTAATGTTTACTATGGCTTTATTACGCCAGAGGGTCAGGAGTCATACAAAACAAATAAGGCAAATTTAAGGAGAAAATTACATTTTGTACTTTTGTATGACAGTTTGAGGAATACATCCTTAACACTTAACCAGAGCTTTCAATGCCTGATACTCGTACTGATGACTGGATACTGTCTTGAATTGTATTATCTATGACTGGGTTTTAATCCTTTCTTTTCTTCTTTTCTTTAGAATAACCTGTTAGCCAGTTTGGCTACCACAGCAGTGCTATGCGTCATTCTTGGAGAAAATAACTGTTCAAAGGTAACCGTGCCTTTGGAAATACCAGGCTCTGTTGAGGAACTTAAAAGTGAGATAAAGAGACAATGTGAGGTGTTAGGAGACTTTAGACTACAATACAAGGACATTGATTTTGATGAGTTTATAAACCTGACAACTACCTCAGACATTCAAAACTAGGCTACAATCAAAGTGATTTACCTCCCAAGTGCCTTATCTACAAGTAGATCTCGCCTCTCTCCACGGACATCCACCACTTTCATCTGTGGACACTGACATTCTCTCATCTTCTCATCGTCTACGTCATCCTTCAGATGTGAGCCATGGCCAGATGCCTTTCCTGTGCCAGAGTTTGTCTATGATGTAGAGATCCAACTCCAGCGTGCAAATAGTGACTTTCAGAGTAACGGTACCCTCTTCAGTCCAAGTCCAAAAATGAAGTCTGACATTCTTGAATCTTTGGCATCACAAATTATCAAATATAAAGCTTATCCTTCAAATGCTCAATTTGATACCGTAGCTGAAGCACTAGTGAAGAAGCGCCCATGTTTAAGGGAGCAAGGTTCTGTTGCTGGCTTCTACGGGTGGAAGATTAGTTTGAAATATAAAATGGGAAACTACCGCACTAAGCTGCGAAACATTGGATGTTCAGAGCTGAGTGTCAATTCCTTCAAGCGTAAACCGAATGATCCACGCACATCTCCAAATCAAGTGAAGAAAGCTAAAAGAGTGGAGGTGAACTACTGTCCAGACTATCCAACAGGACAAACCAAAGAGAGCCTCGAGGAGGAGAGGCTGGCACTATTGTCTGAGGTGAAAAAGCACAACAACCAGCAGGTGCTTAAAGAGAAAATGGAAAGGTGTTTGCTTACAGGCGGCATGAGGTGATTGAAGACAAGCCCTTCATTGCAGATTTCAAAAGAAGATGGCCAGCTCTCTTTTCTGCGCGTGAGGTCAGTCATTATATATTGTCTTGATAATTAAATCAGTATTTATTTTTTTAAAGGGGTAAAACTTTGTCTCATCATACTGCATTGGTTTATAGCTCTGATCTGTTTATGTACCACTCTTAACATCATTTTTTTAAGTAAAATTAATCAGGAAGTAAAATATACCATTCTTGTTTTCATTAACAGGGATGCAAACAAATCGCTTTATGCTTTTTTTATTCACATCTGTTTGATCCATGGGGGGCAGATTCAGTAAATTCACATGACGTGAGTCAAGTGATTCACATGTTATATTTTTTCAGTTATTTTTGGCATAGGTTTATTTTAAAGTTAAAACCAATACGTACAAGGAATTAAAAATATGTTCCTCAATAAAATAACCAAGTTTATTTCTGTTGAGTAAGAGTGCATGTTTCTAGTAAAACAAAAAAATCATTGTGGCATGTCTTGATAAACCTTACAGTGAAGGTGTCAATAAATAATTTAAAAAATAATAAATAAGGTCATGATTCTTAATTACAAAAGTTCTGATCAGTCAGGAATAGTCGTGGTTTTAAATATTAATAGCTATTTACAATCGGGTAGACAAACTTATAAAAATATGCAATAATTAAGATCAGTGTATATGATGGAATAGTGGAATTAAAACGCGCCAGTGGAATGGTTATATATTATTACGATGTCGCTTATTTTTCCGACTTCGGGTAACTCTTTTTTCACCATACATGTGTTTGCATCCCTGCATTAACCCATATTGTGTTGCTGTGGACCACAAAACCTTTGTGGATTTTTATACTGTCTTTATTAAATGTTTGTAGGTGGAAGCAGAGTTTGCTCGCATCACAACTGTCCCACTGAGATCTAAGTTCATGCAGCAGCTAGATCATCACTCCTCCCGGCTCATGAGAGTTTTCCAAAGGAAAGGAGGAGCTGCCGGACAAAAAATAAGAAATATCATGGCAGACTTGGACAAGGTGTGTACTTTTTATGGTATTAGAACATGTATCCCAAATTAATGTGCATTCCACCATACCAAAATAAAATGTACCCAGACACTGCCTGTAAACTTTAAAAATGTCATGAAGAAGCAAGCATGAAGCAGCATGCTAAAAATCCCGGAGCCTGAACAGTCTGCTTATACAGTGATGCATCTCTAGTGTTAATTGCTGCACAATACAATAATATTATAACCCCTCTTACACATTTCCCTTGCTCTTTCCTGCAGAATGATGCCATTGAAATAAGAAGAGCCTGCATACTGAAAGCACTGATTGTTTACCTCAACGAAGACCCAGAAAACCTCATAAGGGACCTTGTAAGTATTTTGGCCTCTGTTTTCCACAAAAAAATTCCTCTCTGGAAACTGAAAATGTGATCACTGTTCGTACTTTTTGGAGCTGGTTCTAAACAAACTAATGCGACCAAAATCATCGATATTTGAAGATGATGCCTATGCTTGCATAGTAAAAGTCCCTTCTCACTAACATTATCAACAGCAGTTTGTAGACTGTTGTTTGAAGGTATGATTTATGGATGGTGTTAGTTTCTCAAATGTAACTTTTTGTAAAGCTTCTTTCATATCCATGGTTGACAACAGATACAAAAACCAACAGCAGATAATGGCAAAACTAGAAGAGCTACACCAAATGTAGTCTGGAGGGAAGGTAATCTGGAAGCTAGATAGATAATATTTGGTAAACGAGAAATGTTTGTTTTTTCCCTGGTGTGTGTATGTTTTGGCTGAAGGTTTGTTTGTTCTGTTTTTGAGGATGTTGACGACGACCAGACTAGAGAGCAGACGATCCTGGGGATCTTTGCCATAAAGAGGGAAGGTGCAGAACCCACAGATGACCTGGAGGATGTTGGAATAGTCATGGAAGGAGTGGAAGTGCTTCACAGCCTTGGTAACATTGCAGATGCACTCACCCTTTTATTTGGCCTCATGTACTCATTGGACTTGAGCTACCCAACAAACCTAAAATATACATTTGAGGTTCTACAAAAACTTTTCATGGAACTGGATGGCACTCACCTCTCAGCAAAGGCTCAAGTGCTAAAAAACAAACTCTTTGAAGGAACAATTTAGAGATGACATTTTGAAGATATGTCAGTGACATTAGTGGCGTGTTTTCCGTACTTATGTTACATTGTTAACATATGTATTGGTGAGAGAAACCAAATGAGTGACATATAGTAAAAGTGTGAGAGAACAGTGCAAGAGTCACAGGCATCAAATTAATGTACACATTTTAAGTTTCTGTTAGTGATATGCAGATTTAAACAAGTGGCACTGTTTTGAAAATGTCCATTCCTGGCTAAATGTGGTGCACTCCTGGAATTTGTATTTTGTATTGTCAATTTAACAAAACTATGTACACTGTAGAACTTTATTTACACTGCTAAAGTGGCAGGGGAAAAAAAGGGAATTTGTTTACTTTTTTATTTTCAAGTTTTTTATTTTGAAGTATTTCCTACGTGGCATAACATGGGTTCACCCTTTGAAATTCTGGGTTTTCTTTCAATGAGAAGTTCCAATCAAATTATATTTTACAAGCTAAAACTATTAGTTATCCAAGATTTTATTTTACAGTTTGCTGTAATTGAAAAAAAAGTTAATATTTGAATAGAAGAAAGATGTTGAGAAATGTTTTCTCAGACAACAGTTCTAGGAGTTAATTGAAAGGGTTAATTATATGGCATTTGGAGAATTAAGTTTTAAACATGACAGTTCAGCTGAGAGTTGAAAGATAAGGCTGGCGATTTTCTATATTTATCTTATTGTCAACACATCCTATCAAAAGACCAAACCAACAACAATGGGTCTCTATGACACAAAGGAATAAGACATATCAGGCTTTGGAGACAGGCAATACTTGTTAAAGCGACTATATGTAACTTCTTACATGTATAAATCATACCGGGTCGGTGTCCCATGCGCGCTCGCATGTGGGTACGCGAGCGCGCAGACTCCAACACAAAATACACGGAAGCACCAAATGTAAAGTTATATCTAGTGACGCCAGGCTTGCAAAACAGTGTTGGCTCTTCCTGCTTCGCCCCCCCCAGCCGCGGTCGGAGAGGACGGAGTTTCTACTCTGCTCCTGCTGTCTGCTCCTGCTGTCTGCTTCTGCCTGCCTGCACATCGCGCTCATTCTCTCCCGCTCGGCTCGCTCCAACTCCACGTTCACGCGCACACATTACACACTGCAGAAGAGTTAAGTTAGTTTAGCTCTGAGAATATCTAGTGAATGTTCAGTGGACGTTTGTGCAGAAATAACTGCTGCAGCTCCTCAGCTTAACTAACTCTTCTGCAGTGTGTAGTGTGTGCGCGTGAACATGGAGTTGGAGCGAGCCGAGCGGGTGAGAACGAGCGCGGTGTGCAAGCAGGCAGAAGCAGACAGCTGGAGCAGAGCAGAGACTCCGTCCTTTCCGACCGCAGCTTGGGGGGGGGGGGCGAAGCAGGAAGAGCCAACACTGTTTTGCAAGACTGGCTTCACTAGATATAACTTTGCAGTTTTGGTGCTTCCGTGTAGTGGGACACCGACCCGGTATGATTTATACGTGTAAGAAGTTACATATAGTCCCTTTAACAAGTATTGCCTGTCTCCAAAGCCTGATATGTCTTATTCCTTTGTATTAACCCCCCCCCCCCAATCACACAACCCTTTGTTCTGATTGAACACGTGTACTCAGACAGAACAAAGAGACCAAGCGATGAGGTCCTGGCGGCCATCTTTGATTCAGCCATTTTGGTAGTTTTACATGGTCTGCCCTTTTGTTTTGTAGTCTGGTTGTTTTTTTTTGCTTTGTGGTTTGTTTAGTTTAGTTATTTAGTTAGATTAATATTGTGTTTTAAACCTTTCTTATCTTGTAAATAAATATTTGTAGATTATACATGCTTGTCTGTTTAATATTGTACAAGAGTGAATAATGCCAACCGCTGCTGTGTCAAGAACTCCAAAATCCTTCAACTTTCACTATCTATTGATATGGTGATTTATGGTTATAGTTATTGATTTAATTATTAATCAAGGTTCCAAACTAATAGTTTAGTATACTTAATGCGACTTATTCATGAGACCAATTGGCATCATTTTGTCTTTGTTTCAAAGATGATTTAATGTAAATTAAATCATATTATTCAATATAATTATTATTTTGATAATTATCAATTACTTTTGATAGCCATTCAAATGTTTTTGTGAGCTACCGTTACCCGGTATTATAAATGTTTATTGATAATTTATTATTATTAATTTTCTTGATATTAATAAATTATCTCTAATATCTTCTAATTACTAGACAAGCTCTTACTTGTGTCCCCAAACACACTCAAATGTCAAATTACTGTAACAGCAGTTCAGTTACAGGTTGTTGTACGTTAACACGCAGCATTACGATGAATGTTAACAAATCAATAGAATAATTTACAACAGCAAAATCATCAGTATGCTGTTTGTTCCGTCCACACTTTCATATTGTGTGGTGCAATTAATATCACACCCTTAAATATATTTGCTTAGTCAACTCTATAAGTTAGAAAAAGCTCAGTACTCAGCTACTATAGTCTCCTGGAAACTGGATGAGCTCTGTCTAAGATCTAAGACTGTGTTAGTCTGTGTTAGATCAGGTCAACACACTGACTGACATATTAAAGTAGCATTTGACTCCCAGCATTTGTGTTTTTCATAATTGTTTTATTTTCTACAAGTGAAGCCTTCACCATTACTTTCAACATGAGTTGAACCCCTGGAGTTCATAAACAGCTGCAGGAGCCGTTTTTTAATTCCTCTCGTTGTTCCTCTGTGTAGCTGTTTCAGGAAGTTGAAATGCTTGAGTGGATAATGGTAGCCCTTAATTAAGAAAACGCTCCAACTGCAACGACAAAATGTCACTGTAATATACGCGAGGCTTAATAAACATCAAGCGTTAGAGGGTGTTTTACCAGAACAGCATGTATATGAGGATGTGAGGAGTAGAAGGACCCGGAAGAAAGTACCAGCCTATCCTGACTGGGAACCAAAGAGGGACAGCGTATGTCCCACCATGAAGACGCACTTGAAGTGAGCCGCAAGCGTGTCGGACCTGCTGCCATGTTAATCAGATGAGCATCTAGAAATAAGGTATCAACAACCAGATGAACACTACAGATGTTGGTCTGGACGGAGAGGAGATCTGGTAGCTGGTCAAATCACCAGTAAGTAGATTCAGGGCTCTGCAGACCGAGTCCAGCAGGTCGTCTGCAGACTGAGTCCAGCACGTCGTCTGCAGACCGAGTCCAGCACGTCGTCTGCAGACCGAGTCCAGCACGTCGTCTGCAGACCGAGTCCAGCAGGTCGTCTGCAGACCGAGTCCAGCAGGTCGTCTGCAGACCGAGTCCAGCACGTCGTCTGCAGACCGAGTCCAGCAGGTCGTCTGCAGACCGAGTCCAGCAGGTCGTCTGCAGACCGAGTCCGGCACGTCGTCTGCAGACCGAGTCCGGCACGTCGTCTGCAGACCGAGTCCGGCACGTCGTCTGCAGACCGAGTCCGGCACGTCGTCTGCAGACCGAGTCCAGCAGGTCGTCTGAGAGCAAGATGTATCCCATGATGCATTGGGTCGAGTCTGTACACGAAACAGAGGCTGCGCTGCCGTGTGCGTAACGGTGCTGATCTCAGAGGCCGCACGATGGAATAACACGACACTCACCTCATCCTGGTGTCAGTAGATCTATGCTGTCTGAAATAATGACTAGAATACTGGGAGCGTAATAAATAATGTGTAGATTATCTTTACATTATTTTTCATTTAGTCATCTTCATCTGTACCCTGACATGGAAATCGACAGGACATCAGAAGAGAAGGAGCCTCTCGGCCCTGAGTACATATTACATATATATATATATATATTATATATAATTAAGGCCTTGTATGTGTGCAAGTTTGTCCTATCAGATGAAGCAGTCTACTTCCTGGAGGTGTAGGGAGGCTGATGTGGCCCTCTGGCTCGTTGTAGAGACGAACTGCTTTCATTAATGGCACAACTACCAACAACAAAAAAACAAATCGGGACTTGACTGAAAGAAACATCAGAACTTTTGATGTGTGTTAACTGCTGTCATATAACATCTTCGGTGATCAACAGGATCAAACTCATCACTTTCTGTTGTCTAATGCTTCCAAACTTGTGTCCATGTCCAGATATTTGTTAGATATATCAGTTATCGGTTGTTGAGATACGGTCATCTGCTAAGTGAAGTTACAGTTAACCTACAGACGATTCATTCGAATGTGTCATCACACATCCTGAGCAGATGTTGGGATGTAAAGTTGTGCTGAACACACAGCTGTGAGCTCTGGGCAGCACTCAGACTGCTGTCAGCAGTGATGCCAACCACCTGTGGCCTCTGCCTCTCTGAAGCCTTTCAACTCTCCATTTCTCCACCGTGGGAGAGGATCATCCATCTTACTGACAACCTGGAATTGTGAAAAATACCTGTGGCTGCCGAGGAGAGCCCTCGAGACGCCGAGAGAGCCCGATGCAGAGTCCTACCGGCAGCGACACCTGCCACCGCACTCGTACTGACACAGCTCGTCTGAATGAGAACGTGTAATCTTCATCATAAATGACTGGCTGCATATTGCACCTGTCTGGTTTTATAATCATGTGCGGGGGGGAAGTGATGCAACAGATGTTTGACATGCAGACACCTGCCAATATGAGCTGGGATCATTACAGGTGTCACACTTCAGCTTTTCATTCTCTCTGCACTGTGGTGAGACGCAGCATTAAACATGATGTCATTAAAGACCTTTGAGGAAGTCTGACTGCTCTGACGACATCATTTCTATCAGTTATGATCACGTCGTACTCAAAGTAATCACTGGGAACATGATGCGAGACCAACGAGCAGTGCAACAATAAGGCAGGTTGTAAGCAAGCCAACAGTTTCTCTAGATTATCTAAAGCACTTTATCTGAAGGGGAAAGAGAAAGAGAGCACATGAACATCCATAGACAGACTATGGTTAGAACAGCAGTCCAGTCAGATTGCACCAGTTTGCACCAGTACCAGTACCAGTACCAGTACCAGTACCAGTACCAGTACCAGTACCAGTACCCAGGGCCGTAGCCACAGTTTTGAAGGTAATGAGGTGCAGATTTTTATTTTTTGTTAATGGTTAATATAAAGTTAAAGCCTCTCATTTAATGTTATCTCTGCTGAGTGGACACACATGTACTGTAGGGAAGACTTACTCTTCCCTCCTCTTTAGTGTCTTATCATTAGAAGTAGCCTCTTTAAATGTGCACGTGGCACTAATTCATATCAATAATAGCCCACATCAATTAATTTTGACTCATTCATAAACCTCTGGACTTTAATAGCTCATATAATAGCTCATGTTTCAGGAAGGTTTCTGCTCATGTTCAACCCTTTCTGCACAAAACATTTCTTACAGACAGAACGTGCTTCTCTGAGATGTTGAGAACGAAGATGTTAATATTACGAGAGTAAAGTCACAATTTAATGAGAATAAAGTCATAATATTTCCAGAGGAACTTGACCTGCCCTATAGCCTGCTGTGCATGACGGTATCGATCTGCTGCTAGTATTCCCTTCAGACCGTCTGACAGGCACAGAACCTCGTCTGGGTCTCTGGATGAGACAAAGTTTAGGGAAGCGGCTGCTCGGAGCGCTCTGCAGCTGATGAGATTATCATCAGTGGTTGTAGAAATATCAAAAATAACATCAAATAGCATTAAAGAAGTGCAAAACAGAGCGTCAATAGTTTTCAGTAATATCTCGTGTGCATCTATCCACAAGTACGATTGTAGTTTTCATTCAGTAAGTGTGTGTATAATTTCTGCAATGACTCTGCTGTCTCTGGAGACACGGCGCTGACTGTCTGTCTTCACCAGTCACATCTCCACCACAACAGACAGCCGTCTGATTGACAGCTGTCAGTTTCAAGCTTCACATCATTCTGATGCAGAGAGACAGGAGATATTTACCACGGTCCGGACCTCTGTGACCTCATAGCTACGGCCAGTTCACAACGCCGTCCTGCTGACGCTTTCATTTCTTTACTTCAAACGTTTGAGTCAGTGTGATGGTAGACGTGTAAAAGTCCAATCTCTTGGTTGTACTCTACCTGTCTTGCCGGTGTTCTTCATGGATGTCTTATTAGAGGATTCAGTATCAAAGCCCTCCAGCGTCAGTTCCTGATACTCTGTGGATACTTTGGTGTCCTGGTCCACGATGTTGATTGGCGACTGGTTTCTCTCTCTGCATTCTGGGTAGGCTGCTGACCAGCCTTCGACTGGCCCGTATATACCTGAGAGGAAGACAAGAAATACAACGGGGTCTCATCACTAGACGGAGACATCAGAGAACATTTCAGAACCGTCTCATGTCTCTGAAAGCAGCTGACAGCACGCGCTGCCAAGTCATCTGAACTCCAGTGAAGGATTCGCTCACAGAATCAACATCGTGAGCCCCGAACAGAGGCAGCTGCTGGAAAAGCAAAACATTTTCATTCATGTGGTAAATAGAGAATTTCAAAATGTCATTATTATACGAGGATGTGTCGCCGGCTGCCGTTGTTGACATCTTATACATGAAATTAATTCTACATTTGGTTTTGCACTGCTGATCTTCTTCTCAACGTCCCTCAGACGACCTCACACGACCTCAGACGACCTCAGACGACCTCACACGACCTCAGACGACCTCACACGACCTCAGACGACCTCAGACGACCTCTGCACTGACACAGTGAGTCGATCCCAGCGTTACTGAGCAGACAGGAAGCCAATGTGTGTGTATGTGTCTCTACGCCCTTTCACAGTAAATGTCCACAGAGTGAACGCCCAGACAATAGACTACCTGCTTTAAGACCTCAAAGAGTCTTTAACACCTCAAAGAGTCTTTAGCACCTCAAAGAGTCTTTAACACCTCATCTGAGTCTTTAACACCTCAAAGAGTCTTTAACACCTCATCTGAGTCTTTAACACCTCAAAGAGTCTTTAACACCTCAGAGAGTCTTTAGCACCTCAAAGAGTCTTTAACACCTCAAAGAGTCTTTAACACCTCAAAGAGTCTTTAGCACCTCAAAGAGTCTTTAACACCTCAGAGAGTCTTTAACACCTCAAAGAGTCTTTAGCACCTCAAAGAGTCTTTAACACCTCAGAGAGTCTTTAACACCTCAAAGAGTCTTTAACACCTCATCTGAGTCTTTAACACCTCAAAGAGTCTTTAACACCTCAGAGAGTCTTTAGCACCTCAAAGACTCTTTAACACCTCAGACAGTCTTTAGCACCTCAAAGAGTCTTTAACACCTCAGAGAGTCTTTAACACCTCAAAGAGTCTTTAGCACCTCAAAGAGTCTTTAACACCTCAGAGAGTCTTTAACACCTCAAAGAGTCTTTAACACCTCATCTGAGTCTTTAACACCTCAAAGAGTCTTTAACACCTCAGAGAGTCTTTAACACCTCAAAGAGTCTTTAACACCTCAGAGAGTCTTTAGCACCTCAAAGAGTCTTTAGCACCTCAAAGAGTCTTTAACACCTCAGAGAGTCTTTAACACCTCAAAGAGTCTTTAACACCTCAAAGAGTCTTTAACACCTCAAAGAGTCTTTAACACCTCAGAGAGTCTTTAACACCTCAAAGAGTCTTTAACACCTCAGAGAGTCTTTAACACCTCAAAGAGTCTTTAGCACCTCAAAGAGTCTTTAACACCTCAGAGAGTCTTTAGCACCTCAAAGAGTCTTTAACACCTCAAAGAGTCTTTAACACCTCAAAGAGTCTTTAACACCTCAAAGAGTCTTTAGCACCTCAAAGAGTCTTTAACACCTCAGAGAGTCTTTAACACCTCAAAGAGTCTTTAACACCTCAGAGAGTCTTTAACACCTCAAAGAGTCTTTAACACCTCAAAGAGTCTTTAACACCTCAAAGAGTCTTTAACACCTCAAAGAGTCTTTAACACCTCAAAGAGTCTTTAACACCTCATCTGAGTCTTTAACACCTCAAAGAGTCTTTAACACCTCGAAGAGTCTTTAACACCTCAAGAGTCTTTAACACCTCAAAGAGTCTTTAACACCTCAAGAGTCTTTAACACCTCAAAGAGTCTTTAACACCTCAAGAGTCTTTAACACCTCGAAGAGTCTTTAACACCTCAAAGAGTCTTTAACACCTCAAAGAGTCTTTAACACCTCGAAGAGTCTTTAACACCTCAAAGAGTCTTTAACACCTCGAAGAGTCTTTAACACCTCGAAGAGTCTTTAACACCTCAAAGAGTCTTTAGCACCTCAAAGAGTCTTTAACACCTCAGAGAGTCTTTAACACCTCAAAGAGTCTTTAACACCTCAGAGAGTCTTTAGCACCTCAAAGAGTCTTTAACACCTCAGAGAGTCTTTAACACCTCAAAGAGTCTTTAACACCTCATGAGTCTTTACACCTCAAAGAGTCTTTACACAACCCATCGAAGAGTCTTTAACACCTCGAGAGACTTTAACACCTCAACTGAGTCATTGAACACCCTCAGAGGTCTTTCAAGGTAACACCTCAGAGAGTCTTTAGCACCTCAAAGATCTTTAACACCTCATATGAGTCTTTAACACCTCAAGAGTCTTTAACACTCGAAGAGTCTTTAACCACCTCAAAGAGTCTTTTAACACATCAAAGAGTCTTTAACACCTCGAAAGAGTCTTTAACACCTCAAGAGTCGTTAACACCTCGAAAGAGTCTTTAACCACCTCAAAGAGTCTTTAACACCTCAAAGAGTCCTTTAACACCTCAGAGAGTCTTTAACACCTCAAAGAGTCTTTACGAGGTCTGACCTCAAAGAGTCTTTAACACCTCATCTGAGTCTTTAACACCTCAAAGAGTCTTTAACACCTCGAAGAGTCTTTAACACCTCAAAGAGTCTTTAACACCTCAAAGAGTCTTTAACACCTCAAAGAGTCTTTAACACCTCGAAGAGTCTTTAACACCTCGAAGAGTCTTTAACACCTCAAGGAGTCTTTAACACCTCGAAGAGTATTTAACACCTCGAAGAGTCTTTAACACCTCAAAGAGTCTTTAACACCTCAAGGAGTCTTTAACACCTCGAAGAGTCTTTAACACCTCGAAGAGTCTTTAACACCTCAAAGAGTCTTTAACACCTCAAAGAGTCTTTAACACCTCAAAGAGTCTTTAACATCTCAAAGAGTCTTTAACACCTCAAAGAGTCTTTAACACCTCATCTGAGTCTGTGTGGAGGTAGAAGGAAGTTACCGCTTTTATTGTGGTAGTCTGATTAACGTGACGTCATATCCGTTCCGTATCCGTCAACCAAAACAAACCTCAGAAAGTATAAAATGTTGGAGGGTCGTCGTGGATACGACCTGCACCCTCACATGTTAAATCCAGCGTGGTAAACACTACACATCCAGTAAAGGATGGAAACACTTTGGGTTTCACACATTGCAGGAAAAGCAGAGCTAGACATCACGGCTAAAGCTGCATGCTAACTCTGTCACGGACAGGAAACGTTATCGTATCGCAGTAACGTGGCGTCGAGCCGGCCGTCGCTCTCGTCTCCGTGGTCAAATGGGCCGACGCTACAACTGTAGAGCACCCATATACTGACATTTCTGTTAAATGCATTGAAACAGCCCCGATGGAGCTGACCATGGATGGATAAAGAGAACGGAGCTGACGGGAGAGCTAGAGACGGACTTGGAGAAGTTAGAGGAAGTAAACACGTGGCACTACGTCCGCTTTTCAAAATAAGGTGTTAACAAAGGGAACTATATATACAAAATACGTCTATGGAAATAAGATTGATTGGATTATATTCACCAGAAGTATAAAACATTACATGTCCCTTATAAATTAAAATGAAAATACCACTAATTTATGAGGGAAATGTCTTTATTCTTTGATTTTTGGGTTGCTGGATAATAAATGTAATAAATACTTCCTGACAATGATCCTGATATATTTGACTTCAGGACATCTCTGACTACATACATGCTGAAAATCAAACATTCTTACTGGATTAATTCAGATATATTCCAGAGTAAAAGTCCCTAGAAGGGTATGATTCTTTCTCCCTTCATGGTCTAGAGTTAAAAAAGTTAAGGTATAATGCCCAACGAGGTCACGGTGTCCGTGTCCTAATTGAATGCAATGTGAGCGTCAGTGTCTAACTGTTGGCGAGCGACGCAGCGCTGCAGAGCGTGACTGAACTTTTGTCGGATGCTGTTGTCGTTTCTATTTGTAAATGTCTGTTTAGAACACTGATGTACTTCGTCCCGCTGCTCCTTTGAGGTTTCACTATGTGAATCACACCATCATGTGTGTCGCTGTGACTGAAAGGACTGGAAGAAGCAGGTCTATTTCAGAGAGAGTGTTCTAACCCTGATGCTACACTTCATTAGCCTCTGACTCTGCACAAAAGTTCAATAAAGGACCGATCACTCCTCAATTTATCAGTAACAGGTATGTCTTGGGTTCCCTAGGTTTTCTGTAGTTAAAGTATAACTGTTCATATACAACTTCCTTCTAACTAAACATGATTCCTTTCATTTCTCACAAACAGACTCTCTTTAAGCTTTAGTATCTTTTTAATCTTGTATTTGCATATTTTGGCTACTGAAATATATACAATGGTGATGACTGAAGGCCATAATTCATATATCACTGGTCATAACCATCACTAAGAACACAAATTACATATCTGGGATTTCTCTCCCTTAGAAAGACTTATTATTTCTGAGTAATGAAGTTGGAAGGAGGTTAAGGGAGGATGGGTTGATTCGATTCCAGCGATCTGTTGATACATCAGCATGTTTTCAGCCACACAGAGCTGGTGGGAGAGTCTGGCATTAGAGACTTCCGTAGAGCAGAGAAGCAGTCAATTGCTATTTTGTGAGAAAGTCTAATGCCATTTCCTCAGGAAATCAAATCCAAAAGCAACTTGAAAAGATGCAGCCCCCCCATAACTGCTTCACTTACTGATAAACAAGAGCACTGGAGAACCGTCCAGCGTTGGTGGAGGAGTGTGCCTCTTGTTTGTTTAGCATTTTTATAGGAATGCATGCATAATGCCATCTCTTACATCCCACTCACTTTGATTCTCTCACTGAAACATCATGAATATCGGTCCAAGTGTTCATCCATAAATGTGAATGTCTGACGACAACTGGATGAGTGCATTCTCTGGGTTCTTAATGGCCGCGTGCCAACACTTTGATATGAAACCCTAACCCTCGTTGGATGTTCTGGATGTTGTGTGATGGAAAATCACTAAATCCTCGAGGGGTGAAAGAAGAAAATGATGAAGTGGAAGAATGTCTGTATAGATATGCAGGGAGATGGGGAGAAAGGGCAGATGAGGTCAACGCCATGAAACACTGGCGTATTTATTTCCATACATGTGAGACTAAGTGTCATGAGTGCATGTGAATGGAGCGACGCCGGCGAGCTAGTTCCGACGGGGGGAAATATGTCTAATCATCACTCCCAATATCTCATGTAATCATATCTGCAGGGAGTGATGAGGTCGGAGTCTGAACCCCGAACTCTAACAATGTTCTGCTGTTGAAATAAACATTTCAAACGTGAGTTGTCTGACTGAACTGTGTGTCTTTGGAAGAGATTAACTGGGAACCCATCGGCTATCAGTCTGATGACAGATACGCCAAGGAGCTATATTTCTGGGGTTCTGGTGTCGCCAGAGGATATCCGGGCCAAGACTTCCTTTTCCGTGCACTGCTGATTGTTTACAGTCCGATCAGCACCTTGAGATGTGAGACTGGAGTTGAGAGACGACGTGTACGAACGGATTGTTTCACTAGTAGACAGTTTACAAGATAATTCCCAGATTGCATTTCGGCCGATGCGTTCCACGTCTCTCACCTCTTACATTGATATAGATATTTTTAGGTGTCTAAAGTCTGTTTAGCTGTTTACCTATTATCTGCCACTTTAAGGTATTTAGAAACACACTTTGATTTGAGCTCTTTAGTAACACTTCCATGATATGTGCACTGTGGTTCAGTTTAAAAACACTCTGTAAGGAACACACACATTCATACGCTCCAAATGATGAGTACTGCATGAGGTATAAAAGTCCTTCACTGCCATCTGTAACACGGCCACCATGTGTAGCACTGACTCCTACCAGGTGTTTGTAGAACATGTTTCAGCTTAAAGTAAGAACTTTCATAACCTCTCAGTTAGAAAATACATTAAAGGTCCCATATACTGCTCATTTTCAGGATCATACTTTTATTTTGGGTTTCTACTAGAACATGTTTACATGCTGTAATGTTGAAAAAAAAACAACTTTATTTTGTGTTTCTACTAGAACATGTTTACATGCTGTAATGTTCAAAAAACACTTTATTTTCCTCGTACTGTCTGCCTGAATATACCTGTATTTACCCTCCTGTCTGAAACGCTCCGTTTTAGCGCATTTAGACGAAATTGCAACGGAATTGCGTTGCTAGGCAACAGCTTGGGTCCATCTGTACTTCCTGTCAGCTGATGACATTCACATCCACTGCAATAGGAAATAAACTGGGACACATTTAGAGTGTTTACGTTTAAATCTGTGTAAAGGGTCTAAATATTGTATATTTGTGACATCACAAATGGACAGAAATCGTTCTGTTTCAAATGTGGAGTTTCTGAATACAGGCTGTGTGTATTTCCCTGTGAATACAGCGTTTCGATACTTTCACCGTTTTTATATACAACTTAAGCCTGCTTTATAATAAAAAAAAAACATGAAAATCTCACTTTTTTATGATATGGGACCTTTAAAGTCAACTTTAATTGACCCTCAGGGTCAAACTCATTTCAAAGAGTTGCAGAAAGGAAACATGAAGCTGCAGTCAGCTCACATCAGGACACGTTTCCCTCCAGCATGTCTGAATAAACACAAGGTGTTATGGGAACTCGTCTCTCTGTAGATGTAGAGTAGATATGTTTCATCAGTTTGTCTTTAGGACTATGATATGTAAAGTAATGTAATGGATCTGTGGTGAATCACTTTGACTACAGGTTCCCAGTCTTTGTCCTTTTCTCTCTCACACAGTAACCAGTGTGGATTCAACACTTCCATCCGTGTTTTATTTCATTTCAACATTTTTTTTTTTAGCCACTCCATCAGCAGCATCCTATAATGTACTTATTATCCGTTAGTTGGAAAACAACAACAGTGATGCTCTTGTGTACGGATCATTGTCTGTATTTAGTGCACTGGTTAGTCGAGCATTACACCGACTACTGCAGCTGTACTAAACGCCTGAAGAAGACCTCGGATACAAATTGGTGATGTCAACAGAAACTGATCCGTGCTCAGTCTGAATCTCTCCCTCTCTGTGCCTCCCTCCTAACAGTAGCTTACACTATCTGCACCCCAACTCTGCCCTTAATTGAAAGCAATACTGGGCTCCTGGGCTCCAAAATGAATTTGTCTATGATTACTCATGCCCTGGCGCGTTGCGAGCACCGGGTAATGTCTACTTCATTGAATTAGTCGGCATCCTGTTCCCCCCCCCCTCTTCTCCATCTCCGTCCTTGCCCGGGGGCAGCTATTGATTGAGGTGGTCTGGCTTTCGTATAAGGCTAGCATTACCTATGGATCCAGACAGCCGCGGCCTGGACGGCAAATGCAGCGGAAGGGAAAACGTGAAGCGATTAGTCACTGCCTTAATACAGCTAATTTGTGCTGAAAGCAGCAGTATGGGGGAGTGCAAAGGTAAAGGAGGGAAGGAAAGAGGAGACTAGCATGACTGCTAGAGCGCTAACCTCAATCACACACCTGGCTAATGGCTAAGAAGCTGTGTGCTGAATAGGCAAACTCACAAAAGGGCGCTGAACCTAGAAATCTACTTCCATCTTGAAGTTTCCATTCTGCTGCTGCACGAGCTGCACGTGGTAAGAGACCGTCGAGGTTTATCTTCGGCACAACCAAGAGCCCGCAATGCTTTGTCCATTATAGTCTTGCAAGACCATGAATTATCAAACTCTGCTTAGGGCCCCCAAAAGACCAGCCCTGTTAGGACTATATGATTAAGTTACTCCTGGGTTTTCATTTCCCTCTGTTGCTTCCTCTATTTCTGTTGTCATGTGTTAAAGGAACACTGTGACGTCAGGAAAGATGCCTGTTTTCTGTCTTACCCAGAGTCAGATGAGAGGATTGGTATCTGTGTATCCAGTAGACCTACAGAAATAAGGCTTTAAATGTGTTCAGCAGCCCGTAACACAAAGACAGGAAGAAGGGGGAACTGCAAGCTTCGCCCAATCAAAGGGGAAAAAATACTTTTCAACAACCGAAAACGTCTTATTTAAATGATGAAATCAAAATCTGATATGACAAGGACTTCATTCCACCATGGATCCCTCAGAAAACTATGCAGCCTCCTCTTACCTAACAAGATCACACACCCAAAGCAAGAACATCATCTCTGAAATAAGGCAAAGATGACTGTCATAGGCCTCTCCAGGCACAACAAAAGATGACCTCATTTTACATCTTCCAGTATTTTGCTGAACTGACGGAAGAGCTTGCCAAGAGTTGAGGCTCCAAATGTTGCCGAGGATGTAGGGACGAGTGGAGGAAGCTCACTGTGTCCCACAGAGGATGAAGATTATTGAGTAAGTACATAAAGTAAACACTACTTCCTGCAATGTTCATTTGCAACATCTTATTGTGTCCAAAACCAAGGTGAACACTTTTTAACGTTGTATAGGATAATTCTGAATGATGGCGAGTGGCTGTAAGGTTCAGTTAAGAGGAAAACACAGGAGCTCACATATATAATGCACTGAGAAAACACAGTTAACAAAAAGATAAGATAAGATCAATAAATTCTTCTGCAATCACATGCTCCAAACAAACAACAGAATAATATAAAAAATATATATAAAATACTAGACTAAAATATTTCATAATTTGTTTGCCTTAAAATAATACTGTAAAACATTTAATTGAGTGGAAGACGTAATGTTGATTTACATTTGTCCTGTGATCGATACAGTCATGTGATTGATACAGTCATGTGATCGATACAGTCATGTGATCGATACAGTCATGTGATCGATACAGTCATGTGATCGATACAGTCGTGTGATCGATACAGTCGTGTGATCGATACAGTCATGTGATCGATACAGTCGTGTGATCGATACAGTCGTGTGATCGATACAGTCGTGTGATCGATACAGTCTTGTGATCGATACAGTCGTGTGATCGATACAGTCGTGTGATCGATACAGTCGTGTGATCGATACAGTCGTGTGATCGATACAGTCATGTGATCGATACAGTCGTGTGATCGATACAGTCGTGTGATCGATACAGTCATGTGATCGATACAGTCGTGTGATCGATACAGTCGTGTGATCGATACAGTCGTGTGATCGATACAGTCATGTGATCGATACAGTCATGTGATCGATACAGTCATGTGATCGATACAGTCATGTGATCGATACAGTCATGTGATTGATACAGTCATGTGATCGATACAGTCATGTGATTGATACAGTCATGTGATTGATACAGTCATGAGATTGATACGGTCGTGTGATTGATAGTCATGTGATCGATACAGTCATGTGATCGATACAGTCATGTGATTGATACAGTCATGAGATTGATACGGTCGTGTGATTGATACAGTCATGTGATCGATACAGTCATGTGATTGATACAGTCGTGTGATTGATACAGTCATGTGATCGATACAGTCATGTGATTGATACAGTCATGAGATCGATACAGTCATGTGATCGATACAGTCGTGTGATCGATACAGTCGTGTGATCGATACAGTCGTGTGATCGATACAGTCATGTGATCGATACAGTCATGTGATCGATACGGTCGTGTGATCGATACAGTCGTGTGATCGATACAGTCATGTGATCGATACAGTCGTGTGATCGATACAGTCGTGTGATCGATACAGTCGTGTGATCGATACAGTCGTGTGATCGATACAGTCGTGTGATCGATACAGTCATGTGATCGATACAGTCATGTGATCGATACAGTCATGTGATCGATACAGTCATGTGATCGATACAGTCATGTGATTGATACAGTCATGAGATTGATACGGTCGTGTGATTGATAGTCATGTGATCGATACAGTCATGTGATCGATACAGTCATGTGATTGATACAGTCATGAGATTGATACGGTCGTGTGATTGATACAGTCATGTGATCGATACAGTCATGTGATTGATACAGTCGTGTGATCGATACAGTCGTGTGATCGATACAGTCGTGTGATCGATACAGTCGTGTGATCGATACAGTCGTGTGATCGATACAGTCGTGTGATCGATACAGTCATGTGATCGATACAGTCATGTGATTGATACAGTCATGAGATTGATACGGTCGTGTGATTGATACAGTCATGAGATCGATACAGTCATGTGATCGATACAGTCGTGTGATCGATACAGTCGTGTGATCGATACAGTCGTGTGATCGATACAGTCGTGTGATCGATACAGTCGTGTGATCGATACAGTCATGTGATCGATACAGTCATGTGATCGATACGGTCGTGTGATCGATACAGTCATGTGATCGATACAGTCATGTGATTGATACAGTCATGTGATCGATACCGTCATGTGATCGATACAGTCATGTGATTGATACAGTCATGTGATCGATACAGTCATTTGATTGATACAGTCATGTGATCGATACCGTCATGTGATCGATACAGTCATGTGATTGATACAGTCATGTGATCGATACCGTCATGTGATCGATACAGTCATGTGATCGATACAGTCATTTGATTGATACAGTCATGTGATTGATACAGTCATGTGATCGTTAGTCATGTGATTGATAGTCATATTGCTGATGATGAGCACAGACTTTTACGAGATGAGCAGGACCTGCACAGAATCGATCACTGGCGATCGCCGCACAATGCTTGCTCTGACGTCATGCACACGTGGGCAACGATAAACTCAAGAGATCGAGGCGGCCGCGGTTTTTAGAGCCAGGCTCCGCAGTTTCTCTCCACCGACCCAGTGCATTATGGGAAACGTCTGTCCTTTACCTGATCAAAGAGCTGATTGGCTCTTAGTTTTGACAACAAACACCACGTTTTGTAGAAACCTATTTTTCTGGCATCGTAATATTTAACACTAGATTTTAGGATATTAGATTCATGTTGTGAAATTTACGTTTAATCTGTTAACAAACTTATCTTATGTGGTTGATAATAATAATAATGATAATAATAGTTATTTCTATAGCACTCATCAAAACGAGCAAAACACATCGGATATAACAGGATGTAACTATTCCTGTGACTTCCTGTAAATTCATTGAAGGCTGCTGGGGACTTTCCGATTTGACCGCAGCTTCTCGTCACCGCCCCCCCGCTGCTGCCGCCTGGTCTCGTCTACTTTCCAGGCGAGGAGCAGTTCATCTCCATCAAGCTTATTACTACGGTGTGAACAGTCTGCTGGTAATGTACTTAATCGTTCATTTAGTATGCAGTATGCAGTACAAACTGATTGAGTGTGCAGTACGCAGAACGTTAGCATGCGTTTTCAAACACAGCCTTTTTGAGGACGTTTCACTCCAGAAACCACAGCCTTATTTTTATACGTGTTAATTACATAAAACATGTAGGACATTAACAAACTGTGAGTCTACAATGAATTTTTTTTTTTAATTGCTCTTGATAATCCTGCATGAAATGACCTGCGCTAATTTATAGTTGAAGCCATAACATTTCTACCTTCATCCTGGTGTGAAAAAGGAAGCGGTGATGGAAGGTATACAGGCTTTAATCCAAATTGTAAATTCTTCATTCACTCAAATGTAATTTTCTTGTTGTTGTTTTCACAGAAGACAGAGAGGTGGGCAGGTAGTTCATTACTGACACGACGCCTCCGTAGAATATACAGCTAGAACTTCTCACCTGTAGAGTCTGCAGGCTCTGCTGTGTGTGTCTGGCAGCTCGTGCACAACACTGTTGTGTGTTTCCGTCCCAGGTGAGGATTTGAAAGCAGGGTTAGGGTGTTATGGGGAGTCTCGCGCTGACTAATACCCCCGCCTCACTGGATCTGTTCGTCTACTGCAAATCCAGGCGTCCTCGACATACGGGCCAATTCCTCAGTGCATTGATTTCTGCCATTTCCTCACTAATCCTGATGGGATCAGTGCAGGAAAAGAAGATCTCTCAGTGGCTGCTGAGAGGAAACGTCCTGGAGAAAAGAAACACCGCTCTCCATCACTCTCCGCCTCCTTGTTTCCACGTGAGCGGTTAATCGTAGGAGATGGACACATGGCGAGAAGGCGTCTCATTTTCCTGGACAGAACATGAATGGCCATGAAAGATCTTTCTCTGTTTTCTTCCCCCAGCCTCCCGTCTGTCCTTTGTCTCATAAGGCACACCTTGATTTCATTGTTATCCTCCAGTTTGTCAGCAAATTTCTCCCGAAGGTGTTTCTTGCCTTTGTGTAAAAAATAGCTTTTTTGTCTTTAGAGGCTTGCGGTCCATAATTGTGATCTTTAGGCAAACAGTTTCCATGTAGTCTTGGGTTTGTTTATGCTGCAAATTGGAATCGTGGCAGGCTTTTGAGTGAGAAGTGAGCGAGTTCGCTTGCACAGCATCTGCTTCAAAAATGTCTTTTAATTGACTGAAACTGTCTGAAAGGTTATGAACAGCAGCCAGGTGTATTTACAGAGGTAATAATTGACGGAGATGAAGAGTGGACTCTCTCTCCTGAGAGTTGCACAAAAGCAACAGGAATTTCAGATGAGAGAACAACGTCCCTCCCCCCTCCTCTCTCTCTTTGTTTACCTGAATGGACAGTTAATATGGGCTAATGTCAGCTTTCCTCACTGTGGCAGCACTTCCTTTATCGTCTGCATTTCCACTTGGAGTGGTCAGTTGAGAGCAATCAGTCCTGTCAGTGGATCTGAATCCTTTTTCCAGAGTTTCTAAATGATTGGACACATTCATAAGCTCGCTGTTATCACCATTATTACTATTATTACTATTTCTGATTACTAACCCGGCCGTTAGAAAGAAAAACAAATATTTATCAGGTGCTGAAGACAGTGATGAACATGGTTGAGTAGCTTCTCTGAAGACTGAATTTTGTCTCAGCAAAATCAGTAAAATATAATGGAAGCAAAACTTGGTCCAAACCGAGTGTCTGGTTTACGGTCGGTCTGTGAATGTGTGGCTAGATTGTTACACAAATAGTCAGCGGTACATTTCCACCACGTTCCGGCGAGGACACTAGAGGACGCGCTGCTCCACTCAACTGGCCGTTCAAGCGGGGACGCACCTGATTGGTCCCTGGTTATCTGCTCACCATTTCAAACAGGAAACAACATGGCGGCCTGCTCGTAAACCTTCTGTTATTCCGTCTAAACAATCCACCAAAATCTACTTCTGAAGAGAGAAATAGGCGATGATGTCACTGCTGAATCTGGTTTAGTTTTAGAACTAGATCGCCCAGTTTCACAGCTTGGTCCAAGTTTCATGAGCCGGGCGTGTCGCGCTGGACGGGCTCATTGGCATAAAGGACTTTTCCTTTTCATTCTGAAAGAGCAACGGCCAATGAGGAAACGGCACGCTGGCCCTCTGCGGTCCAACCAATAACAGCCTGAATAGCTTTTGTCTTGCAGTAGAGAGTAACAGGAACAACATGAACTGTCAGTGGTCGTCTCTGGAACTCCAGACTGTGCACATGCAAGATATTTCTTCTGACTCTGAGGCTGGCAGTGCCACATGTTCTCTGTATCACTATTGGACCAAGCCTATTAAAAGTTGCATAAAGCTTGTTGATCTTATTTACATTTCAAGGTATTGACCAATGCATTTCAAAAGGGCGTGGCTCAGCACGTAAACAGACTTAACTCAACAACCGTTTGGCCAATCATCACAAAACGTGCAGGACACGTCCACAAGAGTATCTGAAACATACCCTTGAAGGTTTCATTCAAATCAACCACTACAAGTGCAAAGAATGGGCGTGGCTTAACTCAAATCAGACTATAAATCAGAAATTGTTTGTCCAATCATTATAAAACTCAAAGGCTATGTTTCATAACAATATTGAACCAGATGTGTAAAACTATTTTGAAATCGCTCAATAGGGGGCGCCTTCAGTTAAAAACGTGCATGGGCCTGGTGCAAATTTGGCCATAAATCAATGACAGCTTGTCCAAACATCATCAAACACGCTGGGTATTTTTGTTAAGCTGATGAAACATGAAACAAAATGTTTCCAAAGTAATACGACTGGTGGGACTTTGAGTGTGCAATCACTCCTTCTTTAGACAGAATGAAACTAACTGAAGTGGTTTTGTGAAGCCTGAAACCCGCTCATTGCTGCTTGTGGATTTCATAGTAATTGAGCTGCTTCGTTCTATTGAGCAAAAAAAAGGCTTGAACCCGCGAACTGCTGCTTGCAGTTTTGATTTCTGTATTGTTTTTCTTAAAAGATACAGTTCTAATTTAGTTTCAGTGTACTAGCAATATTTTTCACAGCTTATCTATGTTTTAGTTTCAGTTTTAGTTTATATAGTTGTAGTTTATATATATATATACATATATATATATGTATATATATATATATATGTTAGTCTATAATAACCCTGGTCTGCACATTCCACAATTTTTTCACAGTGACAAAAATATTCTAGTTATTTATATGTTATAAAATAACAAACAAATTTGAAAGCACAAATGACGACAAATAATGACCTGCACGGGACTGAAATCAATCAGTAAAAACCACCGTAAGAGCTTTTCCAGTTCCACTGAGGACTGCAGACAGCGTAACAGAGGAGGGAGGATGTGCAGCTGCATTAAGCTCACTGAACAAGGTGACTGGAGTCATCCCATTACCTTACATCATTACAGGACATATGTCTGAATGCTTTGTTCCTGAATCCATTAAGCCGCAGCATCGTGTGAGCGTATGTCATAACGAGCAGACACCAAAAAGAAAAAACTAGGATATGTTTTCTTCTATATGTCTTTATCTTTGTGATACCTCGGTGCTCAGCTCTGAAAACACCAACTGAATCAACTAAAACTAGATCAGAAAATACTCCCAAAGTTTCCCAAGATTCATTCTACGATCTTCATTTTCAATCAGCAATCAGTCGGTGATTAATATTCATTAATGTGTAATCTGGAATCAGCCTGCTAATACATTCAGCCAGTGATCTGCCCAGTGCAGCAGTTAATTGTGTTAACAGCTCAAAGTGTCTGTCAGCATTACTCAAAATGGCTGCCTCGTTATCTCCTCCGAGACGTCAGATGTCACTCCGCGTGGCCAATTACTGAGCTCCATCATCAACACATGAGAGAAGAGCGCGAGGAAATGTGCCCGCCGGCCATAATGAGGCATGATCAGCGCCACACAAGTGTCAGGGAAATAACAACACACCCAGATCACCAGGCTTTGGGGATCAAACCGTCCGACACCTGATCGGAAATTAGTCATGAGCTTCTCATGAACCAATCAGAATGGCACCATTTCCACGGCCAGAGCCCAGCATTAAATATAACGCAAACTTATGGCGTGGAAATTTTCGTCGGCGTGTGATTTATCTGCTGAACAGATAAATCACACGCCCAAACACCCTCTCTCCCACTATGTGCAATAAATAAGTACAATTAAAATGTGCAATACTCAATACATACCTCTGTGCAATATAAAAACAAAAATGCCTGTGCAATACTTGTATATACTTACCATACACCATATTTCCTTTATTATTATACTGTATATTATTGTAAATACACTTATTTTATTTTATTTTTACTTTATTTTATTATGTTATTCTTTGCTACTTAACTTACTGTTTCTTTCTTAATGGAGCTTCCCAGCAAAAAGTATTTCACACGATTGTACCTGTATAACCGGTGTGACAATAAACATCTTGAATCTTGAATCTTGGAAATCCTATTCGGCTCTTTGTTCTTAAGTCAATGGGATTTTCTTTATTTCTTTATTTCTTGTTTGTTCTGTCATCCCAGTGGGGGGGAAACTGCATTGTTGTAGTTTAAAACAACTGAGAACAGCAAAGAAACCCTGAATGAAAACATATTTGAAAAAAGAATAAATAAAGCATAAATAAGAATTATAATAAGTTTAGCCAACGAGCAGACGTAAAGGAATGTCAGCTGTGAAAATATTATGAAATCATCTAAATGAAATCAATAAAATGTGTCAAGCTCGTGACTATGAACAAAAATAAGCAGAAAAATGAATTGATTTCAGGGAGCAAACACAGCCTGCTGTGGATGTGGGTGCTGGATGTGCTGTCGACTCCCTTGGGTGCTGACTCCCGTCACCTTGAACACCAGAGCCATCCATTCCGCTTTGTGACCGATGGGAAGAAGCTGGCCGCAGTGGGCGCGCAGGTGGGTGGAAAAATGCAGTCTGAAGAAGCTGAAATGGCACTCAGCCTTAATTAGATATAGTAAAACTGTGTGTGTGTGTGTGTGTGTGTGTGTGTGTGTGTGTGTGTGTGTGAGTGTGTGTGTGTGTGTGTGTGTGTGTGAGTGTGTGTGAGTGTGTGTGTGGACTGAGTGAAACAACATGACAGAGACAGATAGGGAGGAAGAGAGAGAGAGTGTTGACAGAAGGCCACTCGGGCTCCTGGCTTGCCATGGGCAGTCAGTAAGTCTGGTTGAAGTCACTGTCACAGTCCATTTCACAGCTGTCACACACACACACACACACACACACACACACACACACACACACACACACACACACAAGGATGCTATACACACACTTAAATATGCCCAAGCAAAACATTTCCCCATCCCTCTTCATCACAATCTTAGAATGGGTCTAATCAACTGAAAATAAATTAAATATTGTGAAAGTCCCCAAAATGGCAAGTTAAGAACCAAATTTGCCAATTTGGCTCAAAACAAAGTAACAAAGTAACAAAGTAACAAAGTCACAAAGTAGCAAAATAATAAGGTAACAAAGTAACATGGTTAAGTTAACTCTTTAACCCACCAGGACTCGTCCATAGTGGATGTTTGTGTTTCTCCTGTAGTGAGACGCTGCAGACAGAAACACTGTTCTTCATGTTCTGGTCAGTTCTGAGATTTTGGGCTATTTATCTTCCAGAACACGTCGTCTTTCAGACGAGTGGAAAGAAAACATTTATTTTACTACTTTGTCTGTTTGTGTCTGTAGATTTCTCCTAAATTCACCATTAGATTAGATAACGCCTCATTTGCATATTTAAAGGGACTCTATGTAAGAATCAGAAACTGCTTGTTCACAGCGACACCTGTGGCCGTTAAGTCAACGAGAGTCAGCGTCCTGTTGCTCGCGCTTGTGCTCGCTCTACATTGACATGAACGAGCACCGGTCTAAACAGTGAGGCGACACACATCAGCTAACACACAATATCACTCTATATTTCACCTGCTTGGGAGTAATGTTACTCCCGACCGCGGTCAGAACGGGGGGGAGACACCGGAGTATTGGTCGGAGACGATAACGTTACTCTCTCCGGAGCTCCGTCACTTCACAAGACACGGGAAACCTCTGTTGGTCTGGAGGAGCTGCAGCATTTATTTCTGCACAAACCTCCACTGTACATTCACTAGATATTCTCAGAGCTAAACTAACTCTTCTGCAGTGTGTAGTGTGTGTGAGCGTGCACGTGAGAGGTGGAGCGAGAGAGCGAGTGAGAAGGAGCTTGGTGTGTGAGTGAAGGCAGGCAGGCAGGCAGAGGAGCAGAGTACAGCAGAGACTCCGGTCTCCTCTGTGTCTTCTGACCGCGGTCTGGAGGCTGAAGCAGGAAGAGTTAACACTGTTTACAAGACGGGCTGAAAACTAGAGAGAACTTTGAGGTTTTGGTGCTTCCGTGTAGTTTGTGTTGGAGTCTGAGTCTGAACAGCGTAGCCACACGCGAGAGTGCATGGGACACCGACCCCACATTGATTAACGCCGGGAACGCACTGGCCGCGTGGCGGCTGCGTTACCTGTTGTTTTTTATTTCGACGTCCTTTTTACCAGGTTAGAGCAGCCACACTGCCCGCGTGAGACGCGCGTCTCAGCTGCGTCTCTTCTAGAGCTCCGAGGTCTCGCCTATTTTTGACGCGAGCCGCGCACGTTTCACAGCAGCAACAGACAGAGAAAGTGATCTATTGACAATATATTGACATCATATCAGCAAGATTACTACAGTTTACATGTCTAGACATCTGTAGAATATGTCACAGACAGTGAAAGTGATCTATTGACTGCATGTTAACATCATATCAGCAACATTACTACAGTTTACATGTCTCTATCTGTAGAAAATGTTACGGAGATGAAAAAAAGTAAAGACTTGTTTTTAAATCAACACTTCCTGCTTTCATTTCAAAATAAAAGCCCTCAAGCGTTTTTTCTGTGGACAGAATTCCTTCATTTGTTAACACGAGGCTTTTATTCTGAAATATGTGCGGACAGTGTTGTAGAACATGCAGTGACTTGGAGAGCTCCATGAATGAATGTAGTACAGGGTTTTAATTGTGAATTATTACTATTATTTACAAATTACCACACGTTTCTTAAGCTTTCTCTGTCTAAAATAAATATAAATGACATTTATAATGAAATGAAATGGCTATTATGAAATGCAAACTCTATGTAGAAAGAAAGAGCTGACAGCAGCAGCAGCAGCAGCAGCAGCAGCAGCAGCAGAAACGCAGCCGGTGTGGACACCCGACGCGTCAATCATGCAGCCGCCACGCGACGCAGACGCCACGCGGCCACCATGCGTCCAGTGCGTTCCCAGCATTATACGCGTTAGGACTTACAAACAGTAGCTTTAAACATAACATTTCAGAAAACGTGTAATTAAAAAAAAAAATAATTGTCTTAATGCAGGCAATCAACTGAGGAAGTTTCATGGTGATATCTATTAGTTGATTTATTTACCTTATTCATAAATAGATGAAATGACTGGTGAACACAGTTCCAGTGTGCACGTACTTCCCTATTGTAATAGCATTAATTTTTTTCTCATTTCATAAACAAAATGCAATTTTGAAACAGCAGTCCTACAATTTTGCAGGACATTACAGATCTCAGGAGGTAATTCTGAAGTCTTTTAAATGAAGTTGAATGCTTTGTTACAGCCTGTAGGAGTCAACTAAAATAATGGGTACAAAATGAAAAGTTAAATTTAGCAATGAAAATCATCAGTAATACCAGAGAGCTTTGGACAAACCTTATATATAAGCACATCTATCTCAGGCTCATAACCTCAGATAATCATTTCAGCTGTCCTGAGCAGAGCTGCAGGTTCTGCCGCCAGCTGTTGTGGAGACATGGGACCAATATTTATGTTGGAGGTTTGAGACAACTACTGTATAAACATGTAGGACGCATGAAACAGCCTGCTCATGATCTCACATTAAAGCTCTCCAGGTATTCCTGGTTTTCCACTGCTATCTTACATCAGAACTGCAGTAAAACAGTCATTTTCAGGAAAGAGGAAAACTATAAATCATTATAATTACTCTGATAATTATGGCATGTATCCCAGAAGCCTCTCTGCTCTGTGTCACCGGGCCACAGAGAAGTGATTTCACACCTCGTCCCGTTTCCCACTGACCCCGTCAACCGTTAATCCCATCTGAATGTCCAACTGAGCGTGAAGAGATTGAAAAACAAAATGCTTTTTCCACACACGACAACTGTGTTCACCCTCTCCCCCCCCCACCGTCACAGACACACAAGCAAAAACAAGTAAAGAAATCAACTCACACATGAGATAAGAAACACCAGATAAGAATCCCTCCGCATCAATAACAATACCTGCATGTTTGATACCTTTCTTCAGCTCAGAGGGGGGGGGGCATTTTTATAATAACTTTGTGTCATATTTGTTCAAACTGTCACTATATCCTGACAGTAGTACATGAGACTGATAATCTGTGAACAAACCAGGTTCCTCCTTTTAGTGCAGAGTTGAAGTGAAGTTGAAGGCAAAGCCAACAGTGAGCGGTTCTGTTCGTCTCAGTAAGAAACGTGGTTCTGGGCTCCACGTTGCTCAGACTCCTCAGTGGAAGCTGCAGCAGTCTGGAGGCTATATGTGATTTCCTGTTTTACACATGACTGACGAGGTTGAACTGATGAATTAATGGTGTTGCTTCAATGTGCTTTGTTGAAATGTCTGGACCCACGGCCCGTTCTGAAGCCAGACATCATCGCACAGCGAGCATTCCTGGCATTGTTTTAATCAACTGAGGATATATAAGAGTGTTAACGTTTTTATTAAAGTTTAAATATGATGAAATTGCCCAAATGTCCTTTAATGTGACATTCCCGTAACAGCAGTGTACAGTAAACTACTTTATATGGTCGTGAAGACATTCATTGCTCTTCCCTTTAAACGCTTTCATCATATTGGGACTTCTTTAGTGGTGATGATGTCACATATCCAACAAGCCTTATTTAATATACGATGTGTATAATGTCATTTTTATGTGGTTTATAAAATGTGGCACCGCGTTATTATAACTGCATGAAGATAAAGATGCACATCAGAATCCAAATGGTGACTGGCTTCACTGCACTACATCTCTGGCTTTACCAAACGTCTACGGCAACGGCTTTAACCTGGAACTCCTGATACCTCAGGTAGTCTGTTTCTCTATAGAACCCAACATTAGCCATGATAGCTGACATTAGCTGACGTTAACACTTGTTCCAGCAGAACTCTTACCCTGCTCAGCATCTGGATTCTCTCAATGTCACGAGATCACGAATATCACATATCACATGCAAATCCATCTCGTCAGGCTTCAAGTACACCACGGACCAATCAGTGAGGTGCTACTGCAGCTAGGGGCGGGGCTTAGGTGTGTGAGATGACGCAGAGAGGAGACCGTTGGTTCTGAACAACGATGGCGGCTCCTGAAGAGGTTAGCGTAGCTGCTGTAATAGCATCAGTTCTATCAGAACTGGAGAGGATTTCTACATTGAAAGAAGAGCAAAGAACGACACTGAAGGCTTTTCTAGATGTTTTCTCTCTTCTTCCGACTGACTTCAGCAAGAGTTTGATTGACAGATGGTTCATCCAATCACCTGCCAAGTATGTTTTGAAAGAGCCCGCCCTTTTCCAAACATTTTCCAATGACGCCTTCTCAGATGGTTCAGAGGAACAAACATCTCAGGTTAGCGGACTTCTGCCAGAACCAGTATAACATCAGTTAAATGTTAACTGTAACCAGCAGTTATCAGTGCTACTAAATACTTGCTGCTAACGTGATGCAACGACAGATTAATACTTATAAATAATGTATTGCAATGAAACACAGGTTAAAGCAGGAAGGTCATCGGACCTAAATGAGTCTGCATCGATCTGTGAGTGATGATTCTCACAATCTGCTTCATAGGCTACTGTATGAAAAGCTCCTTCATGTCCATGAAATCCCTGCAGCAGTGAAGTGTTGCGCTGTTCACAGTGTTTACCTTCATCAAGTCGCCTGAAAACTACACCCGGTTGCTACAGTAACCATAAAGATCTCTACACACACCGGTCCGGTCGGTTATAACTCCATATTCTGCTCTTTGTATGAAGGAGACGTCCGGTCACCATCATAGTCTCTTTGTTTTGTAGCCAAAGAAGCGTCTCATGTTTTATCATTGAAACACATCGCAGTGCAAACGCTGTTGTGCAACATTAATCAGATCTACTAAACCATGTGACCGTGTACGAGCTGAGATACACTAGAATTATAGTGATTCACCAAATCAGTTTCTTCATTTTCAATTTCTCTCATTATTATCGGACTAGTAACTGAAGGAAAATCATCTTCCATCTGTCTTTGGGTGCAGATCTGTGCTGATGTCGTGACGCTCTACATATATAAAATACATTAACTGTGATTGGCACAGCCGTTTCACAGCTCTGAGACCAGTGATGTGACTGGCTGAGTATGTAATAATCACCAGCACATGGAGAGACTTCCACACGCTGCCACCACCTCGTGCTCGATATCATTATTGAAATTTCAACTGACGGTGCAAAATATTAATCTGAGGGTGCTATGCATGCTTCTGCATGCTTCTGCATGCTTCTGCATGCTTCTGCATGCTTCTGCATAGCACATATGACAGCTCCAGACGGCTCAGGGTTTGCACTGGCTGAATTGGAGTCCGTACCGAGCCACTAACTGAAGGTGAAGTCTGTCTCTGGAAGTAGCAGCAAGGCTTCAGATGTATCTCACTTACTGTATGTGAAAACCACCTCATGTCTTAATGTCTTTATATATAAGGCCAATCTCAAAATAGAATTCCTTCATAAAATGAACCTCACCCACGTTGGTGTGCGCTCCATTGTGTTGGTTTCCATGGTGCCCAACTACTGAGCCGCCTAAGGAACGCTAAACTATTGCAAGGGAACATTAAAGTAGTCCTCAGAAAAGTTCTCGCTGTCACCTTTAAGGGGCTCCGTAAATGCAAAACATAAAATAAAAGCAGCTCCGACCCTGTTAACGTGTTGGTAAGGATGTTTAACTGATTTAATAACAGCTTAATTCTCACTACTTTGTAATTGCCATTTATACTTTTAATTTTACCACAAATTATTATTTTCTTCATATATATAATCTGTAAAATAATAAAGTAAGTTATCCTGCTAATGCACCAATAATACTAACCTGATACTGTTTGATAAATATTGTTATTATATTAAGTAAAACATGATTAACGAAAGATTCAAACTACCATCCGATTTCAACAATGAACCTTTAAACTCATCAAATATTGTTTTATTTATGACTGATGGTCCCGGCGTCTGTTATGTGTATGACTCTTGTTGTTGATGAATGAATCTGTTAGTGTGTGGTGGCCAAGTCGTTGCTCTCCACACACTACAGGAACAGAAGTGTTAAATCTAAAATGTGTTATGTAATCATGTGTGGACACATCTCTTAAGATCTGTCAGTGTGGGCCAGCCGTAACCTTCAAGCTGAAACGCTGTGAGTGCACGATAATAACTGGAGGTGACTCAGACGAGCATTTTGATGAAATCAGAGCTTCTCCCATGTGGAGTTACGCGGTCGGACACTAAGAGGACTTGGTTTAGTGATCTGTTGGTGAATGAATCAAATAGAAACTGTAAAAGTGAGGGGCCCTAACCCTTGTGTCTTACAAGGACAAAAGATTCCCAGGAGGGTTAATTTGCTCTCTAAGTGAACTATTGTTGATAATCAGTCATGAAATCATATATACAATAATTACAGAGCAATACATTTAGCCAAATCCGCCCCCAGCCTAAGAATTAATGTTACTGAACAGATCCACTCACACATGTTAAACGGCTGCAGAAATGCACAATGCCACGTGATTAATGTTGCGAAACGAGTGGTTAGGTTTAGGCAACAAACTTCTTTGGTTACGGTCAGAAAAAACATCATGTTCTGTGTTGAAATAATAACGTACCAACGTCCCGTATCAACCCTAACAACACAATGTTCTTATGAAACATGAACGTTATGTAACGTTACGTAATCCAACATATCCGTGGTTTGCAGAGACGTTTAATGCCAAAACTTTTCTCCTGGTGAGTGTGCTGATCATCACTAAGATACTCTGATACTGAGGGAGAATGGAGCTGTTAACAGTTAATCGTTTAAAACAATATGAATGTTCTGGTTCTGTGGTAATAAAGCTGAATGTGAAAGTTGTGTAAAGAAAAGACAAACTGCAGGAGAGATGTCTCCGGTCCCCAGCAGTCAGGCTATTATGAACGCACGCTGGATGAATTCACGGCTGCTGAGGATCTGCTGAGGATCTGCTGCGGAGCTGCTGCGGAGCTGCTGCGGAGCTGCACCCACGCTGCCGTACGCTTCCCTCTCGCTGCCGTACGCTTCCCTCTCGCTGCCTCTCACCTCCACACAACACGCCGCAAATGAGAGTGGGATGAGTTTTGTTGGAAAAGTTTGTGCTAAACGTCTGCGTGGGCAGAGTTGGAGGCGCTTTCAGTTGAACAATCATCGTCGGAGTAGATGTGTTGCTCTGACTGACAGAGGCCAGCCTGTTTCTGGCTGCAGGCTCTCCTCTCCAAACTGTTTGTGCACAGTTCCTCTCTAAGGTGAAAAAGCAAACTTGAGCTAAAGGCAGCAGATATTGCTAAGTGATGTGATTCACACTGAGGCAGATCTTAAGATCCTCTGCTTCAAATCACAACCAGAGAAGAGCATGAATCCACCGTTCAACCTAAAGTCTGATTTTATGTCTTTTCACATTTATCTGTTTACGCTGTTTCTTTCTGTTGATGATGTTGAAAAACATTATCAACGGTTTGGTTTTGGTTTAATTTTTCTAATTGACTGGAACAATTGGATAATAATAATAAGTGTTTAATAAATAGACACGTTTAACCATTTCAACCCAATTTATTCTCAGAATCATAATTTAGTCAATCTGACAATAAACATCCAGAATTGCCGTTAGAAATAATGTAGTTGTTTTCATTATCACAGCTGCTAATTCCTCATAATCATCAGATTTAGACATTTTCTTCAGCATCAAAAGTATTGATTGTCCATTTATTGTTACAAAGCAAACAGGGATGCTAATTTAAAGGTATAATACGCAACAATATCCTAAAAAACAATGTATGGACTAATGCACAGCACATCACTAGCTACAGGAACATTGCTATTCATGTCGGCACCAATAATGCTAGGCTGAGGCAGTCAGAGATTACAAAAGCTAGCATAGTTAGTTTGCTGGACTGCGCTAGAAAGATGGGTCGGCATCGAGTAGTTGTCTCTGGTCCCTTGCCTGTGCGGGGGAATGATGAGATGTATAGCAGACTTTCAGCTATATCTAGACAGGGAAACCTAGATAGTATAGACTACCAGACTGATAGCTTAGTTTACAACATTGAGACTGTCTCCTTCCCCCGGCCTCGTACTCACAAACTTCCTCTACCAAAGAAATATGTGAACCACAAAAACCTGTTAATCATCCCGACCACTGGTGGTTGTGAGCTGTCTCATGAAGCACCTGATCCAGTTTCACAAAACACAAGACCTAATAAAATCCTAGTTGTATCACCGCGCCGTCGCGTACGCAGTCCACTAATCCCTCAAACTAATGTCACAAGAAACCTTATTAAAATCACTAGCTCATCTGATGCCAACGCTATCAATGAAAGCTGCAGCTCTAAAACAACCCTCAAATTTGGTTTTCTAAATATCAGATCGTTGTCTACCAAAGCCCTACTGATAAATGATCTGATTCTTCAACATGGCCTGGATATGATTGGGCTATGTGAAACGTGGCTGAAACCAAATGTTTTCTTAAGCTTCCCCACCAATCTTCACTTATGCCCATGTTACTGGGGCTACTAAACAAGGTGGAGGTGTTGCCTTAGTCTACAAACCCGCTCCCTCTCTTCATTCACTCTATGGCTCGCTCCATCATCGCTGCTCCCTCTCTCTCTCTATCTCTCCCTTTCTCTCTCTCTCTCTGAGGAGGAGGAGGAAGAGGAGTCAACTTTAAATGCCGTGTGTTTAATAACAGCATATTATACCTTTAACATGACGTTTCATGTTTCAGATCCACCAAAATGTAAAGAAATATAGGTCAATACATACAATCAATAACATTTTTGACAGAACTAAGACTCAGAATGTTCTATAGATATTGATATGGTCCTAGAGATATAGATATGGTCCTAAAGATATGGTCCTATAGATATGGTTCTATAGCTATGGTCCTATATATATAGATATGGTCATATGGATATATATATATATATTGTCTTATAGATATAGTCCTATAGATATAGATATGGTTCTATAGATATGGTCCTATATATATGGTTCTATAGCTATGATCCTTTAGATATAGATATGGTCCTATGGATATATATATATATATTGTCTTATAGATATAGTCCTATAGATATAGATATGGTTCTATAGATATGGTGTTATAGATATATATATGGTCTTATAGATATAGATATGGTTCTATGGATATAGATATGGTCCTATAGATATAGATATGGTCCTATGGATATATATGTATTGTCGTATAGATATAGTCCTATAGATATAGATATGGTTCTATAGATATGGTCCTATATATATGGTTATATAGCTATGATCCTTTAGCTATAGATATGGTCCTATGGATATATATATATCTATATATTGTCTTATAGATATAGTCCTATAGATATAGATATGGTTCTATAGATATGGTGTTATAGATATATATATGGTCTTATAGATATAGATATGGTTCTATGGATATGGTTCTATAGATATAGATATGGTCCTATGGATATATATATATTGTCTTATAGATATGGTCCTATAGATATATATATATGGTTCTATATTTATGGTGTTATAGATATATATATGGTCCTATAGATATAGATATGGTCCTATAGATATAGATATGGTCCTATAGCTATAGATATGGTCCTATAGATATATAGATATGGTCCTATAGATATAGATATGGTCCTATAGATATAGATATGGTCCTGTAGATATATAGATATGGTCCTATAGATATAGATATGGTCCTATAGCTATAGATATGGTCCTATAGATATATAGATATGGTCCTATAGATATAGATATGGTCCTATAGATATAGATATGGTCCTATAGATATAGATATGGTCCTATAGCTATAGATATGGTCCTATAGATATAGATATGGTCCTATAGCTATAGATATGGTCCTATAGATATATAGATATGGTCCTATAGCTATAGATATGGTCCTATAGATATATAGATATGGTCCTATAGATATAGATATGGTCCTATAGATATAGATATGGTCCTGTAGATATATAGATATGGTCCTATAGATATATAGATATGGTCCTATAGCTATAGATATGGTCCTGTAGATATATAGATATGGTCCTATAGATATAGATATGGTCCTGTAGATATATAGATATGGTCCTATAGATATATAGATATGGTCCTATAGCTATATATATGGTAATTACTGAACACTGTCACTCTCTTCTCTCCACTCATGTACTGAGGCTGCTCCCATCAGTCGGCCACAGATCATTATTGGCTGATATTAGTTCTAAATAGTTTTGTGTTCTCTCTGAAGGCCGATCAGATGACGCATCCATTTTGAATTGAAACTGTTTTCAATCCTCATTTGCTTGGTCTGAGAACGACACACACACACACACACACACACACACACACACACACACACACACACACACACACACACACCGGTCATCATGGCAGTAATTCTCCTTTTGATTTAAGTTGCCCGTGGCGACGCCTCAGGAGGTCAACGTCAGCTGGCGAGTGATGTCCTTTGACCGCTGACAGCTGAGGTAGAAACAGGAGGACTTGAGAAAGACAGACTGTCCTCCGAGGTAATGTTATGTGAAAGCAGGTGATGTTTAACTCCACCAACAGTCGATACTGCAGCCAGGCTTCTCCATCTACCAAGCTCTGCTGCAGGTGACACCAGCAGCTCAGAGCTCCACCTGAGCGGTGGTCCAGGAGTCTTGTTTCCTGAGGAAGGGTCCTAACTGGGTGACTTACAGGACTCTAGGTGGCAGCCATGATAAGAGCTGGTGGAATCCTCTATTGAGGAAAGGTGCTTCAATGCTTCCTTTCTTATCTCCTTTAGCATATAGGATACACCGGACCATCCTTTACCAAAGGAAAGGAGATAATAACATCCCACAATTCCTCGGGGCAGCAACAATTAAAGTGACGTCACTAACATCCCCTGTCACATCACTAAGTGCAGAGAGATTCTCTGTCTTTACTAAGTCCTCATGAATTCTCCTCATGAGGTCTAGGACAAGTGGTTAGGAAAAGACATATGACGTCATTTGTTTCGATTATTTGACTATAGCCCAGGATGCTGTGTACCATCAGTCCTCAGTGTAACCTTAACCCTAGTTCAGCCAGACCGCGCCAGTAAGATATAGCTGCTGCTTCTCTAGCAGTCAAACCACAAACACTCTCATCCCTGGTTCGAACCAGTGGCCTATACTGCAGCAGCTTTAAACAACTCAGGAAGCTGTTAAACATCACTGAGCCTGCTTCATTATACTAATGATACTATACTAATACTACTAATACTATATGGCTCTGTGGGATGCACTTTATCTTTATTGGTGTGGATTCATTTTGTTTTCCTGTCATTCACTTAACCAGGTGTTTGGGAAGTTTCATTTTCACTGGTATTGCAGTTACGGGGTATTTTACTCTGTCCAGAACAGAACACCTACCCAGACTGACTTCAATCTTAAACACAGAAATGTAAACAGGACCTCCACATTAAACGACCAACCTGCCCTCCGAAATGATGTCATCCTACAGAACCACATGATTTATACCATAAGTCCAAAATCTATTTATAAAGCACATTTAAAAAACAACAAAAGTTGACCGAAGTGCTGTACAGTTAAACTAAAAACAACACAATAAAAAAACTAAGACCAACTTTAAACCAACAGGACATTAAAATAATAAAAGCGTTAAGACCAATAGGAAAGGAAAAAAGGATTAAAATAGTCAACTCTCATGCCGAGCCAAAAGCCGAGGAATGAAAGTGCGTTTTGAGGTTTGATTTAAAAACAGGCAGTGA
>CAKAOJ020000330.1:310000-315000 GCA_916701645.2 Sebastolobus alascanus
CTGCATACACTGCATACCCTACATACACTGCATACCCTGCATAAACTGCATACACTACATACCCTGCATACACTGCATATACTGCATACACTACATACCCTGCATACACTACATACCCTACATTCACTACATACCCTACATACACTGCATACACTGCATACACTGCATACACTGCATACACTGCATACACTGCATACCCTACATACACTGCATACCCTGCATACACTGCATACACTACATACCCTGCATACACTGCATACACTGCATACACTACATACACTGCATACACTGCATACACTGCATACACTGCATACACTACACACACTACATTCACTACATACCCTACATACACTGCATACCCTGCATACACTGCATACACTACATACCCTGCATACACTGCATACCCTGCATACACTACATACCCTACATTCACTACATACCCTACACACACTGCATACACTACATACACTGCATACACTGCATACACTACATACACTGCATACACTACATACCCTGCATACACTGCATACCCTGCATACACTACATACCCTGCATACACTGCATACACTACATACCCTGCATACCCTACATTCACTACATACCCTACATACACTGCATACACTACATACACTGCATACACTACATACCCTACATACCCTGCATACCCTGCATACACTACATACCCTGCATACACTGCATACCCTGCATACACTGCATACCCTGCATAAACTACATACCTTACATACACTACATACACTACATACCCTACATACCCTACATACACTACATACCCTACATACCCTACATACACTGCATACCCTACATACCCTACATACACACAACAATGACCGGCTCGCTGTACATTAACCCTTACATAAACACTTATGGTATTTGGATTATTAATTGAGCCAATTATGCGGCTGCACCTTCCCATGATACTGGATGGTGTTATTATGAAATCAGTGTCTGAAAGCAAGCAGTGCATGTTGCGTTAAGTCTAATCTGTATATTTAACATTGTATTGGGCTTTTAGTCATTTGAAGAAAATCAGTTTTCCTTATTAATATGCTAATTTATGCAGCATCATGCTCAGATATCTAATCAGATCATCTGGAACCTGTGGAGTAATATCAAGTTTATATGCTGTCATATACTGTTTGCATTCTAATGACACAATTGTGACTACACACACACACACACACACACACACACACATTGTCTGCAGCCTGCAGTATAATATGTTAATGTGTTACAGAACACATGATAAATAACGGCGTTGCTATGAGCTGTCAGAATGCATTATGAGCCATCACACAGAGGTTCTGCTCTCTCAGCTCCCACAGACCGTCCCACGTACACCATGAACATTATTAGAAATGCATTTGGATTTATTTGCTGTTCCACAGCCGTTTGCAAGTTAATTTGGACCCAAGCTGTTTCCATGGCAACGCGGTTCAATTTAAACACTAACAATGTTTGGACTGACTAGATAATTGGAAGATTTTTTTTTTTTGTAGTTACAACAGATTTTATCTCATAGTTAGTAGATAATTTGGTCACACTTTGTATTAAGGTCTTATACGTCCTTATCAGGACATTATTATGTGTTAATAAGACTATGCTAAGACAGAATTGTGTGATGGTGACTACTTTAATTACAATTTTTTGCCAATTTTGTGAGCTAGTGAAATATTTTTGCATTATTTTATTATTTTTTGTTTTGCTTGTACTGTTTATATAAATAAATATTGATTTTTTTTTTTTTTACAGTAAAAATCCGGAAACCGGACACATTTCTGCACAAACTGCAACTTCCACTGAACATTCACACTTGATATTCTCAGAGCCAAACTAACTCTCTTCTGCTCCGCTGCTCGCTCATTTTCTCACACACTCACCGCCGCTCTCTCTCTCTTGCTTCACTGCTCACTTCCCACGTGCACACACACTCAGCATTGGCTCTGCTATTCTCCCACAACATTAGTTTTCCACCGACGTCGGTCACATTCCTGTTTCACAAGACGGGCTTCACTAGATATAACTTTGTTTCTTTGCTTTTGTGGAGTTTGTGTTGGAGTCTGAGTTGTGGGGGAATGGGGGGGGGGGGGGGGGCTGGTCGTTTCTTGCCGTTAGCAGACTCCATTTCTATCCTTACATTAGCTACGACTAAGGCACTCGTGAGCGCGCATGACATCACATCCGTTGGAACGGGCCGGGTTCTTCACATTAAAAGCATCTACAGGCTGAGAGAGGAAACCCAGGAAGTCGTGGAAGGTCTCATTTTGTAGATCAGGTTACAACCTGTTCACACATTGGCAATAAAAAACGATTGACACGTGTAAAAAGTTACATACAGTCCCTTAAAGTAACAGTTTTTTTTTTAAATAGAGAATATTTCCTTTTGTCAGTTTGTCAGTATGAATTAACTACAGATTCAAAACCTTGTCAGGGATTAGTGTGTAGAGATGAGCTGAGACACAACAAGATATACTCATGTAAGTCGATGTGCAAATGTAGACTTGTTTAGAAAGGTTTTAGCTGATATGTCACCATTACTGTACTATTACTAAGAAGAGAAGAAGATACAGACAAGGAGTATAAGAAGAGGAGGCCACAGTAAACTTGTGGTCAGTCTGTAGATTGGATAACATTTCTGAAGGTCTGGAATAAGAGAGAATGAAATCCTGGATGTGGGCGTCAGCTTGGACACAAACCTGTTTATTGTTCATTGTTTGTTTAGTGTCTACAGAAACATTCACTGCGTGCAAAAATGTGTGGGCTTGGTATTGTCATATATTTTGCTGAAGCCACAGCAGGTGTGTGTGTGTGTCTGTGTGTGTGTGTGTGTGTGTGTGTGTGTGTGTGTTAGTGTGTGTGTGTGTGTGTGGCTTGGTCCTATTGATTGTGCAGGTGATCCTAATAGAGGGTTGGTTTAGTTTCTGTCCAGTTTTTTCCTGTCGATATATCTTCATCTCCGTTCCCCACCTTCCTCTTCCTCTAAACCCCATTCACCCCCCCCCCACCCTTACCCCCCCCCCCCCCCGACAGTATTTCTGGGCTGCTGCAGAGTCTTTATGGGCTCTAACCCGTCCATGATCACCCAACCTTTTATTCCTCCTGCTCACCATTTTTATCTGTACCACTGTAATCGTGACACTGTAAAGTAACCAAGCATGCAAAGCCCTCACTTCCCAACCCAGTCACACACACACACACACACACACACACACACACACACACACACACACACACACACACACACAGCCTATCCCAGCTTGAGCTCAGCAGCATATCAGCAGCTGAAGTGGATCCGTTGACCCCCTGCTTGTACTCTGTGTGACTGCTAAGGCCGAGGATAAGAGATCCTTAAGCCTTCCTGCCTATTACCGCTGTGCTTCCTCCCCAGCCTCCATCCTCAGCTACCACATCCTCCGTGACACCTTTTCAAGCTTTCTAAAGTATTACCATCATCCCTTGTTGTGTTTCCAACCTCGGAAATAAATACGCGTTTTTTGGAGGATTGTCTCATCACTCAACTTAGCTGAAAAGTGTCTGTCTACTTGTTCCAAGAGAGTTTATCATCAGTAAAGAAAGTGAAACTACGATGTAAAGAACAACTTCAATCCATCCATTAATCAGAATAACTACAATAACCTCACGGTTGTACGCCTCCGCCAACCAGTCAAGTTTCAGTTTACATCCGTGTCTGTCCAAAATGTCATCACTTCATCATTTTATCCTGTTAGAAATTAGTGGGAAATTATCATAATAAGCATATGAATTCTTGAGTTATGGCCAAAAACGTGTTTTTGAGGGTGTTTGACCTTTGACCACCAACTTTTACACAGTGGGTCTTTAGGGTGAGATAGCAGTTAATTAATTCATTCATTCATTCATTAAATAATGAATTAATTATAATATATTGTATAAGGACTTAAAACATTATGATATAAGTATATGATGGTCATCCCCATGCTTTATTATGTCTCATAAGTTGTTGCAGCAATTTTTGGGTTGATTCCATTTGTTACACAGATTTGGTGCTAAATTTAACCATTTTTCACCACTGAAGAATTGATAAAAATGATCAATAATCCCTCCAAAATACCACATTAAGACACCAAGACCTTGAGGAACACCAGAGAAAAAAACATGCTGTGATTTGGGATAAAAAACTTTTGAAATTTGGAGATTTCTGCTAGAACTGCATTTTTCCGCGATTGGATGAACTTGTGTTGTGTAAACTGCTCAGAAACCCCCTTATTGTCAATCTAGCTAGGAAAGCCATCCATCCTCTGAATGCTCTAGGTCTCTAGTTTGATCCATCCATCCTCTGAATGCTCTAGGTCTCTAGTTTGATCCATCCATCCTCTGAATGCTCTAGGTCTCTAGTTTGATCCATCCATCCTCTGAATGCTCTAGGTCTCTAGTTTGATCCATCCATCCTCTGAATGCTCTAGGTCTCTAGTTTGATCCATCCATCCCCTGAATGCTCTAGATCTCTAGTTTGATCCATCCATCCTCTGAATGCTCTAGGTCTCCAGTTTGATCCATCCATCCTCTGAATGCTCTAGGTCTCTAGATTGATCCATCCATCCTCTGAATGCTCTAGGTCTCTAGTTTGATCCATCCATCCTCTGAATGCTCTAGGTCTCTAGTTTGATCCATCCATCCTCTGAATGCTCTAGGTCTCTAGTTTGATCCATCTATCCTCTGAATGCTCTAGATCTCTAGTTTGATCCATCCATCCTCTGAATGCTCTAGGTCTCTAGTTTGATCCATCCATCCTCTGAATGCTCTAGGTCTCCAGTTTGATCCATCCATCCTCTGAATGCTCTAGGTCTCTAGATTGATCCATCCATCCTCTGAATGCTCTAGGTCTCTAGTTTGATCCATCCATCCTCTGAATGCTCTAGGTCTCTAGTTTGATCCATCCATCCTCTGAATGCTCTAGGTCTCTAGTTTGATCCATCCATCCTCTGAATGCTCTAGGTCTCTAG
>CAKAOJ020000330.1:322500-342500 GCA_916701645.2 Sebastolobus alascanus
ATATCTAGCAGACCGTTGCTATGTATAACACACCGTTGCTATGGATAACAGACCGTTGCTATATCTAGCAGACCGTTGCTATGTATAACAGACCGTTGCTATGTATAACAGACCATTGCTATATCTAGCAGACCGTTGCTATGTATAACACACCGTTGCTATGGATAACAGACCGTTGCTATGTATAACAGACCGTTGCTATGTATAACAGACCGTTGCTATGTATAACAGACCATTGCTATGTATAGCAGACCGTTGCTATGTATAACAGACCGTTGCTATGGATAACAGACCGTTGCTATGTATAACAGACCATTGCTATGTATAACACACCGTTGCTATGGATAACAGACCGTTGCTATATCTAGCAGACCGTTGCTATGTATAACAGACCGTTGCTATGTATAACAGACCATTGCTATATCTAGCAGACCGTTGCTATGTATAACACACCGTTGCTATGGATAACAGACCGTTGCTATGTATAACAGACCGTTGCTATGTATAACAGACCGTTGCTATGTATAACAGACCATTGCTATGTATAGCAGACCGTTGCTATGTATAACAGACCGTTGCTATGTATAACAGACCGTTGCTATGGATAACAGACCGTTGCTATGTATAACAGACCATTGCCAGATCGTTGCTATGAATAACAGACCATTGCTATGTATAGCAGACCGTTGCTATGTACAACAGACCATTGCTATGTATAGCAGACCGTTGCTATGTATAACAGACCATTGCCAGACCGTTGCTATGTATAACAGACAGTTGCTATGTATAACAGACCGTTGCTATGTATAACAGACCGTTGCTATGGATAACAGACCATTGCTATGGATGCAGTTCTGATCAGGGACCCTGGAGGACCGTTAGTGGGTCAAATTATTGATTTCTTCAGGAAGTAGCTGTGTAATAATAATGTCCAGCTAACCGGTCATTGTTGAGGAAATTAACCTCTTCAGGGTGATGAGAGACCGACTCACTGTACAATACATCTTACATCTGTCTACCTGCCTACCTACATACCTACCTGTCCTCCTACCTGTCTACCTACCTAATGGTAATAGTTGGGGACTGTGTCTCTGAAGGAACGGACTGTCAGTGTTGATGACTTGGTGTCTTCCTCTCTAGATTTAGTGTCTTTAGGAGCTGGTGCTGCTAGCAGCTTTCACTGGAGAAGAGATGGGTTTTTAGGTTGGATCATTTTAAAACTAACGTACTCTTGCTGGTGTCTTTACATTACCGACCCTATCTTTAAGATAAAAGCAGTGTTTCACTGTTGTAGTTGGTTGAGGTTTAATTTTTCACTTTTTTGTAGTAGACTGCAAGTAATAATTATTTTCATTATGGATTCAACTGCTGTTTACATTAGAAAATAGTGAGAAATGTATGGAGTCAGATCAGTCTCAATATTAATGCACACAGAAGGATTCACAAATGTATTTTGTGATTTATATATAAATGACTCTCCACAGAAACATTTTTCACTGCACACAAAAACTAGTTATTGTTGTATATAAATGTGAATAAGAACTTCATTTCCTCAGGTAGGTTGTTCTGGTTCTGGAGTCCTGCTGGAGCTCAATCACAGAGCATAAATTGAAAGAAAAAAAAGTTAAAACATTCATTCTTTGGAGACTAAACTTCCCGGAGTAGCAGGAGGTGCCTCGTTGGAGGAGCGTCTGCATATATGTGATGATGAAATGACAGCGTGGAACATATCACCGTCTAGACAATCTGGCTAACTCCGTCCCACGGCACCTCCCCTCCGCAGACGGAATATTTTATCACGGCAGATGGCGGATCCACGGAGAGGAAATGACTTACACGACGGCTAACCTGAGCTGGGTTAAGATGCAAAGACAATAGAATCCACCAGCTGGTTAACACACCGGAGACTCCGATAACAAAGTTTGTGTGCTAGCAGAGATTTCTAATTGATTTGTTTTTCCCCCGGTGCACCAGCTGCTGGTGCCAGATTAGCTAAACTGAGTGTCAGCCTCCGTCTGAGGAAGACTCTCAGGATAACACGGTTAGCTGCTCAGCCAGAGCTACACAAGAGGAGACTGGAAGGTCAGCCTGCGAGGTGCTGTGGAGAAAGCTTCAACCTGGTGGGAACTTTACCTTTTTATACTTAGTTTTCATAGTTTACAAACGTACTGAAAACTGAAGAACAATGCTGAACAATTCTGAACAAAAACAGCACCACACCGGTGTTTCAGGTTCTGGTGAGAGGAAACATGATCCAGGAGGGCCAGTCGGAGTAATACATTCACGACGTTATAGCTTTATCAGACACCAAAACACTGTTTATAATACTATGAGACAGGATTTGAAAACTCTGGAGAGTAATAACAGAATCAGTGATTTTATCCTCCATCTGGATGGTTGGTCAACAGGAGAGCAGAGTTATTTAGCAGGAGTCAGTGTGGAGCGTTATGGGGATGTTGCTTTGTGTTGTGGCTAAAGATGAGCTGAGATCAACTTTTTCGCTGTAGGAACGTCTGTCTGAACACCCACTTCTGCCTCTGTGTGATACAAACTGAGGAGGCAGCAACACATCCTAAAGAGTCTTCAGCATCATCAGATCTCTTTATACCACAAAAAGCTGTATTATTGTTCAAATTAATGTCAACAATTGTTCAGCCTGTCCGTCTGAATCTCAGTCGCAGTACGTCCCTGTCACTCAGATCGGTCCAGTGGGCCAAAGAGAGCGTCTCACAAGACACGTCAACCAGTGTGTGAAGCAACTATCAGTGTTTCATTCTGTCAAAATCAACTAAAACAGCACGAACGTCCATTTGGGGCTTTTATTGAGTGCTTCGTGCCACCGTTACAGGATCTGAACCAAAGCAGTGCACGTTGATCTGTTGTGGTGCACGCTGCTCACACACATCGCTTGTATGAAAACAAACAAACAAAAAAAAATTATAGCTGCAGTGGGTAGAAATGGAGCAAATATGATTAAAAAAAGTTGTTTTTATAAAGACATGAGACAGGTAATCTGAAAAAAATACGCTGTTACTGTAATGACTATTTCTCTCCTCAGATGTTCTCAGAATCATCTTGTAGTTACTGTTTAGCTGTAAAATGAGAAAGTTTGTGACGCGGCAGCCATGTTGAGATCAGTTGAGGAAATACCAAGCACCGTCCACCAGCCGGAGCACAGCCAATAGGAACGCTCTCTCTCTCTGAAATGACCTGTGATTGGTCAAAGTCTCCCGTCACAGACTAGATTATCTAAAGTCTGAAAACAGAGACATGAGGAGGATCAGAAGTCTAGTTTTCTCTCAGAACACTTGAATTACAATATGCTGAAATGTTATTATGGGATGTTTGACAATGATTCCAAAAACATTCTGCCTACTGCAGCTTTAATGCACTGTAATTTGTGTAAATCCCACTAAATCAATTTGTGTGTAATTCACATAATCGTGAACCAGGAAATATAAATAGCGGCAAACGGCGCGTAGAGAGGAGGTCGGGGTGGATGGGGGGGGGGGTCAATAAATACCGGACTTCTCAAACCACAAGTCAACGTTGATATATTTGTTACGTAGGTTACGTACTTAAGTAACGCCACTCCACAAACTGGAGATACTTTAACCTAAACCACCATCTTTTCCTGAAGGTAACAAAGTCGTTCTGTTGCCTAAACTGAAGGAAGCTGTTTCCTGTGAAGACAGAAGTTTATTTTGACCGTATGCAGGTAAAGAACGGAAACTGACACGTGTTGCTGGACATTCGTAGAAAAACAAACAGAAGAGGAGGAATACCTTCTTCGTAAGACATCATATGAACCGATGAATGAGAATACGATGTGTGGAGGGGCAACTTGTGTCCTCTTTTAAATGTTTAATCTTTTAGATAACTTCTACAAACTCACTTTTATCTGACAGCCATTTGAGTTTAAACCATGATATGATTCAAATTGAATAAGTTTGTGTTTGATGTAACAACCCAGTGAAAATGACATACATACAGTACGTTGTGTTGTCTGCGTCGGGGGGGCCAACAAAGCCCAACAAAGAGTTTCCTTAAATGCATTCAGTTGACGCTGACGTTCACTCATTGGCCAATATACGGTGAGTTTATCACCAGCTGCATGTTGATGATTTACAATCTCACAACCTGTCGGATTCAGTGGATGATGAGAGTCGTTCCCTCATTGGACCCAGGTCTACAGTGCTCACAGTCTAACAGCTAATGTGGTCCTGGACTTCCCCCCCCCCCCCCACTGTGCGTAGTTAAAACCCCATCAACACACTGCGCAGCTTCCTTCCCCAACGTGCACACCTTTGGCCCGCCGCACTATACGTACCATAAATCAACACTGGCAACAAATAACATTACAATCATTCAGTAATGGATTGCACCTTTCACTGGGGGGTTTTGCACCATCCATTAAAATTCAATTTAGCCCCCCACACTTATTTCTCCAAACAAGTAAAAGTGCCAGTCATCATTTTGTGATGCGGGGAGAGACTCGAGCACTTCTGGGCCGGGGAGATTGATGAGAAGAGAGATTAACACTTCATTTTCAACGCCACTGGAGATAGCCAGACCATAATGAGATAAATGGACTGAAAAGAGAGTTAGAAGGAAAGAGAAAGAGCAGAGAGAGTGGGGGAATATAGAGATCCAGTAGAACAGTGAGGGGGGGGGGGCTGACATTCAGCCAGCCAATCACAGGCCAGCACTCAGCCCGTCTACCTTCTGACCTCACACAGCCTCCTCCAATCTGACCAGCTCAGTTTTCACACATTTCAGTCTGATTCAAGTCTTTATCAGGTATGGAAACTCATCAGAGTTTAAAAAGGAGACAAAGATGCTAACCTTTCTTTTTTTTTTTGTATTTGTGCAATTTGGTGCATTCTGGCTTTGATTTTAATTTCTGGCAAAGGCACCAATTAATGCATGAACAGTACAAAATAAAACATTTTACTTTCAACAAGCATGCTACTAGTGATGGAGTCCTATATTATCTCCTTACTGAACATAAACCTATTTAACTATCCAACTTTACTTTAGATTATAAATAACACATATCTGTACTTATTATCTTTATCAACTTTAAAGGCAACTAGAATCTACAGTGAAAAGAAAACAGGTGAACTTCTGTTCTGTTTCACTGGTGAACTGTCTCTTACTGTGACTGCACACTGACAGTCTGAACTAATACTCCAGTAGTGTCAAACAGAGACACAATCCTCCTGCATGTTGCTCTCTGAGAACTTTAGGAAACTATTTTCATTATAAAAATCAGGAACATTTCCAACACTTGTGTATCACTCTGTAGGAACACTGAACAAACACTTTCCCAGAAAGACAACAGGTCACTAACAACCGCTGATAGAACTGAAACACATCCAATAATGCTATGAGATGGAAAATACTACAGAGAATAACAAAAGATAACGTTGACTATATATTGATGTAAATGTGTCTAAAGGCTTCTGTAAAGCAGCGGGGATAAGGAGCTGGGCTTCACCTTGTTTTCTCCTCGTCCTGGTGATCGGCACATCTTTGTGCTGTAGTAATCCACAAACATCATATATAATAGTAGAACACTGACAGGGAACATTTCACTGCTAAATAAGGCTTTTACTTTTCATTTTACTTCAGTAAAGGGGATTTGAATACTTCCAGTGGTTCAGTGTACGGTCGCTAGTGGTAACGTTAAAGCTTTAGAGCAACAAATGTTATATTGGTATTTTCTCGTTACGACTGCAGATTCACTTCGTAGTCGGTGAGAAAAGAAAACTTTGAAACGGCTCCCGGTAAGTCGGATATGCGTGCGAGACTTTCACAGTTTGTGAGTTACCCTCTAGACTCGTGTGAAATTTGGTTCCGCATGAAGTGCATCGATCTTTTTTTACGTTAGCGGTAAAAAGAAAATGACTGACGGAATGATTTACTTTCGACGGAAAAGTTCACCTAATAAAGGTGGCAAGATGAAAAAATCATTAAATAAATCAGAGTCCAGACTACCAGAGTCACATTGCTGTAAATCAGCATCATGTCTCTAGAAATCTGCATTGAATCCCAGACAGGTGATTTTTTTAAGGTTAGCAGCTCTTTAAGGCAGACTGACCACCGCCCATCCTTCTGCTCGTAAGAAGCCTTTGAGACTCGCTCATGTGATTGGCTGATAAGGAGGGAGACATCTGATTGGCTAAAGATAATTCCCTGTTGATTAAAATGCATTTGCAGATCGGTGCACGTCAGTGGAGTCTCATAAAACCAGCACAGATGCAGTGAAGTTCACACATGACAGTTTGTAAATGCAGGTTCAACAGTTTGTATATAAATGTAACAACATCCAAATTGGAAAATCAACCATAACTGAAATGTGAAAGATTATAAAGTGATTGTGATGCACAATTTTCTTGCAATTTCTATAAACTGGAAATTCAAATTATAACCAATATAGCTATATAACATCATATATAGACATAGACTCCATTTAAAGGCATTTATTTATTCTATTATGTAATGTATTTATTCCTGTTGAGCTTATGCTTTACTGTGTTTTCTGAATATGTTACATTACTTGCTGTGATGATGTGATGTCCCCGTGAGGATTAACAGTTTCATCTGTTCTCGTCTCATTCACCCACTCAGCGTGTTGGAGTTCCTCTCTATACAACCACTAGAGAGTCAAATTCACTGACCTTGGATCATTTAAACCATACGTGTTAAACACATCTTAACACCTTATAATATGCTCGCAGTAAAGCCGTCCTCCAGCAGAGCGCTGGTTGTTTCAGTGATGTGCACGGAGCCGCGTGCTCGGCTGTCTCAGATTGCAGAGCTATTAGCCACCGAGTGCCCGGTGTTTATAGCCTCGGCTCGTCGGTTTTCTGGCTCCCTTATGCTCCTTTATGCATTTTCTACAGCTTTTAAATTATTAATGTGTGTGTTGTTCTTTACTGTTTAATGTGTAACCTTTCATATGCCGCCGTCTTGGCTTGAAAAACACGAGATGTTCATCTTAGTACAGTTTAAATAAAGGTCAAATGAAAAGTAAAATAAAAAACACAGACATCAGGTCAGGAGTTCAGACTGAGCATTTAAAGAGCTGTGATTTAGTAAGCTGGAGGTAGCGGGGGGGTAGCGGGGGGGTAGCGGGGGGGTAGCAGCGCTCAGCGGGGGGTTAAGTAGGGGTGTCGCCCCTCATACACCCCTCTTTCATCTAACTGCAGCAGTCGCTGTGTGTTTTCGCCCCCCCCCCCCCAGCTAATGAGGCTGCATGTTGCTCCTTCCAGATCAATATCCACCACTAGATGACAAACAGAATACCTTTGTCCATGTTAATCACAATAAGCTGCACATCTCTTCTACACTCACAGAGGTTTACGTCCTCATTATAACCGAATGAAAACACAATGATTAGTATTTTCAGGTGATTATAGAAAACATACTTTGACATCCATAGATCCCCGTAAATGTTACACACTGTTCCTTTAAAATATTCTTCTCAGAGTAAATATTTGAAAAATATAGCAGCTGTAATGACATATTTATGACAGTAGCTCAGAACTCTATCTGGACAGAGACATATATTAATTCAGCATTAATATGGCTAATCAAATTGACTTTATTTCATTTTATCACATAACATAATTTCACACTTAGTCGTATAACAAATGTTTTACATCTAACTATGTGTCTGTCTGTGTGTCCTTCACATATCTCAGGAACCGTTCATCTGATCTAATTCACATTTGGCGGTTGTGTTGCTGTGGACCCGAGGACGTGCGGTGTCCAATTTGGAGCAATTTGAACGTGCAGTACGCTCAATATTTATAAACTTTGAATAACCAAATAAACAGCAGCTCGGTTCAGCAGCGGGGGGGCTTCAGAGCTCTGCAGACAGGCGTCCTGTCCACAATTAAAACCCCGTACTTTATTCATTCATGGAGCTCTCCAAGTCACTGCATGTTCCACAGCACTGTCCGGCACATATTTCAGAATAAAAGCCTCGTGTTAACAAATGAAGGAATTCTGTCCACAGAAAAAAAACGCTTGCGGGATTTTACTTTGAAATGAAAGCAGGAAGTGTCGATTTAAAAATAAGTCTCTACTTTTTTTCATCTCCGTAACATTTTCTAGAGATAGAGACATGTAAACTGTAGTAATGTTGCTGTTATGATGTTAATATACAGTCAATAGATCACCTTCACTGTCTGTTGTTGCTGTGAACCGCGCAGCTCGCATCAAAAATAGGCGAGACCTCGAATCTCTAGAAGAGACGCACATCTCACGCAGCCGAGCCGCGCGTAAGACGCACGTCTAATGCGCGGCTCGGCTGCGTGAGATGTGCGTCTTACGCGAGCAGTGTGGCCGCTCTAACCTGTTAACACGGACGCCGAAATAAAAAACAACAGGTAAAGCTGACGTTCCTGGTGTGGACGAGGCTTGAGTCGAGCGTTTTGTCTGCAGAGTCAAACGTTCACGTTTGCTGCTGGATGCTGGATATACTAACGGTACAACTGAACTCTTCTTCACTTCTGGTTCTCAACAACGCTGCAAGCAGCACTGGGAGCCAAGCAGCCCCAAACTGCTTCTCATTTATGTATATGATCACCAATAGACAGTATTTGTACAGTATTTGTGGAACTTGTCATCGAGAATACTATCTCAGCTCAAACACTGAAAGTCATATTGAACAAAGTGTTTTTACTGTGAGCACAATGAAGTCAAAGTGTCCTCAGTCAGACAACTTATCATAGAGGTCATAAAAGTGCCTCTCAGACAGAAACCGTGAGTCCAATCGGCAAAATAATGTTATCATCAGAGAGAAGAGACTCTGCCGAACGCATTGATGTCGTTTTTATGTGCGTAGAGTCAAAAATGTGATCATTGGAGCAGGTTAGAAAAGCGCCGGTAAGTCTGTTTGATTCCATAGTTACATGACTGCGACCAGCACAATATTTCCTACAATTTGATCTAAATTGTATCTATGTGTTGGAGGTTTTTCGTCCGATTCGGCGCCCGTCGGTGAAAGAAATCGATCCGATTGGCTGTTCAGCTTAAACCAATCAGTGCAGGAGAAGAGAAACGGAAGTGAGGAAAGCAAGACGAGTAAAGTCAAGAAGAAAAACACAGAAGACTCTTCTCATTGTTCATCTTCATCTCATCCCAGATGTTTTCACAGCCACATGAACATCTGGAATGAAGCTAAGCGGTGAGTGAGAGCGGTGTGAAGATGGTTCATGTACGTATCATATCTTCAGCTTGTATATCCTCCGTCCTCGCTCTTGTTTCCCTTTCTGACTGATGAACACTCTACCGCCTCCTGCTGGTGTGGAGAGTTATTCCCTCTCACCAGGAGCAGAACGTAGGTGGTAGTCGGCCGTCGGATGTAGTGATGTCGTCTTTGCGGCGTGTTCGAGTGCAACCTTTTGGCCACGTGAGACGATGCAACGGGCAGCTTTCATCGCTGCTGGTTCTGTGATGTCGGGTCGGTTTGTCCCCAGCTACTCATGATAGTGAGTGCAGCTGACATGTCCTCTGTAATCCTCACTCATATTGTAAAATGTTGTGTACACAACCGCAGAAGGTCAAACACAACACACATTTACAACAGCTGGTGTTCTCAGCTACTTCATCTTCAGTCCTTATTGAAGAGAACACACATGTAGCTTACCAACAGCTCCTCCTATAGACGCTGTCTGATCTCCCAGAGGAGTCTTAGTGGGAATGAGCTGAGAATATATGAAGATTCACAGTGATTATATGTTGATGAGACACGGGGTGACATTCAGTGAGTCCCTGCTGGAGGTATACATGCTGCTGCATGTTAAACAGTGCTTCACACTGATTGTGGGAGCCAAGTTTCGTATACACGTTTAGTTCAATAAATAAGCACAGTCTGTATTTTATGTAGGTGAGATAAATAAGTGATTTCATTGAATAAGTTAATTAATAGTTATTACAATGTTAAAAGGTTAAAAGTAATTTGATGATCATTTGATTTAATTCATCTTGATGTAATGTACTTTATGTGTTACTTTGTAAAGGCAACACTATAAGCTTTCTGTTAGACCGATAAATAGGTCACTGTCACTTTAAGAGAAATAGGCTTCTTGCTCATTGAGGTAAAAACAGTGGTTTGTTCAGTTGAGGCTAAAGTTAACGACCGAGCCACACGGTTTTCTTAACGTAGTACAGTTTGCTAATTAGGAGAACTTAGCTTTGAATACTCCTGTAAGAAGATACTACGAAACTGTGGAATAAAGATTTTTGTTTTATCCTTTTTTACATCGGAGTCCTGTGGAAGTTTTTCCTTCTCAAGTAAATGTACACGAGTAAATCCAAGGCGATCGTTGAGCTTCAACCCCTCACACTGATCATCTCTTCTTTGTTCACCAAGCTTGGTAATTCTCTCTTTTTTTTCAACGCTGAGACCGAACTCACATATTGAAAGACAGACAGATTCCACACAGATGCTAACATCAGCATCCAGCCTGTTCATACACACACGTCCATGTCTTCAGGGTTGATAATAATAATAATAATATGCAACATTTTGCTCTAAGCTCTTATATTTGTGTCTGGAAGGACAGCAGTGATTATTTCATGTTTCCAGATAGTTTGGTTAACAGCGTAAAGCAGATGAAGAGAAGAGTCCGCGGAAATGAACACTTGGCATCAAAGATGAGGACAAACTCAAAGGGAAGAAGCAGAGTTTGAGGATTACTCTTTAAATCCTCGTCCTTGACCGTTCTTCGGGCTAATCTGCGAGCCTTCACTTCTTCAAGCTGTCTTTCCAACATACTTTATAAATCAGGGCTTTGAGAGGCAAGAACACAAAGTTTACATGGAACTGTGGAGATCTTCTCAATACTTGAGGTACGGTTTATTGCTTGGCAGGAATATTCCCAGTGTTTGAAATTATACACCAAAGTTAATTCAAACTAATTACATTATATTCAGTATTTAACACACTTTCTTTATTGTACTTCTGGGATGCATCACAAGCTTCATTTAAACTGAACCAAGAGGGTTTATTTGTTTTCTTCTCTGGTTGTATCATGTCAATACTAAAGGAATACCCAAGAAACATTCTACAATGTTTTGTTTTGAAGAAAAAACGCATAATCTAACATAAGATTACAAACACATAAAGACACCTTCATGTTTCCCTCAAAGGAGTTCTGCTAATGCGTTATAGTTAGTGGACATGCATCCGTAGGACAGAGGGTTTTATATCAGTCAACCAGCGTGATTATTGATGGTAGTTGCTCAAGTTAACCAATGTGAAATATTAGTATGGAATATCTGGATATAATGCAGCTGTGTGCAGTGACTGAAATCAAAGAGAACTTCCTTTTAAAGGAACACTGTTGCATGTTGGGAAACGATGTTTCCAGTCTAACTCAGAGTCAGATGAAAGCTGTCTTGGTGTTTAGTTATGAAGTGCACCGTACATACACAGCCATTACATAAAAAACAATAAAGAAGATTTACTGAGCATCACACACATTCCTTGTGTGGTATTATCACCATAAGATCCAATAAAAACATCTGTCTGCACCTATCGTCCCACTGACACTGGAATAAACGGGGCGCCATCTTGAACACAGTATCCGGTTCTATTAATACATCCTGCTCCCTCCTGATGTTCCCTCATGATGTTCCTTCCTGATGTTCCCTCCTGATGTTCCCTCCTGATGCTCCCTCCTGATGTTCCCTCCTGATGTTCCCTCCTGATGTTCCCTCCAGATGTTCCCTCCTGATGTTCCCTCCTGATGTTCCCTCCTGATGCTCCCTCCTGATGTTCCCTCCAGATGTTCCCTCCTGATGTTCCCTCCTGATGTTCCCTCCTGATGTTCCCTCCTGATGTTCCCTCCTGATGTTCCCTCCTGATGTTCCCTCCTGATGTTCCCTCCTGATGTTCCCTCCTGATGTTCCCTCCTGATGTTCCCTCCTGATGTTCCCTCCTGATGTTCCCTCCTGATGTTCCCTCCTGATGTTCCCTCCTGATGTTCCCTCCTGATGTTCCCTCCTGATGTTCCTCCTGATGTTCCCTCCTGATGTTCCCTCCTGATGTTCCCTCCTGATGTTCCCTCCTGATGTCCCTCCTGATGTTCCCTCCTGATGGTCCCTCCTGATGTTCCCTCCTGATGTTCCCTCCTGATGTTCCCTCCTGATGTTCCCTCCTGTTGTTCCCTCCTGATGTTCCCTCCTGATGTTCCCTCCTGATGTTCCCTCCTGATGTTCCCTCCTGATGTTCTCTCCTGATGCTCCCTCCAGATGTTCCCTTCTGATGTTCCCTCCTGATGTTCCCTTCTGATGTTCCCTCCTGATGCTCCCTCCAGATGTTCCCTCCTGATGCTCCCTCCTGATGTTCCCTCCTGATGTTCCCTCCTGATGTTCCCTCCTGATGTTCCCTCCTGATGTTCCCTCATGATGTTCCTTCCTGATGTTCCCTCCTGATGTTCTCTCCTGATGTTCCCTCCTGATGTTCCCTCCTGATGTTCCCTCCTGATGTTCCCTCCTGATGTTCCTTCCTGATGTTCCCTCCTGATGTTCCCTCCTGATGTTCCCTCCAGATGTTCCCTCCTGATGTTCTCTCCTGATGTTCCCTCCTGATGTTTCCTCCTGATGTTCCCTCCTGATGTTCTCTCCTGATGTTCCCTCCTGATGTTCCCTCCTGATGTTCCCTCCTGATGTTCTCTCCTGATGTTCTCTCCTGATGTTCCCTCCTGATGTTCCCTCCTGATGTTCCCTCCTGATGTTTCCTCCTGATGTTCCCTCCTGATGTTCTCTCCTGATGTTTCCTCCTGATGTTCCCTCCTGATGTTCCCTCCTGATGTTCCCTCCTGATGTTCTCTCCTGATGTTCCCTCCTGATGTTCCCTCCTGATGTTCCCTCCTGATGTTCCCTCCTGATGTTCCCTCCTGATGTTCCCTCCTGATGTTCCCTCCTGAGATATCGCGTTGAGAATGGAACGGACAACCTGAAAACATAATGCCTCTGTAACGTCTCACAGCTGTCACCGGCATAGAAACAGCTTCAGAGCGGTCGTGTCGAGAAGGGAGCTGAGATCTGAGATCTGCAAAAACTTCTCTGAAGACTGGCTGCCCAACGACCTCTTCTAACCTTCACCATTCAAGATCGATGCCTAACGATGGGAACGCACTGGACGCATGGTGGCCGCGTGGCGTCTGCGTCGCGTGGCGGCTGCGTGATTGACGCGTCGGTCATCCACACCAGCTGCGTTTCTGCTGCTGCTGCTGTCAGCTCTTTCTTTCTACATAGAGTTTGCCTTTCATAATGACCATTTCATGTCATTATAAATGTAATTTATATTTATTTTAGACAGAGAAAGGTTAAGAAACGTGTGGTAATTTGTAAATAATAGTAATAAACCACAATTAAAACCCGTACTACATTCATTCATGGAGCTCTCCAAGTCACTGCATGTTTCACAGCACTGTCTGCACATATTTCAGAATAAAAGCCTTGTGTTAACAAATGACAGAATTCTGTCCACAGAAAAAAAACGCTTGAGGTCTTTTAATATGAAATGACAGCAGGAAGTGTTGATTAAAAACAAGTCTTTACTTTTTTTCATCTCCGTAACATTTTCTACAGAGAGAGACATGTAAACTGTAGTAATGTTGCTGATATGATGTTAATATGCAGTCAATAGATCACTTTCACTGTCTGTGACATATTCTACAGATGTCTAGACATGTAAACTGTAGTAATCTTGCTGATATGATGTCAATATATTGTCATTAGATCACTTTCTCTGTCTGTTGCTGCTGTTAACCAAGCGCGGCTCGCGTCAAAAATAGGCGAGACCTCGGAGCTCTAGAAGAGACGCGCTCAGTGCGTTCGTAGCGTAACCTTCTCAAGAGAGTTTCCCCTGTTTGCAGGCTCCCTTCTAACCACTACCCCTTAACGTGCATCTCTTTCACTTTTGACATAGGCTAGCAGTTTCCCCCCGCTTCCACTCTTTGTGCTAAGCTAGGCTAAACACATCTCTGTTGTGGACGCACAGAGATGAAGCTAATATTGATCTCTGCCTCAGAGTTAGACAGCGTACAAGCTCATTTCCCCAAATGTCGGATTGTTCCTTTAACATTGACCTCTCTGACCCCGACTGAACACGAGGTGCGTGTTCCACTCGGTGGCCCGTGACCTTTGACCCCTCCCTGCTGGTCTCAGAGCGGCGTTAAATGGACTGCTCACTGTGTCTGAGCCACGCTGGCTGGAGATCCCACGGAAAGAGTCCGACTCAGCTAACTGAACAGCAGACACTTTCATTATGCTGCTGTCAGGAGCACACAGGCTGGGGTCAGCCTCAGACACACACACACACACACACACACACACACACACACACACACACACACACACACACACACAGACATACACACACACACAGAAAAACAAGCAATATTGCAGCCGTAGTGTTCTCCCATGGCAGCAGCGCCTGTTTTAATTAATATTGTTCTTGGTATTTCTCAAGCAGTGATGACATGATCCCAAACTCCATAAATACATGCATACTCAGCACACACACACACACACACACACACACACACACACACACACACACACACACACACACACACACACACACACACCAGTGGAGGCTGGAGGAGGTCGCTCCTCTGTTTTTGAGAGGCAAGAGGGAGATCAAAATATCAAAAAAGAGTAATTGGTTGAAATTAAATGAAATTACCAAATCTCATCATCATTTATAACATATTTTTGTCTCTTCTTTGGAAAAATTAAACATTATTGAATATCTGTTTAAAATGGCTCGCTTAGTGCTGCTGTACGGGCAGTTAGACAGGCTTCTGGTGACACATTACACACAGTCCTGAGGCTGCAGTCATTGTTTTTAAGAAATCTTATAAGCCATTGTTTTACTGCTTAGTTTTTCATTTCACATAAGAAAGTATAGATTAGTAACCACGGCAACTAGTGCAGCAATTCAGTTTTTTCACAAACGCTTTGGCTCATTTTTTGAAAAGGTCTTAACATTCTCTAAACTGTAACAGCAACTGTTTCACTGGACATCAAAACTCTATTACATACCTGCAAAAGGTAGAAACTCACCTACAACACTTGATTCATGCTTCTAAACCAGTTATTGTGTCAGTATATTGTCCAATGACTCCAAAATGAAAAGTTGTTTTGTCATCGTGTTAGCCGTACGGTTTTTCTTCACCATGGGGATGTTTCTTATATACTAATCTCTATTCTGTTGACTGACTGTTCCTGTACTACAGCAGAATGGCAGTTCTGTCTAGCTGGATGCTGTTTGTGCGTCACAATGAACTTTATAGATTTCCATTTCAACAGCATTTCAAAGTTTACTGGGGAAAGTCAGTACTGTACATACACAGAAATATGGATATGTGGCGGCTCAAACGATGAAATAAAGTTTATACGTTGTGAAGAGTGACGACAGTTTCCCTGAGAGTCAACTCATCAGTTTTAATCTGCAGGACGTGTGCACGTGGTTATTATACTGACTCTTTTGCACACGTGCCAAAACACGTTGCAATTTGCTTGAGTGAAAGAGAAATTAAAATCTGTTGTGAACAACAAACTAATTGTTCAGAGATTTGAACTTTAATTCTCATTTGAGAATTTGAGCCAAAGCGAATGAGGAAAAACTGTAATAATGATCATTTTATAGCACTGGTCAAACTGATGCTTTCCAGATTAAAAGAATTACAGAATAAGAATTTTAAAAATCTGAATCCCATATAACCCCTCCTATATGACATATAAAAATGAGCAATATTAGAGCACATCGAGCAGCACTAAACTCTTTATTAATTAATAATTAAATGGAGGTGCAAGTGCAAAATAAGAGAAATAACTAAATAAGATAAGATGACACCGTGGGCTGGTTTTCCTCCTCCCCAATCCCGACACACGACACCTTTATATACAGCAGGTCACTGATCAGATTTCATAGAGATCTGCAGGAATGAGTCCTAAAACTCAGGAATGACTCAGCATTTTTACACTTCTGTTCTCTCGTCTGGAAGTCGATGGGATTTTGTTTTGATTTCTGAAATAAGGTCTGTGGGTTAACACCAGCTGAAGAGATTTTAAACATTTTGTTCTACGACATGAAACATATATTTATGTTTATCCCATCGTGAATGTTGAAGCTTTTACATGTTGGTTGCTAACAAGTGTTTAAATGAGACGACTAAACGTCATCACGCCAAACACCGGTCCACCTTCAGCTTCGTGGTGGTGAAGTCATGTGACCGTGATGTACTTTATTCATAGTTTACTTTAACGTTGGCTTTTTTTACATTTCAAAAGATAATAAACGTGGTGTTCATTAGTGGAGATTATTTTTTAGGAACAAAACGTTTATCATAAAAGTTTGCCACAGAGATTATTAATCCAAAACCCGATGGAACAATCCCATCGCTTTTATTGTGGAGGGAGCCAGGGAGATGATCACTTCCTGTTGAGATATAAAAGTATGTCATCCTCTATTATGACTCATTTAGACTTCCACAGACTGCTGCTGATCACCTTCAGTTTACTTTCACTTTACATTCAATACATGAACTGATCTTTGCTTTCATCACCGAGCTGTTGTCTCTGTTTTCTGTTCTGCTACTCCGTCTCTGTTAAAGTACATTCATGTACTACTCATTTTTAACAGAAATTAATTTTGAAATAAATAAATGCTGCACTGATTTATATTCTTAATTTAAATGTTTCAAAGTGAGGAAAGGTTTTAGGTGACTCCCGTGTCTGTACAGTCACAAAATGTTGATACTGGACGTGTCTGCTAAATATTCAGTGAGGTCATATTTCACAGTTTCTGCTCCTGGAAACTGAAGTGAAGGTTCATGATTCTCTGGTTCTGTTTGGCTCTGATTTACCAACTTTTATGGCTTAAAAAAAACCTCTCGTCTTCAGGTGCAGATGTCTACCACTGCCATCACTATTTCAACCAAAGTGTACTTTTCTCTGCTTTATTTGAATGATGTATAAAGTTCCTGAAGAAGTAAAATTGTCCAATAATTCACAAGTAAAAAATAATCACCTTTGTGAAGAAGAAATCTGATTTGTTCTGCTTTCCTCTCGTCATATTGAAACCCCTTCGATATATGTTACGACCCAAATTGGGAGCCACTGGTTTAACACTGCATGGATACTGAGAGATAGATTTGGTAAAAGTATTTTTGTTATATAAATCTGAAAGACAAAAAGAAATGAAAAGACAGCTGCCGTCTGAATTCTTCATCATGCAGATGTGCGCATGTAAAGATGAAATTAGAAACCTGGTTACATGTAGACATGGTCGAATTAGTTTCCTCTAATTACTGAGGCTGGATTTCTCACTAACGCGACACTGAAGAAGTCTGATTTACTGCGAAGATCCAACGTGCACTGAAAGACTACAATAACCTGCTCATACGTGCACTGAAAGACTACAATAACCTGCTCATACGTGCACTGAAAGACTACAATAACCTGCTCATACGTGCACTGAAAGACTACAATAACCTGCTCATACGTGCACTGAAAGACCACAATAACCTGCTCATACGTGCACTGAAAGACTACAATAACCTGCTCATACGTGCACTGAGAGACTACAATAACCTGCTCATACGTGCACTGAAAGACTACAATAACCTGCTCACACGTGCACTGAAAGACAACAATAACCTGCTCATACGTGCACTGAAAGACTACAATAACCTAATCATACGTGCACTGAAAGACTACAATAACCTGCTCATACGTGCACTGAAAGACTACAATAACCTGCTCATACGTGCACTGAAAGACTACAATAACCTGCTCATACGTGCACTGAAAGACTACAATAACCTGCTCGTACGTGCACTGAAAGACTACAATAACCTGCTCATACGTGCACTGAAAGACTACAATAACCTGCTCATATGTGCACTGAAAGACTGCAATAACCTGCTCATACGTGCACTGAAAGACTACAATAACCTGCTCATACGTGCACTGAAAGACTACAATAACCTGCTCATACGTGCACTGAAAGACTACAATAACCTGCTCATACGTGCACTGAAAGACTGCAATAACCTGCTCATACGTGCACTGAAAGACTACAATAACCTGCTCGTACGTGCACTGAAAGACCACAATAACCTGCTCATACGTGCACTGAAAGACTACAATAACCTGCTCATACGTGCACTGAAAGACTACAATAACCTGCTCATACGTGCACTGAAAGACTACAATAACCTGCTCATACGTGCACTGAAAGACCACAATAACCTGCTCATACGTGCACTGAAAGACCACAATAACCTGCTCGTACGTGCACTGAAAGACTACAATAACCTGCTCATACGTGCACTGAAAGACTACAATAACCTGCTCAAACGTGCACTGAAAGACTACAATAACCTGCTCAAACGTGCACTGAAAGACTACAATAACCTGCTCAAACGTGCACTGAAAGACTACAATAACCTGCTCAAACGTGCACTGAAAGACTACAATAAGCTGCTCAAACGTGCACTGAAAGACTACAATAACCTGCTCATACGTGCACTGAAAGACTACAATAACCTGCTCATACGTGCACTGAAAGACTACAATAACCTGCTCATACGTGCACTGAAAGACTACAATAACCTGCTCATACGTGCACTGAAAGACTACAATAACCTGCTCGTACGTGCACTGAAAGACTACAATAACCTGCTCATACGTGCACTGAAAGACTACAATAACCTGCTCATATGTGCACTGAAAGACTGCAATAACCTGCTCATACGTGCACTGAAAGACTACAATAACCTGCTCATACGTGCACTGAAAGACTACAATAACCTGCTCATACGTGCACTGAAAGACTGCAATAACCTGCTCATACGTGCACTGAAAGACTACAATAACCTGCTCGTACGTGCACTGAAAGACCACAATAACCTGCTCATACGTGCACTGAAAGACTACAATAACCTGCTCATACGTGCACTGAAAGACTACAATAACCTGCTCATATGTGCACTGAAAGACTGCAATAACCTGCTCATACGTGCACTGAAAGACTACAATAACCTGCTCATACGTGCACTGAAAGACTACAATAACCTGCTCATACGTGCACTGAAAGACTACAATAACCTGCTCATACGTGCACTGAAAGACTACAATAACCTGCTCATACGTGCACTGAAAGACTACAATAACCTGCTCATACGTGCACTGAAAGACTACAATAACCTGCTCATACGTGCACTGAAAGACTACAATAACCTGCTCATACGTGCACTGAAAGACTACAATAACCTGCTCATACGTGCACTGAAAGACTACAATAACCTGCTCATACGTGCACTGAAAGACTACAATAACCTGCTCATACGTGCACTGAAAGACTACAATAACCTGCTCATACGTGCACTGAAAGACTACAATAACCTGCTCATACGTGCACCGAAAGACTACAATAACCTGCTCATACGTGCACTGAAAGACTACAATAACCTGCTCATACGTGCACTGAAAGACTACAATACTTTGTTTTGTTTTTGGAGATATTTTAAAATAATCTCACCACAAAAACAGAGATTTCCGGCCTCAGAACTGGAGCCTTCATCTGTCTCCCACACGTTCTCTGCACGTTCTCTGCACGTTCTCTGCATGTTCTCTATCACAAAGGGTTTTCCTCCGCACAGTGAAATGCACAGTGTCATGTAAACGCATGCTCACACATCACATCGTGTCTCATTAGCATTCTAGAGCCTCAACCATGTTAACCATAAAATAAGTGTTATAGCTCCAGCCGTCACCTCTCTTATAGTTACAGTTTAACTCATTTCTGAACAAGCTAACTTGTAAATAATCCATTAATGTGGAGGTAGAGAAGGAGCCGGCTCACGAAGGGTTAACCTCCGTTCCTGCTGCCTTCACCTGCAGCCGGAGAGGAAGTGACAAGAACATTTGAACACTATAATTCCTACGAACGGAGACCGACAGCC
>CAKAOJ020000330.1:345000-347500 GCA_916701645.2 Sebastolobus alascanus
CCCCCCCCACACCACTGCAGTTTCCTTTAGAGTCGACTTCCCTTTCCACCACTTCCTTCTGTTATTCCCTTCCTTTCCACTTCAGGGACTCCTTGCCTCCTTTTGGCAGCAGGTAACCCAATTTAGTGGTCTTGAACCTCCTATGAGTCCATTACTACATGTAAAACACCTCAGAGAGATCTTTCATATGGTAAAACCTGTCGGAGAGAGAGAGTGTGTTTCCTGCTGTGAGGTGTTCACACTGAAGAAAGTACATCTTATTTCTTTTATACCTTCTACTATTTGCTTTCCTTTTCCCCCACCAGTCTATCGCCCTTCTGGTTGTTTTCCCCTCAGCGTTCGGGGGGGAGGTTACCTAAAACTGGCAGCTGAATAAAAGACACTGCTTAGATCTTCCAAGGAAAACATTACACAAAGAGAGCAGTGCAAGGGCATTTCTGTGTTACTGCAAGAACACAAAGTGAGAGTCTACACTGATAATAACCGGCACATCGCGCTGTCATCCACTCATCTTCATTTCTCAAGGGCCTAAAGCCGGCGCCGCTGCAAAATGTACCGCGCTCGTGCAGCGTGCGACTCCGGCACGCTCGATCAAAGGCCAAACAGGAATTGATTTGATGCGTCTTTGCAGCCTGAAAATAAAAGACCTTGTAATGAAGCATGTTTACTGCCAGAGCTCTGAGCAAACGTCCCCGAGGAACCGTGTAATGTATAGAGAATGGATGGGGGGGGGTGTTTACGCCACCCACCAATAACATCTGCCTCCTGTCAAGGTGGGGGGGGGGGGGGGTTGAAATGAGTTGTAGATATAGAGCATGAACTCTAATGACCTTTGGTGACCTCCTGACCTTTCTTACAACAGCACCATCAGCCAAAGTCTTTGTTATTAATTAATAACTTTAAAAATGCTGTCATTGAACATTTTCAGCGTTCTGTGATTATTTGTAATTAATCACAACACATGGTATTATAATATAATTTGCTTAACACAGTCATGTCTCCGGGGGGGGGGAAACCATTCTGAATGTGACGATTCCAAATTAATAAAAGTTGCATTACACTCTCTCTCAGTCCTAATCTTTATTTCCACTGTGGTGATTTAAACATTCACCGGTATATTCAGAAAGAACTACATTACCCAGTTCTTCACTCAACACAATGTCGATGTCTCGTCGTCACACATGCAGCATTAAAGTGTTAGCACACAGCTACAGTCAGAGCGGATCACTGTCTGACTACCTGGATGTAATATACTGTTTTCTCTCCATCCAGCTCTTCAGTGTGTAACGCCAGCTGATGACCACTGCAGCCGGGTGGAACCACGGACTGACTTCTTCCCCGTCCTCTGAGAAAAAGAACAAACTAGGGAATATTAGCCGAGTTCGTCTGCCTCGGCTCTGACGGTGTCTTGGCCAATTAGGCGGGCTGATAATGTGACTTAATTAAGCATGAACTGGAGCTCTAAGGAGCTCCGCCTGACTCTGCAGAGCAAAAGGAGCAAAGCAGGACAGAGGAAAGAAAGGAGACATTATTTAGGATCAATCCTCCCAGAACCAACCTGCTGTGACCTCCTCGTGCTTTACTCACCGTACTGGAGGAGAGTTGAGCAACATGCTGTCATTTTGATGGACTTGCATTGAAGCTCACACTGGTTTGCACCTCGCTGATATTCATATCCATCAGATTTACTTTGAACAGTTTGATCTTTGTCACCATGTTTCAGTAATGTGCATGTCTGTGGACACGTGTTGGTATACTAAGTGTCCTGCTTGGTCAAACACACATGATGTTGAATGTAAAGAAAGATACAGAGATACAGGAACAGAGCTACTGTACCTATCAGGCTGCACAGGACATAATACATCCTCTACATTCTCCTTTCACATACATATACTTTCACTCGCACATTCATTTATTTTCATTCTTACACCCACACATTTTTGTTCCCATATTTATATATTTTAACTCGCACATTCATACATTTACTCTCAAATTCATATATTTAATGCACACATTCATACATCAAATACATCCTGAGGCTGCAGTGATTGTTTTTAAGAAATCTTGTAAGCTTTTGCTTTACTGCTTAGATTTTCATTTTACATAAAAAAGTAAACATAAGTAGCCAACATGCGTAATAATAATAATAATTTTATAGGACTTGTCAAACTTAAGAGCAAAGTTCTTTCCAGATTAAAAGATTTCCAGAATAAAAACTGAAAAATCTGAATCCCATGTAAGCCCCCCCCCATATGACATATAAATATCATGAGAGCACATTAAATGGAGCTGCAAGTGCAAAATAAGAGAAATAACTAAATAAAACAACATGACAACGTGGGGTAGTTTTCCTCCTGTTCATGTTTTTGAGTCGCCACTGGTGTCAAGTATATGCATATGTGAAAGTGACAATATAGGTATGTGAGTAGACTTATTTTAAATGTAGGACATATAATATATGTATGTATGTGTGAGTGAATAACGGGTGAGACAGCCTCTC
>CAKAOJ020000330.1:352500-357500 GCA_916701645.2 Sebastolobus alascanus
AGTATTGGAGAGAGTTGGAGAGGATCTGAATTTGCATTAAGTTTAAAAACCTCAACTTTATGCAAATGATGCACCTGGCTCACGAAACTTGGACCAAGCTGCCAAACTAACTGATATAGTTGTCAAATGAAATGAGATTCAGCAGCATTAGAGCCTATTTCTCACCTCAAATGTTTGCAGATATGGATTTTATGGATTGTTTAGTCAAAACGTCGGTAATTGAGGACCTGGCGATGAGGCCGAGCTGTGTTTCACTGAAACGTCGTATGCCTTTCATAGCATAATAAAAGGACATAAAACAAGAGTAAGCCTTGAAGGCAGAATCAACGTTTAGAAAAGAGCTCAACACCAACTCCGACCCATCTAATCGTTGGCATGCAGGCCCCCCCCCCCCCTTTTCCAGCTCTGAATCATTCAAGGTTTCCCTCAAGCAGAGTTTCACCTGCTCGGCATTCATGTCCATTTCATTTGTAGTAAATGAGCTAAGACGTGCAGTAATACGGGTACGGTCCTTTAGGTTTCTCAGCAGACTGCACCGAGGAGGAGCTGCAGAAAGGAGATGGGGGGGGTTGTGCTATATTCAGTGAAATATCACTCAGGCTGACAAAGACGCTTAGTTGACATTAATGGTTAATTAGCTGCTTCGGCTCCGTGGCTACAAATGTTTATGTGTAAAAACGGAGAGGCAAACCAGAACTGAGAGTTTAGATAATGAGCTGCAGAAATAGAGACATAATCTTTTTAATTAATACATACACAGGAAAAAAAACAAAACAATAACTAGCAGACAGCAACGTGGTGCGTATCTGTGTGTGTGTGTGTGTGTGTGTGTGTGTGTGTGTGTGTGTGTGTGTGTGTGTGTGTGTGTGTGTGTTCTTGTACTTGCTACATAGTGAGGGCCGAAACATGGAAACATGCATTTATGGAAAGTGAGCTCATTTTGTCTGGTTCTCACTTCTTCAGAGCTGTTTGAGAGTCAACACTTGGTTTTAAGGTTCAGGTTAGGGTTAGAGTTAGGGTCAGGGGTCAGGGGTCAGGGGTCAGGGGTCAGCAACCTTTACTATCAAAAGAGCCTTTTTCAACAAAAAGAAAAATCTGTCTTGAGCCGCAAAACATTTGATCATTGTGATGAAGGTAACACAGTTTATATTCTAAGTATATAGTATATAAGTCTAATGCAGTGAGGGACAAAGTGTAAATGTACTACAGAGTATTAGGGTCACATTGAGGGAAAAAACATCTGAGATTTACAGAATAAAGTCAGAATATTACGAGAAAAAAGTCATAACTTTACGAGAAAAAAATTAAATAACACGTAAAATTACTACTTTATAATATAAGGACTTCATTCTCAAAATCTCAGATTTAATTTTTTCCTCAATGTGGCCCTAATACTCCCTCGTACCGTCGTACCATAGACCTACAACAATGAGAAATAAAAATGAAAATGTAAACAAAAAACAGTTATGCATTTCCACTAATTTTGTTAAAAAGCCACAGGGAGCCGCTGGAGAGGGGCTAAAGAGACGCATTTGGCTCTTTTGTTGAAATATACTGCTAAGAAACAATAGTAAAGAACAACAGGATGTTTGTATGTGGGCTAGAATATCATTTCTTCTGCCCTGGAACGGTGCGTGTCTACACTTTGGAAAGAATAAATAGTCACCAATAGAGATTTAACCTTGGGAAACTGAGGGAAAAAAGGTAAAAGTGATTACGTCAGGGCCCTTTGAAAGAGGAGCTAAAAGTCTGGTCAAGTTCTGTCGGCCTCGTCATTGTCAATCTGTCGTGAGCAACACTAAGCAGAGGAGGCATCTGACTAATACTGTACAAGATCCAATGACAGACTGTGTTTATCAAGGTATGCTGCTGCTTTCCACATCTCATCATGCTGAGACAGGAACACTCCTCGAATCAAAAGATGAACATTTCATTTTGAGTAATCACTTCTCATCTTAACCAACTAACATGACGGTTTAATGGATGAGACACACACAGAATCCTAAAAAGGAAACATCATGTTTATCTCTGGAGACCAAGCAGAACCAAAGGTTTCTCTGGAAGTAAACGTAGATAATGAAATAATCAATCCAGTCTTATCCTAATCAAACAGTAGATATATTATAGCAATTAAACAAACAATGGACACCAGGCTAATTGCTACCAGTTTTGACCCAGTTTCCGAAGGTCATTAAACTCAACATGAGCTGTTCCTGCCAGCCTGCCGTACCAAACAGCTATGTTGAATAGCAGTGATGCATGTTGGGAAGGCTGAACGGTTCGCCTTGATATACAGACAGCAACTGGCTGCTGACTGTTCAACTCAACACATCCAGTCAACAGATATATAAACAGCATTACCTGTTGTGGAGACAGACAGCAGCACAGCATATGGAAGAGAAGAGAACAGAGAAACACAATTACAACATTATCACTATTTACTTTTGCATTTAATCGTACAGAAATAATGTAAAACCATGAACACGTTCTGCTGTCTGTCCATGTACAGGACCAGGACCAGGACCAGGACCCGGACCCGGACCCGGACCAGGACCAGGACCAGGACCAGGGGACAGACAGACATCGATGTGCAATATAATTTCAGGTAATTGGCAACAACATACTGACATGAGAAATGTTCAGCTCATTTTGAAGAAAAGTGAATGAAAGTGATTCACCAATAAACGTGACTGTAAACACAAAGTTAAGTTAAACTGTGCTGATCCATGAAGAGTCTCTGTTCTGATCAGATGTGAGACTGGAACAGGGATTCAGAAGAGCTGATCTCTTTCTACACAGATCTACAGACAGAGACTAATTTCATGTTGGTTAGATTAATGTTAAACAGAGATCAGTTATGTTACATTAAAAATACAGTTAAAAACTGCTGCATCACCAAAATTTTGCTCAGCTTTAAAGTCAGATCTAAAGACAGATTTAAAGACAGATTTAAAGACAGATCTAAAGTCAGATTTAAAGTCAGATCTAAAGACAGATTTAAAGACAGATCTAAAGACAGATTTAAAGTCAGATTTAAAGACAGATCTAAAGACAGATCTAAAGTCAGATCTAAAGTCAGATCTAAAGACAGATTTAAAGACAGATTTAAAGTCATATTTAAAGTCAGATTTAAAGACAGATTTAAAGACAGATCTAAAGACAGATTTAAAATCAGATCTAAAGACAGATTTAAAGTCAGATCTAAAGACAGATTTAAAGACAGATTTAAAGTCAGATTTAAAGTCAGATTTAAAGACAGATTTAAAGACAGATTTAAAGTCAGATCTAAAGACAGATCTAAAGACAGATTTAAAGACAGATTTAAAGTCAGATCTAAAGACAGATTTAAAGACAGATTTAAAGACAGATCTAAAGTCAGATTTAAAGACAGATCTAAAGACAGATCTAAAGACAGATCTAAAGTCAGATTTAAAGTCAGATTTAAAGTCAGATTTAAAGACAGATCTAAATCTAAAGACAGATTTAAAATCAGATCTAAAGACAGATCTAAAGTCAGATTTAAAGTCAGATTTAAAGACAGATTTAAAGTCAGATCTAAAGACAGATTTAAAGACAGATCTAAAGACAGATTTAAAGTCAGATCTAAAGACAGATTTAAAGTCAGATCTAAAGACAGATTTAAAGACAGATTTAAAGACAGGTGTGTTTTAGAAGATAATTCCCTGAGGCAACAGGTAGATCAGGCCCTGCTGGCCTCCACACTGAGTTTTATATTTTACCACTGGCAAGAAATCTTCTGGATGGTACCAAACAGTAGGATAATTATCTTCACATCCACTAACTGCAGCATCAGTTTAACCCACAGCGGGCCCTTTCTCTATCAGGAGCATGAGTAAATGTTAGCATAACGGGCTCTGACAGGAAGAAGTGGCTGACTGAAGGGCATCAAACCTCCTGCTGAGAAAAGGACATGCACTCTGTGATATCGGCAGCCATCAGCAACCAGCTCGCTGTCTGCTGTGCTGAAATATGCAGGCCATGTGGAAGCCTTCCTCTGACTTCAGATGAGCTCCTCTTTTTTCTTCTCCTCCCTCTCATCAGTGATTATTCAGAGCTACAGTATTAAGAGGACTGGGGGACAAAGAGGGGTAATATACTCCAAATGTGAGGCCATGCTGGCATCCCAGAGAGGCTGCAATGTTCATTAGGCCTACACATCAAAATACAAAAGAGAAAGAGTCGCTCAAATCACTCAGTTCATCCATTTGGGAGCATGAATGTGCTCAGAACAGTTCACGAGAATCCATATCCTGCAATGTATTTTTTCTTAAATAAAATATATCTTGTGTGCAAAGGCAGCATTTTGACCTGAGGCTGGTCCAAAATAGAGAGGGTTCATCCGCTGAATGGTTCATACTTGAATGTGGTATATTTATGTATATTTGACCTGATTTGGGCACAAGAGGAAAGCTCAAAGTGTCACTGAAACTTTATGAATCATCCTCAGGAGATCATGCATATCCAAACCAACAGAGTGAGACTGCTTTCTACTGCCGGATGATCGGCAGCATCGCCCACTTGCTCAACACTTAATATGTTTACGTTTTTCTGACAAGAAATGTGAATAATGAAAGCCCTCTCTCAGAAGCAAAGGAGGAAGTAGCGTGATGTTTTTATAGCCAATGTTGTGCATGTTCACACTTCATAAGAGCTCAAAGTTCAGTTCATCCAGATTAAAATGCTGATAATTTAGGGTCATAGTTCACAGTCCCAAACAATGAACTAGTTCCGTTCATTTCTTCCATTTTTTTTCTTTTATACAGGTTGGAGGCTATGGCATTTAATTAGTCTCAAAACTTGTGCACAAAACACCGGACACGTGCACGTGATACAAGCACCGCCGGCAGCTAGCGCCCGCAGCTAGCGCCCGCAGCTACTGCCCGCAGCTAGCGCCCGCAGCTACTGCCCGCAGCTAGCGCCCGCAGCTAGCGCCCGCAGCTACTGCCCGCAGCTAGCGCCCGCAGCTAGCGCCCGCAGCT
>CAKAOJ020000330.1:362500-447500 GCA_916701645.2 Sebastolobus alascanus
CAAGACAAGATGACGACAGCCCAAAAAAGATGTCAACGGCCAAAAACCAAGTTTGCGACGGCTATAAAACAAGATGGCCACGGCCAAAAACCAAGATGGTGACGGCCAAAAACCAAGTTTGCGTCGGCTATAAAACAAGATGGCGACGGCCAAAAACCAAGATGGTGACAGCCAAAAACCAAGTTTGCGACGGCCAAAAACCAAGATGGTGACGGCCAAAAACCAAGATGGTGTCGGCCAAAAACCAAGATGGTGACGGCAAAAAACCAAGATGGTGACGGCCAAAAACCAAGATGGTGACGGCCAAAAACCAAGATGGTGAGGGCCAAAAACCAAGATGGTGACGGCCAAAAAACAAGATGGTGACGGCCAAAAACCAAGTTGGCGACATCCAAAAACCAAGATGGCGATGGCCAAAAACCAAGATGGTGATGGCCAAAAACCAAGATGCCAACGGCAAAAAAACAAGATGGTGATGGCCAAAAACCAAGATGGTGACGGCCAAAAACCAAGATTGTGACGACCAAAAACCAAGATGGCGACGGCCAAAAAACAAGATGGTGACGGCCAAAAACCAAGTTGGCGACATCCAAAAACCAAGATGGCGACGGCCAAAAACCAAAATGGCGACGGCCAAAAACCAAGATGGCGACGGCAAAAAACCAAGATGGTGACGGCCAAAAACCAAGATGGTGACGGCCAAAAACCAAGATGGTGACGGCCAAAAACCAAGATGGTGTCGGCCAAAAACCAAGATGGTGACGGCAAAAAACCAAGATGGTGACGGCCAAAAACCAAGATGGTGACGCCCAAAAACCAAGATGGTGAGGGCCAAAAACCAAGATGGTGACGGCCAAAAACCAAGATGGTGACGGCCAAAAACCAAGTTGGCGACATCCAAAAACCAAGATGGCGATGGCCAAAAACCAAGATGGTGATGGCCAAAAACCAAGATGGCGATGGCCAAAAACCAAGATGGCGATGGCCAAAAACCAAGATGGTGAGGGCCAAAAACCAAGATGGTGATGGCCAAAAACCAAGATGGTGACGGCCAAAAACCCAGATGGTGACGGCCAAAAACCAAGATGGTGACGGACAAAAAACAAGATGGTGATGGCCAAAAACCAAGATGGAGATGGCCAAAATGCTGAACCTGAGGCTTCATAACGGCAGTCCACAAACCAATGGGTGACGTCACGGTGACTACCTCCACTTCTTATATACAGTCTATGTTTTCAATGCATATGCCTCCTTGCCCCCACACCCTGGTTCATATGTTCTGTGGTCCATGCATGAAACTAAACAACACATACACTCACACAAACAGACAATGCTCTCCCAAGCCTAGCTACTCCCACACCCACTGACTTCCCTAAAAATGCCAAAATACATACAGTAATTGTAAATGTACGCATACCCATACAAAGCTATACACATATATTTACATGCACCTTTACATTAGAGATAAATGATCTCCATATCTCAAGTATAGTTAGTAAGAAGAGCAGATAGTTTGAAGATCAGTCAAAAGAGAAGCCTCAAAGATAAGAGAGGACGTAATAGAAGTGAACTGGGCAGCTTGTTCCAATCAGATGGAGGTTTAAATTTAAAGGTACGTTGCCCAGTTTCTTTGGAAAGTCTAGGAATGAAGGAAAGGCCTTAGCATATACGATGACCTATTTGGAATTAAAAAACAATGAAATGTCTTCTAGATTTAGGTGTTAACCAATTTAGTGACTCATACATAAAACAGTGAGGGGTTAAGGACACCTCCAAACACATCTACAGACTATTAACTACTAGAGGACGGAGATTTGATTCTGGGGTATTCTGATAGACACCATCTGCATAATCTACTATTGGTAATATGAGCTGTGAAATAATTATTCTCCTGACCTGTAAAACAGTTGATAGAACCACATCAATATAGGGCTTGAAAGAAAGCTGAGAATCGAACATATTTTAATTCCTCCACTTTCTCGAGTGGTGTCCCATTTAAGAAATGAATCGACCAATTATTGGTTTTCTTTCTGTTCGGTCATTGTGTTGCAGGATTTTTATAGAGGGACGTTTGTCTGATAAAAGGATTGCGGGAAGAACATAAATAGCTGCTCAAGGGGCATTATAATGTAGGATTATGGGCTGTGATTCTCCCTGTCTTTGTCTATTGTATTAAAGCTCCATACAATCATCATGTGATTATCAATATCATATTGTATACAAGCAGCCACAATCTTCAGGGCACACGTAAACACTGTTTACCCACCTCTCAAATTCTGAAATATTGTTTACACATTAACACCTTTAGTGCACACACACTGGTTTCATTTTGTTCTCTCTACTGGAACACAGTATCCTCACTGAAACCATCAGTATCATGTGAACCTTAAACCACCACCACTGTGTGCTGGGCATGAATTAAGACCTCCACACTGAAGCTGGTACACAATCACAGGGTGGAGCCAGTCCCATGGGATGGGAGGATGGGAAACACTGTCTGAAACGTGCTGCATCAAATGATAATCTGTCAAATAAAAGAGTCACCTATCAGCTCTAATGTTATGCTGACAATCTTTGGAATCAGTGTTGTTTTAACTGTCCATGTACAGTATGTATTTATGTAGCTTGTTGCTGCTTTAATGTACTGTAGCCTGAGTTCAACTTCATAGTTTTAGCATCTGTCAACAACACATCCCATAACAGAGAGGCCCTGCTGGACAGTCTTGCTCAGGGAAGTAGTGACATCACTCAAGTCTTCCACATTCACCCATGACCCAATCCCAGCCTCCTTGTTTTATTTTGAGGAGGTTCTTACACTTTTGAATCACTCGATGCAATGAGGCCCATTCCCCACAGCATTCAAGGCTGCACTGCACGGCAAAACGTAGCCTCGATCCCTTGATGTCCAGTAACTACACACCAATCTCAAATCTTCCATTTTTAGGTAAAATGTTAGAGAAACTGGTGCACATCCAATTAAACAATTTTATGAACTCAAACAATGAGCTGGAAATGTTTCAATTAGGCTTTTGGTCCAATCATAGCACGAGTACAGCCCTATGGTCAATGACATCAGGATACATTAAGATGCTAATAAACCTTCAGTGTTGATGCTACTCGATCTGAGTGATGCTTTTGATACAGTCGATCAGAAAATACTTTTAAATAGACTGAGGGATCACATTGGACTCTACCTTTCTGGCAGAGTTCCTTGTTTGGGAGCGGCAGTGAACAGTGAATTATCTCTAGCCAATAAGATGTCTCCCTCCTTATCAGCCAATCACATCAGCGAGGCATGATTTACATCATGCACAGGGCGAACGCCAACACGGAAAGCAGTCAGACAGCTGGCTTTGGTGAAGTGGTTCAAACATTTGACTTGTGCATCAACTAAGTGTTGAAACAATCAAACGTGGAGAGATACGTCTGTAAAGATCCCCAAAATAATCCAAACATGAGATACAACGACTGGATTGAAGGTTTCATCCACGATGTTGAAGGAGAGACCAGCGCTACCTGCCGTGTTGCTATTGACAGCTGGCTAACGCTAACGCTAGCTAATGTTGGCTAACGCTAGCTAATGTTGGCTAACGCTAGCTGGCTGATGTTAGCTTAGCTATAAGTTTGTTTGCCAGATGATATATGTGTCTGTCAGCTGAATGAGGTCTGGTTTACTGTGAAACATCTTCATTTTGGTTTCAGTCAGAGTTGAGGGTAGCAGCACTACAGCAGTCAGGGTAAAGTCACAATATCATCTAGCTAAACAAACACATAGCTAACGTTAGCTAACGTTAGCCAGCTGTCATATTACTAATATATCAAACTAGTACAGGCTGGTCAAGTCTCCTCTGACAAAATGAATAGTTCATTGTAACATCGACAGCTGGCTAACGCTAACGCTAGCTAATGTTGGCTAACGCTAGCTAATGTTGGCTAACGCTAGCTGGCTGATGTTAGCTTAGCTATAAGTTTGTTTGCCAGATGATATATGTGTCTGTCAGCTGAATGAGGTCTGGTTTACTGTGAAACATCTTCATTTTGGTTTCAGTCAGAGTTGAGGGTAGCAGCACTACAGCAGTCAGGGTAAAGTCACAATATCATCTAGCTAAACAAACACATAGCTAACGTTAGCTAACGTTAGCCAGCTGTCATATTACTAATATATCAAACTAGTACAGGCTGGTCAAGTCTCCTCTGACAAAATGAATAGTTCATTGTAACATCGACACTGCAAGAAGGCACTGATTCCTCAGGACAATGTTATCTAGCAAGTTAGCTACTTGCCAACATAACTTAGCTAATGTCAAATAGCAACACTATTGCTATATGCTGGTGGTCTCCCCTTCAACATCGCAGATGTAACCTAGTCGCTGTATCTCTTTAGATTATTTTGGGGATCTTTACAGACGTATCTGCCCACGTTTGATCATTTCAACACTTAGCTGGCTGCACAAGTCGAATGTTTGAACCACTTTGACAAAGCTAGCTCTCCTCTCTATACATCCATGTAGCTACTGTTTTCCGTGTTCCATGTTTTCTGGAGAGAATCATTTATATATAAATCACAAAATACATTTGTGAATCCTTCTGTGTGCATATGTGAATATTGAGACCGATCTGACCCCGTATATATATACAGTATGTTGCCTCTCGGTGATGGATGGTCGTCAGGAGACCATCTCTTTACATAGTTATGCAGATGACACACAACTTTATGCGGCTGTGTCTCCTGATGAAACAGGACCAATTCATTCCCTTTTTAAGTGTATTTTAGTTATTAATGTCTGGATTTCACAAAACTGGTCACACAATTAAATTCCCTTGGATTTACCCAAAGTCAACGAGCAAGACACCTTGGTGTGGTCTTTGACTCAGATCTGAACTTTAAGGCTCACGTGGAATATGTCACCAAATATGCATTTTATAATAATCTAAAAAATGCTAAAGTGCGACCATTTCTCTCTCTGAGTGACATACAGAGACTAATGCACACTTTTATATCAGCAGGCTGGACTACTGTAACTAACTCCTATCTGGTCTACCCAACACAGTTCTAAATTCAGAACTCTGCGACCCGAGTGATGACCAGAACCAGAAGGCGAGAACACTGTTTTAAAGTGCTTTCATTGGTTGCCTGACAGTTTCCGTATTGATTTTAAAATTATTTGACTTGTTTTTAAAGATGGAACAGTCTGCCTGAGGATCTGAGAGCTGCTGGAACTGTTGACATTGTAAACTTAAAACCTTGAAGAATGAGTTTTATTGTATTATTTTATTCACTTATTTTATTGTATTTAAGTTGCACAATTTTATTCTATTTTATTATTATTTTATCAATCTACCTACTCATCTTTCTTCACACTGTTTTACTACTATTACTGTTTTCATAGCTTTTAATTCTATTGTATTACATTTTTATCATTTTATTGCCTTTGTGGAAATTGTTAAATTGCTGAAATGTTTTGTCTTTTCTGTTGCTTTTACAGTCCGTACTTGTTCTGGTTATTTTCACCTTGTCAGTCATCTGTCAAGCACTTTGAACTGCTCTAACCTGTATGAAAGGTGCTATAGAAATAAAGTGTGATTGATTGATATTCCCACAGGAAGAAGCACAATTTCTACAAGACAGTGTCAGTTTAACACCCTGTCGAAACTGAGTACTTTTCATCCTTACACATGGCTGACCCAACACTGTACCTTTCCATTAACACAGCTGACCCTAACAGCCATGTAATGCATTACATTTCAGTTGTGCTTTAGGAATAACTGCAACCAAACGCATCTCTTTAGGCTTCAACTGGCCTCACTGTCTACCGCAGGTTTATATGATGTTCTGTATTCAAGCTCAGGTTGGTAATCTTCTGATATTTTTCATTATTTACTGGTTATATTTGTTGAAATCGTCATTACATTCTGACAGCTATCAATAAATCAAATGCTCTGAAAAAATCTGGTATCTGTGGCTGTCGCAGGGCTGTAATAACCTGTCTACCTACCTGCCTGTCTACCTGTCTACCTACCTACCTACCTTTATACCTGCCTGTCTACCTGTCTACCTACCTACCTACCTAATGATAATGTTGGGGGAGTGTCTCTGGAGGTCTGAAGGAACGGACTGTCAGTGTTGATGACTTGGTGTCTTCCTCTCTAGATTTAGTGTCTTTAGGAGCTGGTGCTGCTAGCTGCTTTCACTGGAGAAGAGATGGGTTTTTAGGTTGGATCATTTTAAATCTAACGTACTCTTGCTGGTTTCTTTAGATCACCGACCCTAGCCAGCGACCCTATCTAGAGACCCTCGGTGTGTCTGCAACGACCACTGCTGTGATGTTTGATTGAATGAATACAGTTGGCTAACTCAACGTATCAGACGGTGTTTGAGATGGCTTGAGTCACTGCAACCACGAGAGGTCCTTGAGCATGCAGCCATACATGAGCACCTAAAATACTATGCAGTTTGGTTGCAGTTTGGTGCAGTTTGATGCAGCAGTATGCGACATTAGCAGTGGACAGACACAGAGGTGGACACACACTCACACACACACAGGACCGATCTCATCATATCCTCAGGGTTATGCCTTCCAATATCTCCAGAGCAGCAGCTCAGTTAAGTTCACTTCTTGTAAATGGTTTGTTCATCTTTTAATTGTGATTGTATTAGACACAATAACCGTCTATAAACATGTTCTGTATATTAATTATTTAAAAACACACACACACACACACACACACACACACACACACACACACACACACACACACACACACACACAGACGCACACAGACGCACTGCTCAGTGCTGCTCAGTCCTCAGTCTAAAACTCCAAATTTGTTGAAAAAAAGATGTAATAATTTCTAAAATTTACAACATGTTTTATCTAACAAAATATTCTGCTTTGTTGGTGTTTAGCCTTTCAAAAACAACATTTTCACTGCGGTCAAATATGTGTTTTCTCTCCCACTCGCCACACAAAAAGACGCACCTGTATTAAAATAGGGCTAGTGCAACAGGACTCGCTTTAGGAAAAGCCTGATACCTGCAGTCAGATCCGTCTTAAACAACAAGCGTCGCTGAATAGACCTGAGTGTGGACTGCTGTCCGTCATTTTCTGTTGTTATCGCTGTTGCTGTTACTGTTACTGTGTTATTGTGTGCTGTTGTATGTGTTGGTGTCTGACCACTACAGTACTGTGGAAAATAATTTCCCCTCGTGGGACAATAAAGTCTAAAGTCTAAAGTCTAGCAGCACTCAAATGAAACTGGGGAGTTACATTCATTAAAGAAAGTAAATCTAATGAAAAAAGACTCAGGGCTCATTTAATCTGATGAATCACTTTGAATGTAAAACAACAAAAAAGACATTTGGTTGCCTACAGCTCTAATTAAGATACAACGCTCAAGTCTCTCTCTGGAGTCAGAGTTTGGTTTGTCTGTTCTGGGCTACTGTAGAAACATGGAGGACTCCATGTAGAGGACCTGCCTCCTACTGTCTGCAGATATGAAGGACTCATTCTAAGCTAACGAGAACGCAACCATTCTTAGTTTCAGCTGATTATACACTAATGAAAACATATGAATATTATATTTGATTTCTGCTAATAGAAATGTTACACACTGGTTCTTTAATGAAATGTTTTTTACTCATTAGTTTTGTTTCTCTTTGCTTATTTTCCACCTTTAGTGCCCCTTATACATATTTCTCCTCCTTAATTTCTCTGAAGCTTCTTCTCTTCACATCCACCTTAAAATGAAAGATTTCATTTTTTTCTTGACACTTGTTTATTGTACAAAACACTTCAATAAAAAAGTATCTAAAAAAAGACAATGTTTTTGTCCCCTGTTGTGTTTGTATGTCACACATTCCAGCTTGTGTGCATGTGGGGGGGCCAGCGTATGACTGCAGCTCTGCTTTTTTGGTCTCACAATGAATGTGCTCCCTTCCCCTGTGATGTGTGTGTGTGTGTGTGTGTGTGTGTGTGTGTGTGTGTGTGTGTAGGTGTGTGTGGGGGTGGCTGGCTGAGAGAAAATGGGTCATGGGTGGAACAATAACAATTTAGAGAAGAAAACAATGAATGTGACTGTGACAGCTGAGGAAAATACACGGCTTTGCTTTTAACAAACTGCACTGGAAAAAAAACAACCAATAAAAAGCAAACAGTGCTGCAGAGGTGGGATTCAGGCTGAGCTGCTCCGTACCACCTGAACAGAGGTTAATAACTTCATATATATAAGTATAAAGTTGTACATATTCAGCCAAGCTTTAAATTGAGAACGTGTCAACACCAACTGAGAAAGACTGGATGAAAACAATGTTTACTAAATATGTGAAGATCATTTGCTCACTGACTGCAGCCTAAAGCTCAAACTTAAAAAAAATTGTTTATATCTCATTACTCACACTAGTTTTATGAGTAAGGGATAATGTACAGCGTTCACGTCGGGGTGCAGCATCGCCCTGAAGGGGATTCTTTCACAGCTATGACCCGCTAGCTGTACATTATCCCGCTTATTACACGGCTACTTACTGAAGAAATCAACATTTAGACACAAAAACGGTCCGTCAGAGTCCGACATCAGAGCTGCGCCCATAGCAACGGGCTGCTATACATAGCAACAGTCTGTTATACATAGCAACGGTCTGCTATACATAGCAACGGTCTGCTATACATAGCAACGGTCTGTTATACATAGCAACAGTCTGTTATACATAGCAACGGTCTGTTATACATAGCAACGGTCTGCTATACATAGCAACGGTCTGTTATACATAGCAACGGTCTGTTATACATAGCAACAGTCTGGTATACATAGCAACGGTCTCCTATACATAGCAACGGTCTGTTATACATAGCAACGGTCTGTTATACATAGCAACGGTCTGCTATACATAGCAACGGTCTGTTATACATAGCAACAGTCTGCTATACATAGCAACGGTCTGTTATACATAGCAACGGTCTGTTATACATAGCAACAGTCTGGTATACATAGCAACGGTCTCCTATACATAGCAACGGTCTGTTATACATAGCAACGGTCTGTTATACATAGCAACGGTCTGCTATACATAGCAACGGTCTGCTATAGTTAGCAACGGTCTGCAGTTCGAACACCGAACTATACAAATTTAAGTTACACGTGTTTTTCACTAAGTAGGGCCTACCACTATACTGTAGTCGGATAGAAGCCATTATTGGGTTAATTTATCTGTCTGAATCGAGTTACGCTTCGTCCACACTGGGAACGTCAGGAGCGCGTGGCGGCTGCGTGATTCACGCGGCGGGTGTTCACACCTGCTGCGTTTATGCTGCTGCTGCTGCAGCTGTCAGCTCTTTCTTTCTACATAGAGTTTACCTTTCATAATTACCATTTCATTTCATTATAAATATCATTTATATTTATTTTAGACAGAGAAAGGTTAAGAAACGTGTGGTAATTTTTGTAAATAATAGTAATAATCCACCATTAAAACCCCGTACTATATTCATTCATGGAGCTCTGCAAGTCACTGCATGTTCTACAACACTGTCCTGCACATATTTCAGAATAAAAGCCTCGTGTTATCTTCATGTGGAAGATGATGAGTTATCATATGGAAGATGATGGTTTATCATATGGAAGATGATGGTTTATCATATGGAAGATGATGAGTTATGATATGGAAGATGATGAGTTATGATATGGAAGATGATGAGTTATGATATGGAAGATGATGAGTTATGATATGGAAGATGATGAGTTATGATATGGAAGATGATGGGTTATCATATGGAAGATGATGGTTTATCATATGGAAGATGATGAGTTATTAATTTAAACTAAAGCATCATTGAAATACTTCACAGTAAAGAGAAACATCCCATAAAGTCATTCCCAGCGTTGTCCAGCTGTGTGTAGCTTCATGGTTTCATAGTGCCCACCAGACAGCTGCTCCACAGTGATTTCTCTCCTCCTCATGACTCTGAACACAGTGTGAAGGCAGAGCTCTGCCCCCCCGACTGCCTTATTGCCTCCAAGAAGAGCAACGGCAACCGCACCTCATTGATTCCTTTATTATTGCTCTTCTCATGATGACATTTCCCATTTTGTCCGTTCAGCTTTTTTTTCTCCCTCTGATTTCAATTGCTGATTATTCCGCATCAGTCGGCCCTGATTTGATGAGGGAGCCGACGGAGTTATTGCTTCCCTCATTCCTGGTTATTGCTCTCTGCTCTCCCCCAGCTGGCCCGGCTCAGGCTGCAGAGCAGAGCGGCAAATAATATCCACGGAGGAGGCGACACACATTCTGACACATCAGCAGAAGGCTGCAGCATACAACTCATACTGTACATTCACTAGAGTTATATACTGAATACACTCAAGCATGTGATGCTCCAACATTTGTTAAAATAATAATAATAGTAATAGGGCTGTCAAAGTTATCACGATAATAATAACGTGTTAACGCAACTACTAACGCCGCTAATTTCTTTAACGCATTTTGCACTTTTTGGGTTGTAGTGGCTCAGTTTTAAAGCTAGAGTGAAGATACTGGTATCATATGAAACTATAAAACCTGATGAATCCATCGGTACCAACCAGGTTAGACTAGCTTATAGTGAAGGAGGTTAAATAACGCTCCAAACTTACACTTAATTTTAGCGAGGAAAAAACTGTCATGTCCATTTCCAAAGGGGTCCCTTGACCTCTGACCTCCAGATCAGTGAATGTAAATGGGTTCTATGGGTACCCACGAGTCTCCCCTTTACAGACATGCCCACTTTATGATAATCACATGCAGTTTGGGGCAAGTCATAGTGAAGTCAGCACGCTGACACACTGACAGCTGTTGTTGCCTGTTGGGCTGCAGTTTGCCATGTTATGATCTGAGCATATTGTTTTATGCTAAATGCAGAACCTGTGAGGGTTTCTGGACAATATCTGTCATTGTTTTGTGTTGTTCATTGATTTACAATAATAAATATATACATACATTTACATAAAGCAGCATATTTGTCCACTCACATGTTGATAAGAGGATTAAATACTTGATAAATCTCCCTTTAAGGTTCATTTAGAACAGATACAAAATGTGTGATTAATTTGTGATTAATCACAATTAACTATGGACAATCATGATCTACTCTTTTAAAGGTGCTCTATGATATCACAGCATTAATGTATCATCAACAACTATTGTCTATGTGAAGATATAGAGAAGTAATGTCTACCTGAGCAGAGAATGAAGTCTGGAGAATGAAGACAGGAGATGGAAAGACAGAGACAGGTGATCAGAGAGAGGAGAGGACAGGAGATGGAGATGAATCATTTAAACCAGATAAATCAGGCTACATAACTCAGGTGAGTAGTAATTGGTCATATGAAAGAAACATAGATTTTGGAAATCCAAGTGTCTTAAAGTGCAATGATTACAGCACTTGAAAGGCTGCAGATGTAATTAACCAGCTGTTTTAAATAGAGACCAATCTGTGTTTTATCAGAAACTTTGGCAGGTTTCATTTCCTAGTTGTGTTTCAGAAGAGATGCTGCAGGTGTGTGCACCTGTGAAGCACCGCGTAACTACGGTTATGAAAGGCACGATGAACCAGCGGAAGTTGAGAAAATAGGGCTCAGATGAGATATATTCAAAAATCATCACCACTGACAGTATGCAGTGATAGCAGTAGTAGTCGTGCATTCACACAGTGGATTATGCACAACATCATTATACTGGATTATGTTAAAATTGGGTTACGGCTGAATTTCAGCACACAAATCCGTTTCCCTCTGAAGCCGAAGGACTGATTGTTTGTTTGAGCATTTACAAAGAGATCTGTGTGTGAGAGAGAAATATATTCTGCCCTAAAACCTGTGAAGACCACATGGTGAACATCTCCACTAAGATCAACCTGTATGTACAATATGTTGTACCCAATAATACATCATTTGCACTAAGACATTTCTGTTGTGCACCACATACCCTGCACACAGAACATTACATGCACTATAAACTATGTCGTGCTCATGAGATCTTGTGATCAATATGAAGTGTATTAAAAAGCATTTCATGCAAATCAATGCAAAACTTTCAAATGCACTTGTCATCTAAACAAAGGAGCTTTCTTGTGTGCCCTTCGGTACGAGAGCACTACTTTGTAAGAATGTATCTCATGTTCAAGAAGACTCTCTTTCACACAAAATAACATGTTTTCTAATATTGCAGTTTGTTGTGCTTTTACAAATGACCGGTTTCTGTGTTCTATACAATCAATTTACAGCCATTTTCAGCATCAGATACACCGGTGGAGGCTGGTCCATCGAGGCAGAGGAGCTCGCTCCTCCTCTAGAGGCAAGAGGGAAATCAAAATATGGAACAAAGAGTAATTGGTTGAAATGAACCATTACCAAATCTCAGTGTTATTTATAAAATATTTTTCTTTCTTCTTTGGAAAAAAAAAAAAAAAAAAAAAAAATATATATATATATATATATATATATATATATATATATATATATATATATATATATATACTACATCTTCCTCTCCTGCAATTGACGCTTCGCTAAGTCCGGCGCTAACATTTCTACATATAAACCTGTTGAGCTAACATTAGCAGAGTACGTTAGCACAGCATTAACTAGCGTTAGCACTACAGTATGCTACGCTAGCTACTGAAGGTTTACTGAATGTATACACATGCTGATTGTAACAGTGAATGAAGACCTCCCGGCTTTACAGGAACAGTGTTGTTCCTTCATTTCATCGTCTTCTGTCTCCATCACCAGGTGATGCTGGTTCACTTTTTACACAGCGAAACAAATAAAAGCAGGATAATTGAGTTTTATATTAGATAATGAAACTATAGGGAGTCACAACTAAACATTACTTCAGAACTGTTATTCCAGAAATGTATAAATAATGCATTATTGTAATATCATTATATATCACCGATGTCGTTGAACATGCCGTATTGACATGCCGGTTGTGAAAGCTTGACATGCCTAGCAACAGTAACCAAGGGGGGAGGGGCTTAGCAAACGGTCAATTGTTTGGTTAAAAAGAAATAGAGGTTTTCTTGTGCATGAGATGCTCTCTATAGAGATATAGTTACTCTTTTGGTAAGATAAATTCCATCCTTGGTTTTTCTTCATGGCATCAATCGATCTGCTCTCAAACTCAAACTATGTCATAATGATGAGAAATACCGTTATATAGTGGAGGAAAACACCAGCAAACCTCACAATGGAACCAGTAATGCAAGCTACATTGCTAAAAGACGTTTTTAGGGAATATTCTTTTCTGTCTGCACACACATACTGTACGTTCCTGAACACACACACAGAGACACAAACAGTTAAGTTAGCTTCTTTGCAATTCAGGTTCCACGTCTGCAGGCTGTAGAACAGACAGGTTGGAGTGTATTGTGCGACAAATCAGTGTAGCTGCATCCTCGCTATAATCCATTTAGCGCGCTTCCACCCCGGCTCTGCTGGAATGAGCTGAGTCTCAGCAGAGAGACGAGAGACGCGACTGCATGTAGTGTAACTCAGGAACTAAAAGGGCTAAAAATACCTTTTGCAACTTTCTGTCTCTCCAACACCACAGCTTTGTTGAAACGCCCAACACATTCTCTGATCCCTCAAAGTCACGTCTCCCTTTCCCTGTCATACTTCACACTCTGAATGAAACAACTTGGAGTTATAGCAAGGGCTGATTAATACAACAGGTTATTTTATAGCTAAATATCTCACTAAAATGACAGTAATGCATAAAAAAACAAAGAAAAGAAAAACAGTCTGAGAGCCACTGCTGTTGTAACTAACTTTAACTTTTAATTTTGTACCCTGATGATTTAACTTTATATTAAAAATAAACCGTAGTTTCATCCATTTACCAATCTCAACTTTATCTTGTGGAAACATTTGTTTTCGTGTTTGAAAATGGAATTTGAATAATTTCCTTAAATCTGTTAAATATTCATATTGCTGACAAATTAAAAACAAACAAAAAAATCTTTTTACTTTTCATGTTCAACCGAAACTAGTCAGACACACAGTATGAATCGTTTTTTAAACATTTGTTGTGGAGCTATTTTTTGAGGAGGGATGAGAATTGTTGACTTCTACATATGAAGATGGACACTCAGTTCTTTGTGGACATGATGTCCAACCATGAAAAGCAAAGCAGATGCAATGAGAGCAGACAGATTATTTGACACGGATAATGAACTGTTTTACGTGTCCTTGATCATTTTTTTTAATATATAATAATGTAGACTTTTGTCTTCCTGGAGTGGATTTTTTTTAATCATAACGAGTGGAGCTTTTTCAGGATTATGGAGCGTGTGAGCAATATATAAATCTAAAATAATAAAGTTCCCCATGACCATACCAGGAAACAATACAGAACCTGCTTTGGTTGATATATAATACTTTTCTACGATATTAGATATGTATTTATTTGGTATTTTTATTTCATGCAGTGGTTTCCAGTTATTTGGCTGCACTGTAAACCTCCCGTATAGGAGGTTGATAGTGCTCCCAAGAGACGGTGGATGAGCGGTTGTTAGCTGCAGGTCCTGAATGGCGTCCTGTTGGCTGCCAGCGTCCACCTGGCCTCTCTCATCAGCCCGGATGATAAACGACTCGGCTCCACGCCTCATTTCACTTTAGCCTCGGCACATCGTCAGCGGGACAGATTAACGGGACGTGGGATCCTGGCACCCTGGGTGTAAACACTGTATTAATCACACCGGGCCTCCTTTCTGTTGGACCCCCCCCCCCCCCGTCTCCTTCCTATCCCTTCACCTCCGTCCACGTGCACACACAGCACGTACACTAACTCAGACATTCACACACATACATACAGTGCTCTGGTGTGGCTGTCTTTTGCCCCCTCCTGTTATTTCACGCTGTGTGCACCTGCCAATTGAAGTCCTGCGCTTTGGGACAGGCTGAGGATGTGTGTGTGTGTGTGTGTGTGTGTGTGTGTGTGTGTGTGTGTGTGTGTGTGTCAACAGGGAAAGTAGGGCAGCATCAGGACCAGAGGGCACGGAGGGCGGCCTCGGGGAGACACAGCACAGACAGCACGGTGTCTGAGGAGGAACAAAGTGTGTGTTAGAATACTTGTGTGTATGTCTTTGTGCATGCAGCTGTACTTTAATGTGTGTTTATGTGTTCCTTTGTGTATTTATAGAGGAGAAACCAACCGTCTCTCCGTGTACTGTAACAGTGCAGCCGCACCTACAGCTGACGATTTAGGTCTGTTAGAAAAGGCATAAAATCCATCAGACATACAGTAAGGCTTTCTCTGCACTCTCTTATTAGCAGTGAAATGATCGTGACAATAAATAATGTATTATTGTTTTTATTTGGCTTTTTAGATATCATTCTGGGAGACTTCTGAAGTATCCACACATATCTCATAGTAATGTCTGTATGTATTTATTTATTGTTAAAGGGAACATATCTCCAGGTTTCTACTAGAGCATGTTTACATCCTGTTTCTCCTCCTGTCTGTCTGAATATACCTGTAGTCAGATGTGATTGGATGGTTGAATCCCATGTTGTCTGATCTAGACATCCCATAATAAACTGACTGGTTGTCTTATTTCACAGTCTGTGGGTTGGTATGAGCACTGACAGAGAGCGTTTTCATGACGTGTCCCCTTTAAATGAATGTGATGTTGTTGCTCCTCTCAGCTCTGCTGACAAATTATTTAATTTCTAAGGAGTTGAAACAGCGAGAGCCACTTCAGCGGAGCTGCGAGGGCAAAACAGTAATCTGATTAAAGATGTGACAACGTGCTTTTATAATCTGTTGTTGACAGAAACTCTCAAAGGAATTTATTAAAACCTTTACACTTAAACTAAGCAGCAACCACCATGGCTAAAGGAAAAAGCCTGTGGAGGACATGACCTGCCAACAAAAAGAAATAAATCAATCAGTATATAGATAAATATGCCACTAAATGTACCAAAAGTAATATATATAAAATACATGTAGGCATTAAGTAAAGGTAGCATAACAACGGTCTGTTATACATAGCAACGGTCTGCTATACGTAGCAACGGTCTGTTATACGTAGCAACGGTCTGTTATACGTAGCAACGGTCTGTTATACGTAGCAACGGTCTGTTATATGTAGCAACGGTCTGCTATACGTAGCAACGGTCTGCTATACGTAGCAACGGTCTGCTATACGTAGCAACGGTCTGCTATACGTAGCAACGGTCTGCTATACGTAGCAACGGTCTGTTATACGTAGCAACGGTCTGCTATACGTAGCAACGGTCTGCTATACGTAGCAACGGTCTGCTATACGTAGCAACGGTCTGCTATACGTAGACGGTCTGTTATACGTAGCAACGGTCTGTTATACGTAGCAACGGTCTGTTCTACGTAGCAACGGTCTGCTAACGTAGCACCTGTCTGCTAAGTAGCAACGGTCTGTATACGTAGGCAACGGTCTGTTATACGTAGCACCGGTCTGTTATACGTAGCAACGGTCTGCTATACGTAGCAACGGTCTGCTATACGTAGCAACGGTCTGTTATACGTAGCAGCGGTCTGTTATACGTCGCAACGGTCTCTATACGTAGCAACGGTCTGCTATCGTAGCAACGGTCAGCTCTCCATAGCAACTGTCTGTTATACATAGCCACGGTCTGCTATACGTAGCACCGGTCTGTTATACGTAGCAACGGTCTGCTATACGTAGCAACGGTCTGCTATACGTAGCAACGGTCTGTTATACGTAGCAACGGTCTGCTATACGTAGCAACGGTCTGCTATACGTAGCAATGGTCTGCTATACGTAACCAACGGTCTGCCTAATACGTAGCACCGGTCTGTTATACATAGCCAACAGTCTGCTATACGTAGCCACCGGTCTGCCTATACGTAGCCGCAACGGTCTGCTATACGTAGCAACGGTCTGTTATACGTAGCAACGGTCTGTTATCCGTAGCAACGGTCTGTTATACATAGCAACGGTTTCTGTTATACATAGCAGCGGTCTGTTATACGTAGCAACGGTCTGTTATACGTAGCAACGTCTGCTATACGTATCACGGATGCTCTACATCGCACCGCGTCTGCTATACATAGCAACGGTCTGCTAACGTAGCACCGGTCTGTTATACGTAGCAACGGTCTGTTATATGAGACGGTCTGTTTAATAGCAACGGTCTGCTATACGTAGCAACGGTCTGTTATAACATTGCAACCCGGTTCTGCTATACGTAGCAACGGTCTGTTATACGTAGCAACAGGTCAGTTATACGTAGCAAGGTCTGTATTATACGTACGGTCTGTTATACGTAGCAAAGGTCTGTTATACGTAGCAACGGTCTGTTATACGTAGCAACGGTCTGCTATACATAGCAACGGTCTGTTATACGTAGCAACGGTCTGTTATACGTAGCAACGGTCTGCTATACGTAGCCACGGTCTGTTATACGTAGCAACGGTCTGTTATACGTAGCAACGGTCTGCTATACGTAGCAACGGTCTGTTATACGTAGCAACGGTCTGCTATACATAGCAACGGTCTGTTATACGTAGCAACGGTCTGTTATACGTAGCAACGGTCTGCTATACATAGCAACGGTCTGTTATACGTAGCAACGGTCTGCTATACGTAGCCACGGTCTGTTATACGTAGCAACGGTCTGTTATACGTAGCAACTGTCTGTTATACGTAGCAACGGTCTGTTATACGTAGCAACGGTCTGTTATACATAGCAACGGTCTGTTATACGTAGCAACGCTCTGCTATACGTAGCAACGGTCTGCTATAAAGAAATTACAGACCGTAGAACACCGTGATTGACCAATCAGAATCGAGTATTCAACAAAGCTGTGTAATAATTAATTGATATATATGTGACATAAATTGATATTTACGTTTTAATTTGCTTCTTCTTTGAGAGTCAGGTGAGGGCCGGCAGAGCATGTAGGAGAACCAGAGGGAGTGCAGGAGGACTGGGGGGGGGGGTCCAACATGCTCTGTGGGTCCTGCCACTCGAAATCTACATAGTTGATTTATCGCCTCGAATTTTCCCAGAAGTGAAAATAATACCAAATACTGGAGTTGATGAGCATAGCAGACAGCGTTAGCTAGCTAGCTGGCTAGCATATAGTCGATCTGTGCACTCTGACCTCAGGACACACGTGGAATGTATAAAGAAAAGCATACATGAATACATAAGTTTGGGGAAATAAATACTGGGGAAAATGCCAAAGAAAAAACATGCATAAATAAATAAATACATACAATGTAATAATGATTAAATTAATTTCAAAATACATTTCAAATAAATAAAAAATAAAATGCAAAAATAAATACATTTAAGAGTTACTAAAAATGAATAAATAAATAAATAAATAAATAAATAAATAAATAAACAAATAAATAAATAAATAAATAAATAAATAAATAAATAAATAATTAAATAAACAAATAAATAAATAAATAAATAAATAAGGGAAATTAAATTACATAATTATTAAATTAAATTAAATAGAAGAATAGAGAGGGGAATTAATACAAAGGTAATTATATAAAGAGGCAAATTAAAATAGAAATATCACTTTATGTCACATTTTATCAATAATTAATGTCTAGGCAGGTCCCGTCCTCCATATAAACCACTGCTGAGCTGCTTTAAGCTGCAGTTCCTCTGATGGCCACGACATGTTCGGACTGTTGTCCGCAATGTTCCTTTGTTACAAGAGTACATGTAACAAAACTAAAGGTTGTGTTATGGCTTTCCATTTCAATTATTTCCAGAAGAAACATCATATATATATATATAGAGCCTCAGCTGGATCCAAAGTGAGCAGAACACTGTGCCATGCGTAATCAAAATAGACTCAGTATCTGAAGGAGAACTGATTTAAAACTACTGAATGTTTCATCAGGTTCCTACAGGAAATAATATTTAGCTTCTGCTCGTCATTATGCTGGATTCATGCCATCTGGAATGGATGACAGAGATGGGAAAGATTCCCATGTTTACTACTTTGCGAGCGTTCACATCTTCAGATGGTCGTATACAGAGTTGGTTACAAATATTGTGCATCGGCAATAAAACACTATATTCATTAAATGTGGGTTTAATTACAATGAATAACAGACTTTGGCTGACATGAGGGATTCATGCTCTCTCATATACAGTAAGTTACCATTAGGTTGTATATACTGGAGCTGTCCCGGTCATAATTACAACTTAGATACATATGGAGGGTCTGTTTTCTCCACTTTGTTTGAAGAGAAAAATCCAAGCCGTGATCACGTGAAAGAGCTGTCATTCATCTTACATCTCTGTCGTTTATCCTGATACAATAAATGTGATCTGCGACTTGCCCTGTAAAGTATAGACAGCACTATAATTAAAATGAGTACAGTTAAAATCTTCCCACATAGGTGCCCAGAGACAAATCTTATCAGTCAAATGAAATGTGTGTCTGAGAAGCTCTCAGCAGACATCAGTCGTTGCTAAGAGGGCAGATGTTGCCGGTGTGTGCTGCACATTACAGCAGCCTGCAGCTGATGCTCTGAAGGCACGAGATGAGATGCTATATCATATAAATTATGCTGTAAATGTTGACTGGGATAAGAAGTAATTTAACTAACACTTAAGATGCCGTTACTGTTGTGAATGTTTGTTGTGGACAAACAGACACCAATCACCATGGGATCATGTACGGGTCTTCTTCTACTCTGCTCATCCCAAACATGAAAACATGAAAATAATGAAGCTGAACAAGTGTCTGTTGGTTAGACTACATCAAATATGTTCTTTTTGTTAACCATCTGAGACCCACAATAGACCTGTTTTAGTCTTTTTTAGGTAGCAGGTCAGCAGTAGATGTCACATAGAAGTGGTGTACATCATCTGAAATTAATTTGTGATGCTGCTCAGCACTGTGGGTCCAGTTCTTCTAGTCATAATTCAGAAATTAACATTAATTCATTCATTGAAATAAATTAATGTATAATTAAAGTATAATGGCTTAGAACATTATGATAGAAGTATATGATGGCAATCCCCATGCTCTATTATATCTCATAAGTTGTTGCAGCAATTTTTGGGGTTGATACCATTTGTTACACAGATTTGGTGCTAAATTAACCATTTTTTACCACTGGAGAATTGATAAAAATGATCAATGATCCCTCCAAAATACCACATTAAGACACCAAGACCTTGAGGAACACCAGAGAAAAAGACATGCTGTGATTTGGGATCAAAAACCTTTGACATTTGGAGATTTCGGCAAGAATTGCATTTTTTGGCGATTGGATGGCGAGAACTTGTGTTGTGTAAACTGCTCAGAAACCCCCTTATTGTCAATCTAGCTAGGAAAGCCATCCATCCTCTGAATGCTCTAGGTCTCTAGTTTGATCCATCCATCCTCTGAATGCTCTAGGTCTCTAGTTTGATCCATCCATCCTCTGAATGCTCTAGGTCTCTAGTTTGATCCATCCATCCTCTGAATGCTCTAGGTCTCTAGTTTGATCCATCCATCCTCTGAATGCTCTAGGTCTCTAGTTTGATCCATTCATCCTCTGAATGCTCTAGGTCTCCAGTTTGATCCATCCATCCTCTGAATGCTCTAGGTCTCCAGTTTGATCCATCCATCCTCTGAATGCTCTAGGTCTCTAGTTTGTGGCTGTAAAGTTTCATGAGGCTGTGATTATCCTAGAGGTCACCACAGGTCATTTCATACAGTGAGGTCAATGAAATGTCTCCTATGGGGACTAACATCATCACACATGAATACAGTTGGGCTCATTGGAGTCTCAAATTTACAGTGATACCCAATTTATGGAATTCTACACTGTTTATGGACCCCAGGATGCAGAAATATTCAAATACACCATTTTAGAACAGGAGACAATAACACATTTATACTGCATGTGATTATCATAAAGTGGGCATGTCTGTAAAGGGAGACTCGTGGGTACCCAGAGAACCCATTTTCATTCACATATCTGGAGGTCCGAGGTCGAGGTAACACTATTGATTGCCTGTTCTATATAAGGACTTTAGCAATTGAAAATAATCTTAAAACTAGAAGAAATTCCCTCAAGGCTCTCAAGAACGGGTCGGACGTACAGAAAGACAGACGGACAGAAAACAGAAAAAAAACTCTGGCGCAGAGGCATAAAAACAACACATTTACAATTCAAGACAGCTTTAGGGTTTAATGAAAGATGCATTTTATTTCAACAGCTAACAGTACCTCTGCTTCCAACTTTTCACTGAGCTAAGCTAGCAGATTCCCACTTGTGCTAAGCTAGGCCAAACACACCTTGTGCTAGATGTGCAGAGATGGAGCTGATATCTGAGTATCACTGAAAACAAGCATATCTCCCAAAATATTGGAAGCACCTACATGTGAACGCACACACCCAACGGTGAGAGCAGGAGAGAGACTTCTATACCTATTAGCTCTTTGTACACAACAATGTACAGTGTTGCCCCCCCACACACTGTTGCATAAGGTGCTAGGATCAAGTGTGTAGGTGTGTTTAACAACAACAGATGAACCACATTAGTTTGTCTTCATTTCTGGTGAAATTACAAAAAACATTCCAGCTTCTCGTGGACTGTTGAAGCCCGGCTGTTCACAGTTTTCACCATTCCTGAAGCATCAAGGATCACGGTGGTGGGCTGTTTATAAGTCTATAATATGTGTGTGTGTGTGTGTGTCGAGGGGGAACTGATGATTGTTCAGCTGTGAAATTCATGCAGTCCCCTTCAGACCCTCAAGGAGAAGCTGTAATTTATTCTCTGAAGCTCTATTGCTGCTGAGAACACACACACACACACACACGCACACACACACACACACACATCTGACTAGCTGTAACTCCATCGTGCTCAATGGAGGAGAGCTTTTCTTTAACCAGGCTCTACATTAATTAGCGGCTCAGGGTCTCCGGGGGCCTCGGGGCTCGATCCAGAGACCCCAGACCCGTCTCCGTGCTGCCCCCCCCCCCACAGTGTGTCTGTCCCGGGCTTCACCAGCGCCTTGCAAAAAACAAAACTTCTCTACTGTACACATAGTAGGCAGACACACACACACACGGAGCTTCCAACATATTCTGTAATTAAAAAAGCTGCTGATTAAAAAGACAGAAAGAAAGAAATAAACCACATTACAACGTCCTCCCACCCTTACAAAGTACTGTTACACAACTGACAGTTTGTTCTCTTACGCAACAACAACAAAAGGAGGTGCTTTAAGGTGGGAGGTGGTGGTGGACGGGCGGGGGGGGCTATCAGATCAAATATGGACTCATTTAATGGAGTGTGTCTTTTCTCCTGCTAATTGGAGGAAACTGGTTTACAGAAAAGAAGATAAAAATGAGCTGGAGGCTGAGGGAGGTGGAGAGGAAGGTGATCATGAGAAGACATTTATACCACGGAGACAAAAAGAAAAGGGGCTCTGCATCCAAATAATAAGTGATCTTAATTAAATTAGAGGTGATTGTAATCACATTTTAAGTGAGTCAGTAAGTAAATAACGGGTTAACTATAATCCACTCACAGCCACCGTCAGAGCACTGAGCATTCAACTGATTCAACATCAGCCTTTTCCTTCACATGACATTCATACCTGATAGCATCACACGTTACAGGAGACTCTTTTTCTTATAATAGTACTGACATTTAGGTGACTAATTTGTAAGTCATCTGGCGTACAATAACAACGTTGTTCTTGTTTTTGCCGTGTCCTTTCACACCATGTAGTCTGTACTGACTGCAACGTAAACACATCCGTGTGAATATGCTACGCTCAGAGCTGGTGACGTAGAATAAAGAGAGAGAAAAGACTGGAGGTGGATGGGTCCAACAAACACAGGACTTTCAACCAGCAGACCGCTGATCATGTCCCAAAGTGTTGTTGAGATATTTTGAAGTGACATTAGTGACATTTATGACGTGTTTTCTGTACTTATGATGCGTTGCACCCATGCCATTGTTCCGACAGCTCAGTAGTCCACAAATGCACCACTGGACCGAAAGCCCATTACGCTTCGTCCACACTGGGAACGCCAGGAGCGCGTGGCGGCTGCGTGATTCACGCATCGGGTGTTCACACCAGCTGCGTTTCTGCTGCTGCTGCTGCTGTCAGCTCTTTCTTTCTTCATAGAGTTTGCCTTTCATAATGGCCATTTAATTTCATTATAAATATCATTTATATTTATTTTAGACAGAGAAAGGTTAAGAAACGTCTGGTAATTTGTAAATAATAGTAATAATCCACAATTAAAACCCCGTACTATATTCATTCATGGAGCTCTCCAAGTCACTGCATGTTCTACAACACTGTCCTGCACATATTTCAGAATAAAAGCCTCGTGTTAACACATGAAGGAATTCTGCACACAGAAAAAATGCTTGAGGGCTTTTATTTGAAATTTGAAATGAAAGTAGGAAGTGTTGATTTAAAAATAAGTCTTTACTTTTTTTCATCTCTGTAACATATTCTACAGATAGAGACATGTAAACTGTAGTAATGTTGCTGATATGATGTCAATATACAGTCAATAGATCACTTTCACTGTCTGTTGTTGCTGTGAACCGCGCGGCTCGCGTCAAAAATAGGCGAGACCTCGAATCTCTAGAAGAGATGCAGCCGAGCCGCAGTGTGTCTGCTCTAACCTGTTAACACGGACGCCGAAATAAAAAACAACAGGCAACGCGGCCGCCACGCGCTGCTGACGTTCCCGGTGTGGACGAGGCTTTATTCTGACAGCCCGTTATTCTTTAACAAACACCCATTGTTCCAAAGTCCCGTTGTTCTGATAATACACACTCTCACTGCACCGCCGTCTTAATGCACGGGCTTACCGGGGATCAAGCCCCCGGGCCCGACCACGGAACGTGGCCCACCAGCTCCGGGGGTAAAAAAAATAAAAATATAATTCACAGGGAGAAGCATTAACGGACGGATAAAAAAAGCCTTTTTCTAGCAGCTGTGTGTCAGACTGAGGTCTGTTTGTCCTGAAAGGCTGAGACTGACGGTTGATAGAGAATATGTGGCCGTCGGAGCCGGAGGTGCTGAATTAATGCCGTGGCATATTGTGAAAGGAGGGAAGGGCTTTCAAAACGTCCACAGCCAGAGGACCTAAAGTAATATTAAGGATATTATATTATTGAGTAATATTGAGTATAGCTGTCACTAATACCACTGCTGCATGGAACGCTACATGATGCCAACCAGGAAGGACCTGTGACTCGGTTACGTGTCTCCGGTCGTCCTTCCTCTGCAGCTCCTCTTCACTGAGGTGCTGCTGTGTGTAATCAGTGTGAGGTTGGTGATGAAAGAACTGTCTCACACATCATGAGCATCTCACTCGGGTACTTTGGCCTCAGACAGAGACACTAAGAGACAGACACTTTACTCAGTTGGTTGGAGTTGAAGAGAGAACTTCACATGGAGCTTTAGTTCTGCAGAGTCTGTGTGCATCACTTAACATAACCTGATCAGAGGCACATTGTGAATATGTGGATACAAACGCTTTCATGTGAAGTAGCCGCAGTCTCGACTGTAAGCAACGTAAATATCAAAATCCATATATGTGAATTTTAAGAAAAGATGAATACAACATGTTACAACTTTCTTTTTTTTTAAAATATATTCTTTTACAGTTTAAATGGTAGTTTTAAACGATGTGGCACATTTTAAATATAATTTATTTACTAATTTAGCACATGAAAGACATTTGTGCTGATGTGCAGATATGTTTTAATGTTCTTAGTAGAACACTTCTTAAAGGTCCCATATTGTAAAAAGCGAGATTTTCATGTCTTTTACATTATAAAGCAGGTTTAAGTGCTCTATAAATACTGTTAAACTATCAAAACACTTAATCCACAGAGAAATAGCCCGTATTCAGAAGTTGTGCGTTTGAAACAAGCCGTTAGGATTTCTGTCCATTTGTGATGTCACAAATATACAATATATAGATGATTACACGGTTTTAAACGTAAACATTCTAAATGTATCCCAGTTTATTTCCTGTTGCAGTGTATGTAAATAACATCAGCTGACAGGAAGTAAACATGGACCGAAACTGTTGCCTAGCAACGCAATTCAGTTGCAATTCCACCGAAATGCACCAAAACGGAGCGTTTCAGACAGAAGGTGAATACAGGTATATTCAGGCAGACAGTATGAGGAAAATAAAGTTTTTTTTTAACATTACAGCATGTAAACATGTTCTAGTAGAAACACAAAATACAAATATGAACCTGACAATGAGCAGGATATGGGACCTTTAATTTGTGTATACCTACTCGAGATGAATCTGTGTGCATGAACCTTTCAACATTTCATGTGAACAATCATTTAATGGTTCTGATCAATGGCAGTTTAAAAAAGATGAATAAGACCAGCGGCGCTATTCAAACAGTCCAAAGTGTATTATAAACTGAACACAGGCTCCAGTTGTTGCCCAGAAAAACACTTTGACCTTTTCAGTCCTATTTTATTTTCCATGTTTCATGTTTCATGCTTTACATTCACTCTGTTTGCTATTGTTCAGCCTCTGTTGTGATTCCATTCTGTTCTCTTTGTTTTCCATGTTCCTCTTTACTTTTCTTTTACATCCATTCCTTCAGTCTCCAGTGATGTATTTTAGATTCACGGTTTCCTGTTTCACAACCGCTTTCACAGTCCTTTACCTTTGTGAAATTAACAAATCTAATTATAATGTTTGTTAAACAGGAATCTGCTAAATAATGTTGTTGTTTTTTCTACTGTCAACACAGATCATCCTCAATATCAATATTTTGCTCCATATATCCAGTGTTGGGATATCAGAGCTATAGTCTCAAACATTAAAGTCTAATTACATTTTATAAAAATGAGTGTAACACGTGTTTCATGGAGGTGAGGAGGTCCAACATGTAGTCTGCTGCAAAGCCGTCAGAGGATAATATCTGTTTATTACAACTTAAATATAAAGCTCTGACCATGTGTTTGTTACTGTAAAGGTTAAAGGTTATGATAACAACGTAATGGATGAGATCAACAAAGAGCAGTCAGACGATTAGACGGGTTGTAAACAAGTCAGCAGCTGCTCTGTAAACTGGGAACAGACAGAACGTTTTACTGGTGGAGTTTGTCCAACCTTTTGATTTCCAACATGTCTGAACGCCTGATTATCTAGTGGTGTCAGTTAACGTGGTGAAAACAATGTAATTATTCTTATCATAAAGATAATAATAATAATAATAGACTGCAACTAATTATTCCTTTTATTATCAATTAATGTGGTGATTGTTTTCAGAATAACTGGTGGTGTATAATGGTGGACGTCTAGAAGTGGATGGTTTTGTCCAACAGTCAAAACCCAAAGAGATGAAACGATGAGATAAAACAGAGAAAAGCCAAACAAACGCAGAACCTTCAACCTGGAGACCGCGGTCTGTCTGTCTGTGTGCCATGTGAAACCAAAAGTAAACACTGATTTTACGCTGTTTACGTAACGTTGTTTACGTAACGTTGTTTACGTAACGTTGTTTACGTAACGTTGTTTACGAAACGCTGTTTACGAAACGCTGTTTACGTAACGTTGTTTACGTAACGTTATTTACATAACGTTATTTACGTAACGTTATTTACGTAACGCTGTTTACGTAACATTGTTTACGTAACATTGTTTACATAACGTTATTTACATAACGTTATTTACATAACGTTTACATAACGTTCACGCAACGTTGTTTACGTAACGCCGTTTACGTAACGTTGTTTACGTAACGTCGTTTACGTAACGTCGTTTACATAGTGCCGTTTACGTAGCGCCGTTTAAGTAGCGCCGTTTACCTAACATGTTTACGTAACGTTGTTTACGTAACGTTGTTTACGTAACGTTGTTTACGTGACGTTGTTTACGTAGCATTGTTTATATAACGTTATTTACATAACGTTTACGTAACGTTCACGCAACGTTGTTTACGTTGCGTCGTTTACGTAACGTCATTTACGTTACGTCGTTTACATAACGTAGTTTACGTAACGTCGTTTACGTAGCGGCATTCATGTAACGGCATTTACGTAAAGGCGTTTACGTAACGCCACAGTTTTACAAAACGTTTAAAACATTTTAACGCTGTCTTACATAACGATGTCTTACGTAACGTTGTCTTACGTAATAATGTCTTACGTAACGATGTCTTACATAACGCCGTCTTACGTAACGCTGTTTACTTAACGTTGTTTACGTAACGTTGTTTACGTAACGCTGTTTACGTAACGCTGTTTACGTAAAGTTGTTTACGTAACGTTTACGCAACGTTGTTTACGAAACGCCGTTTACGAAACGCCGTTTACGTAACGCGGTTCTATGTAATTGTGTTACTCTTGTTACATAAGAAAGTCCGCTAAGGGCGGTTGTTCTGTATTTAAGCCAGTCACGTTGTTAGAGCTGATACGCTACGTTATTATTTTAACACAAACCAGGAAGTTTTTGTTACCTAAACATAACCAGTCGTTTAAAATGTTAACAACGTGGCCTTGTGCGTTTCTGCAAGCGTGATACGAGGCTGATATGACGGATTTTTGGTTCAGAAACGTCAACAAGTATCCGTGTTGTCTTTTCTGGCAACTGGGTTGCACAGTCGAGCACTGAAGCTGCTGCTGTTCTGCTCACATTGACAGTTGGTCGGAGAAAAGCAACGTTAAAGTCGCAGCCTTCCAGCCTGCTCTTCCTTCTACTCCTCCCTTTGCTCCTGACAGGGAAGAGCCAGTCGCTCTTTGTCAGGTAAATATGAACATCGGTCATTTCAGGCATTTGAACAAACAGCTAATGTTGTTGGTTTTCTTGTGAGGACAGTGAAGTTGTTGTTGTTGTATCTGAGTCACATGGAGAACCGCTCCCATTCCTCCTTCTCTCCTCTTTATGCTCTAAGTCTGCCGGAAAGGTCAGAGGGATAATTAGGGATCCCCCCCCCCCCGCTCTGTCCTTCAGCTACTGCCCATCACTCAGGTTGGCTTAGTTTGGATCCGGTCTGACTGGACTCACAGGAGGGAGAGTCGGGGGGGGGGGGGGGGTTGGTGATACCGTACGCAGCCTCAGCATTAAGACATTTCATTTTAGCAGGGCGCTAACCTAATTAGCCCCGCTACCCCGCCACACATATCTGCAATCTAATAAGTAATTAGCATCCAGCACTGCTTCTGCTCGGCAAGAGGGGAGAGGGAAGAGAGAGCGAGGAGAGAGGGAGGAGAGAGGGAGGAGAGAGGGACGAGAGAGGGAAGAGAGAGGGAAGAGAGAGGGACGAGAGAGGGAAGAGAGAGGGAAGAGAGAGGGACGAGAGAGGGACGAGAGAGGGAGGAGAGAGGGAGGAGAGAGGGAGGAGAGAGGGAAGAGAGAGGGAGGGGAGAGGACGAGAGAGGGAGCCCCTGGCTATTTCTCCTGCCTTCTTCGCCATCCTTTCCTTCATTTCACCACATCTCTCATTTCTCTCCCTGCCAAGACCCGTCTCCCCTTCACCCCCTTTATTCTCCCTCTCTCTCTCTACATGTCTCTTACTCTTTTTCTCTCCCTTTAGCTCTCAGAAGGAGAACAAGAAAAGCGAAGGCGTGGAAGAGGAGGTGGGGGAGGTTGTGTTCATTTTTCTTTCATGTACCAGAGGGTTCTTGGTAGACAAAAGGGGAGTGAAGTACCAAGAAATCAGGAGCAACAGAGTGAAAATGAAAAGCAAAAAGATTCTTTCAGTAGTGGACACTGAAACTGATCTCGCTTGACTATATATATATATATATATATATATTTATATATTTCTTTAAAGCTTCTATATACGGGATCCACAGAATTAATGTATCATCAACAACTATCGTCTATGTAAAGATATAGAGGAGTAATGTCTACCTGAGCAGAGAATGAAGTCTCTCTTTGCGTGTGTGTTGTAACCAGAGCTTCTCTGTGCTATTAGTGCATGTGAGCGTGCTCCACTGGCAACTGGCTCATTGTGGAAGCGTAGCGCCCCCCCCCCCCCCCCAGGTTAACACTGTCAGCACTTTAGCTGCTGTTAGCACCGTTAGCAGCGAGCCGCTGGCTCAGCTGTCGCCATGTTGAGAGCTGTGTGGAGTCAATTGAAATGCTCTGAATTCCATATTGAGAACCTGTAAGTGTTGGACCGTTCCTATCGTTCCTTTTACATGGTTGGGTGTTGTGAGTGAGTGAGAGAGTGAGAGAGAAAGCGACTCAATAGGGGTTGAACAAATAAATTCAATTCCCATTGATACAACCAGATGAAAGAATGCAGTTTCTGCCTCACAAAGGCTGTTTTGTTATGAGTCATTTTTCAAATTCACCACAATTACTGACTCAAATGGAGAGAGTGGAAGGATACTGGCAGATGAACCTCGCTGCATCCTAATAATAAGACCACTGCGTGTGCACACACACACACACACACACACACACAGTCTCCAGGCTTGTTTTGTGTCCATGCAGAGGAAAGAGTAGGCCGATCATCTCAATTATCACTTCCTGCTCTCTGCCCATTGAACTCACAAACACAGCAAGCAACACTTAAACTGTGTCCCCCGATGCACTTATTCACTTTAGCACACAGAGAGGATACGAAGCACAGCGAGGTCTCCGTGGGTTTATATCATGTCTGTGAAGGACAGCACGATGTTCAGAGAAAAGATTTGCCTTGTACAGCTCGACTGCATCTTGTGAGCTCAGTTTTTACCACGAGATCTGGAAAAGGATCTCAGCTATTTCAGCTAAACCACTTCATGTGGAGGTCAAAGTGAAAACCTGAAATGGTGAGATGGTGTTGTTCAGATGTTTCCAGATCTCAGCTATTTAAATAATAATCCTTCAGATTTCAGTCCACAGTTATGTTTGAACAGAAGAATAACAACTCGGCACTTAGCAGACAGAAATAATGGCCCAAGCAGCACGTTGTAATAAGATAAAATTGTCTTTTAAAACCTGGCCTTTTAAATATGTAATGATGTATTATCCTGCAAATGCTTTGGATATGTTTCACCTCAAATGTATTCAGGTATGTACTGTATATCATTTTGGGAGATAATGCTTTCCTCCTAGAAATGAGTTGATATGTAAGTTTCATTTATTCTCTTGGAATGAACCTCCAGCTGTTAAAGCCATGTGATCTTTGTGACTTTTCCTTTCAAATTAAAATAAGTTATTTGACCAACTGTTTTTTTCTGTTTGCTTTGAAATTGTTCACAAACCTTTCCGAGACACGTTCTAAGACATTTATATACATAGGAAACTATTAGGAGACAACGACGGCGTATGACACACATTAAAGGTCCCATATCAGCTCATTTTCAGGTTCATACTTTTATTCTGTGTTTCTACTAGAACATGTTTACATGCAGTAATGTTTAAAAAAACCTGTATTTTCCTCATACTGTCTGTCTGAATATACCTGTATTCATCCTCTGTCTGAAACGCTCCGTTTTAGTGCATTTCAACGGAATTGCGTTGCTAGGCAACAGCTTGGGTCCATGTTTACTTCCTCTCAGCTGATGTCATTCACACACACTGCAACAGAAAATAAACTGGGACACATTTAGAAGGTTCATGTTTAAAACCGTGTAACGGTCTAAATATTTTATATTTGTTTCAAACGCACAATTTCTGATTACAGGCTGTGTGTGTTTCTCCATATATTGAGTGTTTTGATAGTTTAACAGTATTTATAAAGTACCTGCTTTATAATATAAAAGACATGAAAATCTCACTTTTTACAATATGGGACCTTTAAAATATTAAAACACCAGCGTTTAATGTCTCATCGAGACATGCCGTTGTCCTACTGTATTTCCTAGTTTCACAATGCGTCAGTGCTCCAGACAAGCAGCAATCTGGAGCACATCTTCTGTGTGGATTGGCGGATCCCAGGTTCTGCAGCTCCACAGCATCTTTGATGTGTGCTGCAGGCTTCAGATGGGCAGCCTACGTTCGTGGCACCAAAGGGACCTGAAATCTAAAGAGTCACCAACAACTAGTAGCTGAACTATTCCTGCTAAATTCAGGCCGTCAGTCTCTCAGTTAGATATGAAAAGTGGGACATTTTGTCAACTGAAAAGACAGCAAAGGACTCCATTCAACAACGGTGTGGAACAACTACACTTAAAGAGCGTTCATGTAACGAGAAAATGGAAAAAAGGCCTGGGAGGTTTTAAAGAAAGTGTCAGAAAGTGGAGAGGGATCAGTGCGAGGAGAGACGGTGGCAGACTGAGTGATGGAGGTGCACAGGGGAGAGAGGAAAAACAAGGAGGAAGTTTCCACATGAAGTGAGACTCTCTATATTCAGTCTCTGTGGCTTTCTTTATGTTTCTGAGCTTCTTTAAATGGAGCTTTCTAAAGACTCCCCCCCCCATGTACTGTACTTTAGGGCACACTGGTTACATAAGCTGCAGAGCCCGGGCCTGATTAGGGACTTCCACTTCTGCCTGCTTACGCAATATATTTTTCCAGAGCCTCACGCACACCGAGAGCCGAGACCAAACATCCTCTCCTCGACACGCAGCAGCACATAAAGCAACGTCCTTTAATCCCACATCCTGTCCTTGCAGCAACATCTCATAAATCAACCATCACTCGCGTGGCCCACCTCACATTTCACAGCATTTAAATCAATTCTTCAGCGGCTCTGTTTCCCCCGCCACTTCTCTGTGATGTGGAATCCGTGGACAAAGTGCTTTACTCACGGTCAAAGTGTCTAAAGAACGAGGGTTTGTGTGATCAGAGATCCAGGTCTCCTGTCTGGCTGCCGTGGCCCGGAGCACCTTGTCCTCATGAATCCACTTCCCTGTCAGGCCCTGCGGCTCATCAGCCTCTTTGATTGGCCAACTTCAGGGAGATCTTACATTTTTCACCCTTCGCCGCTACAAAAGGCTTCAAAAGTGCACGCCACCGCCGCCGTTCCTGCTGACTATCTCCGCTCTGATCAAATAGTGTTTGGGCTTCGGGTTGAATCGTGTGCGAGAGAGTAAAAAATTGAGTTATGCAAACTGAAACTTGACATGACTGTTGAGGCTGATGTTTAGAGGAGATGAGAAGCATTCAGCTGAAGAACCATCCCAGAAGCACAACACGTTCAAGTCTGGAGGAATAAGTTATTTTCTCTGACAGAAACACAGCAGACATCACACGCTAACAAGTCAAACATTTCTAAGCGGCCGCTGAACTGAAAAAAAAAAAAAACACTCGGTAGAAAACCAGCTCGTGAAAAGAAGTTGTCTCCCATCAGATGATTACACATGCAGTCGTACAGTTGAAAAGCACATCACACAGCATCAGAGCATCACAGGACAGCGATACCGGCCCAGTTGATGCTCTGGAAGCTGTCGAGCAGAACTATCTCTCACACTCAGCTGGGACAACCCGTCATCTGGGATACACAAACTGTTGCTTTCTGGGACGGCGAAGGATATCAAGGCAACCGCCATCCAGCCAGTCAGCTCATCTGGAGAGGATGACTGCTGGTTAAAGGATGGACATCCTGCCAGAGACACATTCTCATGTGATGAATGTACTGTACACGGGATCATGTGACCTAATATTACAATTACTACATCCTCAGAGACGATAAGTCAACGTTGCTCTGCAGCATAACAACTTTATTTATTACTACATACTGTATTTATTAAACTGGCTGAAACCACATGAGACAGTATTCTACACCTCGTACTATACTAGTAGTACTACCTCAACCTCGTACTATACTAGTAGTACAACCTCAACCTCATACTATACTAGTAGTACTACCTCAACATCGTACTATACTAGCTGTACGCACTGATTTGGCCATAATGTAGTATTCAGTATGCGAAAAGAAGCAAAATCTCCAGTATACCGAAAATACACGGATGTCGAACTGATTAGTAAAAAACCTCCAGTCTGCATCGGATCAGTCTATCTCTCCTACTGTATCCCACAATGCAAAGCGCTGGACCGCTACAGGCTACGGTTACAACAACAACAGCAGCCAAAAACGGCTTGTTTTTTACATTTTTCGTAACTATTTCATCACTAAATTCACTTCTGAGAAGTTTTGAGGAGAGAAATCAACTATGTAGATTTAGAATATTGACATTTTACGATTATGGTCCCATTTAGAGTCAGATAGACCATAAAGCAGGGGATGCTTTAGGGCGGGGCTACCTTGTGATTGACAGGTTGCTACCACGGCGTTGTCCGGTCTGGGAGTCATCTGTGTTTTCGTCTTACAACTTTAACCCTTTCACAGTGTGTTTTCACTTCATCAAAGTTAATTATAACCTTTTTATTACACGGCTGTGTTGAATACTTGATTTCTGTATAACAGACCGTTGCTATGTATAGCAGACCGTTGCTATGTATAACAGACCGTTGCTATGTATAACCGTTGCAAGTATAACAGACCGTTGCTATGTATAACAGACCGTTGCTATGTATAGCAGACCGTTGCTATGTATAGCACACCGTTGCTATGTATAGCAGACCGTTGCTACGTATAACAGACTGTTGCTACGTATAACAGACCGTTGCTTTGTATAACAGACCGTTGCTATGTATAGTTTACCGTTCCTATGTATAAAAGACCGTTGCTATGTATAGCAGACTGTTGCTACGTATAACAGACCGTTGCTTTGTATAACAGACCGTTGCTATGTATAGTTTACCGTTCCTATGTATAAAAGACCGTTGCTACGTATAACAGACCGTTGCTACGTATAACAGACCGTTGCTTTGTATAACAGACCGTTGCTATGTATAGTTTACCGTTCCTATGTATAGCAGACCGTTGCTATGTATAGCAGACTGTTGCTATGTATAGCAGACCGTTGCTATGTATAGCAGACCGTTGCTATGTATTACAGACCGTTGCTATGTATAGCACACCGTTGCTATGTATAGCAGACCGTTGCTATGTATAACAGACCGTTGCTATGTATAGCAGACCGTTGCTACGTATAACAGACCGTTGCTATGTATAGCAGACTGTTGCAATGTACAACAGACCGTTACTATGTATAGCAGACCGTTGCTATGTATAACAGACCGTTGCTATGTATAGCAGACCGTTGCTATGTATAGTTTACCGTTCCTATGTATAAAAGACCGTTGCTATGTATAGCAGACCGTTGCTACGTATAACAGACCGTTGCTTTGTATAACAGACCGTTGCTATGTATAGTTTACCGTTCCTATGTATAAAAGACCGTTGCTACGTATAACAGACCGTTGCTACGTATAACAGACCGTTGCTTTGTATAACAGACCGTTGCTATGTATAGTTTACCGTTCCTATGTATAGCAGACCGTTCCTATGTATAGCAGACCGTTGCTATGTATAGCAGACCGTTGCTATGTATAGCAGACCGTTGCTATGTATAACAGACCGTTGCTATGTATAACAGACCGTTGCTATGTATAGCACACCGTTGCTATGTATAGCAGACCGTTGCTATGTATAACAGACCGTTGCTATGTATAGCAGACCGTTGCTACGTATAACAGACCGTTGCTATGTATAAGAGACTGTTGCAATGTACAACAGACCGTTACTATGTATAGCAGACCGTTGCTATGTATAACAGACCGTTGCTATGTATAGCAGACCGTTGCTATGTATAGCAGACCGTTGCTATGTATAACAGACCGTTGGTATGTATAGCAGACCGTTGCTATGTATAACAGACCGTTGGTATGTATAGCAGACCGTTGCAATGTATAACAGACCGTTGCTATGTATAGCACACCGTTGCTATGTATAGCAGACCGTTGCTATGTATAACAGACCGTTGCTATGTATAGCAGACCGTTGCTACGTATAACAGACCGTTGCTATGTATAAGAGACTGTTGCAATGTACAACAGACCGTTACTATGTATAGCAGACCGTTGCTATGTATAACAGACCGTTGCTATGTATAGCAGACCGTTGCTATGTATAGTTTACCGTTCCTATGTATAAAAGACCGTTGCTATGTATAGCAGACCGTTGCTACGTATAACAGACCGTTGCTTTGTATAACAGACCGTTGCTATGTATAGTTTACCGTTCCTATGTATAAAAGACCGTTGCTACGTATAACAGACCGTTGCTACGTATAACAGACCGTTGCTTTGTATAACACACCGTTGCTATGTATAGTTTACCGTTCCTATGTATAGCAGACCGTTCCTATGTATAGCAGACCGTTGCTATGTATAGCAGACCGTTGCTATGTATAGCAGACCGTTGCTATGTATAACAGACCGTTGCTATGTATAACAGACCGTTGCTATGTATAGCAGACCGTTGCTACGTATAACAGACCGTTGCTATGTATAAGAGACTGTTGCAATGTACAACAGACCGTTACTATGTATAGCAGACCGTTGCTATGTATAACAGACCGTTGCTATGTATAGCAGACCGTTGCTATGTATAGCAGACCGTTGCTATGTATAACAGACCGTTGGTATGTATAGCAGACCGTTGCTATGTATAACAGACCGTTGCTATGTATAGCAGACCGTTGCAATGTATAACAGACCGTTGCTATGTATAGCAGACCGTTGCTACGTATAACAGACCGTTGCTATGTATAAGAGACTGTTGCAATGTACAACAGACCGTTACTATGTATAGCAGACCGTTGCTATGTATAACAGACCGTTGCTATGTATAGCAGACCGTTGCTATGTATAGCAGACCGTTGCTATGTATAACAGACCGTTGCTATGTATAGCAGACCGTTGCTACGTATAACAGACCGTTGCTATGCATAAGAGACTGTTGCAATGTACAACAGACCGTTACTATGTATAGCAGACCGTTGCTATGTATAACAGACCGTTGGTATGTGTAACAGACCGTTGGTATGTGTAACAGACCGTTGCTATGTATAACAGACCGTTGCTATGTATAGCAGACCGTTGCTATGTATAGCAGACCGTTGCTATGTATAACAGACCGTTGGTATGTGTAACAGACCGTTGCTATGTATAACAGACCGTTGCTATGTATAACAGACCGTTGCTATGTATAACAGACCGTTGCTATGTATAGCAGACCGTTGCTACGTATAACAGACCATTGCTATGTATAAGAGACTGTTGCAATGTACAACAGACCGTTACTATGTATAGCAGACCGTTGCTATGTATAACAGACCGTTGCTATGTATAGCAGACCGTTGCTATGTATAGCAGACCGTTGCTATGTATAACAGACCGTTGGTATGTGTAACAGACCGTTGGTATGTGTAACAGACCGTTGGTATGTATAGCAGACCGTTGCTATGTATAACAGACCGTTGCTATGTATAACAGACCGTTGGTATGTGTAACAGACCGTTGGTATGTGTAACAGACCGTTGCTATGTATAACAGACCGTTGCTATGTATAACAGACCGTTGGTATGTATAACAGACCGTTGCTATGGGCGCAGTTCAGATGTCGGACTCTGGCGGACCGGTTTTGTGTCAAAATATTGATTTCTTCAGTAAGTAGCCGTGTAATAAGCGGGATGATGTTCAGCTAGCGGGTCATAGTTGTGAAAGAATCGCCCTGTCGGGGCGATTCTTTCACAACTATGACCCGCTAGCTGAACATTATCCCTTACTCCGTCGCCTAAAAATGTCTTATCCAGCGTTTGGTTGTACTTAGCTCCGCCCTCTTATGTTACTTCTGGTTGCAAATAACGAAGATGGCGAACTCGAGGCTTCAAAATCGCAGTCCACAAAGGGTGATGTCACGGTGATGCAGTCTATGGATTAAACACATTGTATTATTACTAAAGCTATTACTATTGCTGCTATTACAGATTGGGCACTATGGTTGGAAAATATATATATACATATATATATGTACACACACTACTGACGCCTATTGACATTAACACTACTACTTGTTAGACTCAGTATTATATATATATATATACTATGGACTCACTCGTGTGTTCATCACAACATTTCTATGTGAGATGTTTTTCCATATCAAAGTGTCCTAACACACGACCTGATTGGTCAGAGGGCTCCAGTAACATCTCTCTCTCCCTCTCTCTCTCTCTCCCTCTCTCTCTCTCTCTCTCTCTCTCTCTAAGGTGCTGTATTTCACTGGGTCTCATTTATTGATAACTGAGAAAGTATCTTTTGGTTTTATCTGGTGAATCCTGCAGTTCCACATTAAGCAGCGGTGACTCGCAGTGAATAATTCAGTGTGATACATGCAGCTCAGCATGCAGTGCAGCTCACAGTGGGGGGGGGCAGAATATCAAACATATTGCATTTTACAATAAGTAGCAACAGTACTATGATTTTTATTCTGTAGATATGATTATATTATTTTATAGATATTATTTTTGGAATTCACAGCAGGTTACCAACACCAAGGTTTATGTGTTGTAACAGACATAACACGTCCAAGTGTCTGGGTGTGATAAATCCCTCAGTCCATCACCATGCAGACCTGCTAACGCTAATAGTCAATATGGAGAGGCATACACACACACACACACACACACACACACACACACACACACACACACACACATACACACGCACACACACACACATACACACACACACACACACACACACACACACACACACACACACACACACACACACACACACACACACATACACACACACACACACACACACACACACACACACACACACACACACACACACACACACACAGGACTCTGACTAAATGTATTCATTCCGAGTTGTGAGTTTCTCTGCTTGAAGGTCCTGACCCTGAATTTGATGGATGATGTTTGACATGCAGACAGTGTCTCAGACTGATATGTTGATATCTCTGTTATGTTTTTAGATAAAGATAAATAAAATATGTTGGGAATCAGTCATTTATATGCTACATACTCTATCTGGAGTCCTTCCGTGCTCTTGGAAACAGAATATTATCAGCTTCACAACATCTCAGACTGATTAGATGTCCACTTTTTGAATGTATAAAATCATGAGAATATATTTATTTTGTAGAAATATGTATCAGATTACTGTCGACTCCAAATTTACATAACAGCTTCACAACTGTTTACTGCTGGGTTTCTGGAAGACTTAAAATAGTGATCTTGGGCCAGAAAATGTTCGGAAACATTAACCTTAAGCACTACATGCGTAATTTCAACTCTTGACCTAACTGCCGTCTAATCTAATCCTAATTCCAACCCTCATTTTAAATTAAAGGCCCAAAACCCTAATTACCACTAGAACAGTTAAATGGAGATCTGCACTGTCAAGCTCAAACACTGGTCGCTGGTCCTCACAGAGATAGACAAACACACACGATGACAACAATATCTAATGCAGCCAATGGTCTCTGAGAAAACAAGGACAAAACTCACCAAAAGACATGGATAAATCAAATTTAAGAAATCTAATGACCGATAAAGTTAGCCGACAATTAATATACACACACCGAACAAGTATTACCAATAAAGACTAATTTAGACCATAAACAGAGCATCTTAGACCAGCGTTGATTTCCATGCTGTACCAGTTTAGGCCGTCAAAACACATGTTGAAGACCATTAAAGACCAGTGCTGACTGTTAAATGACGTGTTTAGAAGTTTAAAGACCATTTTAGAGCATCGAGGTTCAGCAGTCATAATCATGTAGAGCATAACAACTAAATAATATTTTCTCCAGAGTTCGTCCCACTTTGGGGAAATCCAGCAGAACCCGAGTGGAAGAACCTGTCCTCATAAGGCTCCACTAGCATGCTGATCGGGGAAGAAATTGGCTGCCACCTGTGGAAGGTTTTTAAGCAGTTTAAGAAATGCAGTGAGTGCAGCCTGAAGTGTGCCCCCCCCCCCCACCACCTTAAGCTTGGGCCAACTATTTGAATGCATTAGAATAATCCAAGCATCCCAGTATTCCTGGCCACCTGCATGCCTGCAGGCTGCAGATTAGCGAGGTGCAACTGTATTTTTAATGCTGTAGAAACTCCATATAGCACAGTTTGGATTACAGCCGAGGTGTTGCATGCATAATTAGAACAGGCTCTCTCAGTATGGTGAGGTTACAGCAGTTCACAGCAATCATTAAAACAAAACTAACAACAAGAAAAACTCTCAGTGCTAATGATGAGAAGAAGAGAGAAGAAGTTGAAGAGGTTGAATTTGTTTACGGCATTTATGACCGTGCCCAACTGCCAGCACGTTGGCCAATTAAACCTTCACACACTCCAGCAGCATCTTTCTCCTCCAGTTTACTGAAGCACACACACGCATATACAAACAGACTGAAGGCTTATGAAAGATACATTAACACACACTGCAGGAGGTAGGTGTGATCTGTCCTCGAGGCTGGGGGGGAAAACAAGCACAGAGCTGCAGCACGTAACGGAGGAATATTGTTCTCATTCAGCGTCTTCTGAGACTCGTGTGACCTTTTCCTGTTTTAAGGGAGGAGCTGCGAGCGAGTCTTCCTCGTTAGTCCACGATAATAATCGGAACGTCACCGCTCCAGAGCGAGAAAGTTTACTGTGATGACTGGATGCAAGCATTTCAGGAATCCTATTTTCAATGGTGAAAAGTCGGAGGGATTCCTTTCCTCTACGCGTGGAATGACACGCTAAAGGCAAAGTTGAAGATCATCAACCAATCCAACCATATTTAAAGGCCGTGTGAGGAAATTCAGAGTTTTGTTTCTAAACACATTATAAATGTTGTAAACATGAAAACATGTGAACAGACTGTGAACTGTGTGGAGTTAGACCGTTAAACTGCTTTTGGCCCTGGAGTCATCCTTAACACAACCCCCCCCCCCCCCCCCCCGTCTTCACAAACCTGAACCTTTTTGAAAGACAAAAGAGAAACAGGTTGTCAGGTTCGTGGGTTCGAGCCCCGCGTTGGCATTTTCATCACTGTTTTTGTTTTGTATTTTCATGATGTAATCCATCCCATGTCCTATGTATATTTATTCTATTTCTGTAAACTTGTAAAAAAAATAATAGTCAGTATGGAGTACCAGGGCAACGAATGTCTTTGAGACTACCATGACCACAAAAGCAACCACTTTCTCCACGGCCCCGGTGCGAAGTCTGGGCGGGGGGGCGCTGTAAAGCTCTCGGCCGGGACTCCGCGCGCCACTCTCTCCATGAGCCTTTCCAAGCCGACCGACTGCCTCGGATGAAATGCGCCCGGCGGTGGCCAGCCAGCGCCGATGAGAAAGTTCCCGTGAAGGGATCCTCCCACACCGAGCGGCCGTCCCTAACCCGCGAGTTCAATCCCCCGGGCAGACTGCAGGATGGGGACGTTACCGGCCTCACACCGTCCACAGGCTGAGCCTCCATCAGAAGGACTCAGAAGGGCCCATTTCCCCGATCTGTCCGTCGTATGGCGATTCGGCGCTGGGCACTTCCCTCTTCTCTCGCCGCTACTGATGAATCCTGACAGGCTGCACCTTCCCCTCTTGTGGGTGAGGTTTCAGCCATGGATGTATTAAGAGAGGTTTTAGGTTTCAGCTCCTTCAGCGTCTCAGAGCAGAGAATACTGAGGATTTTTAGATAATTTTGAGAGCTAATTTTAGATACTTGGAGGTTTTTTTAATCATTCAAATTTGTCTGGGTGGTTCGTAACGTAACGTAGTAGTGTTCTGGTGTCTCTAGGGATAAAACAAATATGAACCTTGTTAGAGAGATGATGACAAGTTAGTATGAATGATTTTTCTCTCATCTTTACCTGCTGGTTTAGAGCTAAAGTCAGCAACTCTGAGCTACTATGATAACAAAAAAGTTATTTTTCATCAAACGGTCACTATATCCTGACAGTAGTGAGACAGATCACCCAAACGTTCTCATTTTACAGCTCAACAGAACACTGAAATATGTTTCTGAAAACATCTGAGGAGTAAATATGCGTTACAGTAACATAATATTGATTCATATTTGATGCCTGGTGTTTGACCTCGTGATCACCAGCTCGGCTCTGATTGGCTGTTTAGATTCGGGCGTGGTAGGAACTTGTAAATGCCATTGGGAGCACGAGGAGGAGGCAGAGGATATGTTTGATTAGACTATGTTACAGCACACACAGAACTCATAAAGAGTGTTTGTATGTAAGTATGTTGCTTTTATTTCAGGTTGGCAGGTTTATTCTCTCCAAGAAGCAGTGAGTTTATTGGTTATTGTGCAGCAGACAAAGAGAAACGTCCCGTGTTGAAAGCAGATTTCCTGTATACGCTCTGTAAAACCCTGACACATCAATATGTCTTTAGTTTACACAATGTAGCCTGTTAGTTGCATTTTTCAGGTCAAGCAGACTAATTTGCCTCTCAGGGAGACCAATGAACAATTTCTACACGGCTTACTTTATCCTGTTCTTCATGAGCTCACATCCGAGTGCAACCACAATAAGTTTCTTCCCACTGAGACGAGTGTTTTAGTCTTCAGGCTGTTTCCCAGGTGTGATCTTTTAAAAAGTTCTCTATTGAAGTGAAAGCTGAATTAGAGGTTTCTCACAGAGCAGCTTTGTTTCTTAATTGACGCTTTTGGATTAGCAGCACTTTATAAGATAGAACACAGTCCGCTGACTGCCTCTCTGGAGCATTCACACAATAACTGATTGTCTCCTGCCTGAAATGAGTTGAATTGAGGCAAATACAATAGCTGTGGTACATTCAGCTGGATTAACTGCATCTCAAAGCCTCCTCAGTGTTGCTACAGCACACAAAGGATGAGTTTGGTTAAACAAGAGGAACCAACTGTGACTTCTTTGGCATTATCGTCAAATTTGAAAGGAATAAATACATGCTGTTAGCTTTCTGTCAATGCTGCATTAAAAAAGTCTCTAATTTGACTAAATATGATTTCATTTTTCCAAAATATAATTTTGGTAAATCTCCCTACAGGCTTAAGGGGTTCTCCGGCAGTTTTATATAGTATTCCTGTGAAGTTGGGAGACTTGTGAGAGACAGATTATAAAAAAAGGATGGTCATAAATGAAGCAGCTGAGGCTGAGATATCCTGACTTTTAGTCCCTATAGCATCGATGCATTTGATGACATCATCAGGGTTAATGTGGCAGCCTTTGGGAAGCGGAGTCCCGTAACACTGTTTTACAGGCTGAGTAGTGACGAGTAGACTAATCCTGATGTGTGGAACTGATGGTGAAGCTGCATTAGATGAACAGATGAATAGATGAAGCCTTGTTGGTGTGAGGGGATTCGTCCTTCAGCCTCCATTCCTCATTCCTTAAGCGGTGCTCTGATTCTATTTATTTTATTTCTCTCTCTTTTTACACAAAACGTGCTGTACATATATATGAAGAAGCATCGTAAACCAAGCTTACAGACACTCGTATCTGATCTGTTGTTACCGCATGAAGCTGTTGTGATGAAACAGCAAACAGCTGCACACATGGAAAAGACCTTGTCTTTGTCCCAGTTAGTTCAACCAAGCAGGGAATGAATCCAATTCAATAGATTATGTCCTTTTTCAAAAAATGTGCAGACGATGTACAATATAACCTAAGCTGCTTACTGGACTAAATAAATCATCCCTAAACCCAGAATGATTTAAACAGTAGCTGCACAGTGCAGTGAGATTTATTATCTCTATCATAATAACAAGACAAGCAACCCAAACCAACTGTGTGCTAATGGGGGGGGGAGGGGGGGGGGGGGAGTAAAGATACACCGGACTATTGCCCAGGAGACTGCTGTTCATGTCCCGTGAAACCAGAAGTCAACGTTGATTTATTTCTCACCTAAGTTACGTACTTAAGTAACGTCACTTCTGGAGATATTATAGCCCAAACCAGCATCTTTTCCTGAAGGTAACTAAGTCGTTCTGTTGCCTAAACTTAAGGAAGTTGTTTCCTGTAAAGACAGAAGTTTATTTTGAAAAGACTGTAACGAGCAGAAACTGAAAGTGTTGCTGCACATTTGCATAAAGGAGGAATAACTTTTTGGTGAGATATCATAGGAAGCGTTGTATGAGGATAAGTTACAGGAGACTTGACCTAATGAGTGTTTGTTCACCACAAAGACTTCCTTTGTTTCTTTCTGAAAACGGATATAACTTTAATGTTTAAACATTTCTCTGTGATACAAATATAACGAAAATAATCATGCTCACTTTAAATGAGGAAAAATAATGTTTTAGCTGAAAATCAGACGTAACTTGTCTTCATGCACAAATATCAAAGACTGCAGCATCAGCAACTACATTTATTTTATCTAGTCTATCTAGAGCTTAGAAGCTCCTGTTCCAGCAGCAGAAGGGAGAGGCTTCTGGTGTTGGACTGCTGGTTCTGCTGCCTCTCAGCTTAGGACTTTATATTGTCTTTTTTCATGTCTTTGTTAATAAATCCTATGGATTTTGAGAGTTTTAAAGGTGTCTTTTGTGGTTGGTTTGGGTCAGTGATGGAGTGTTGTTCGCCCCAATATTGCTGCCCAAGGGTGGGGCGTAACAAATGGGGGCTCGTCCGGGATCAGATCGTCCATGAGGTGAAGTAAATGTAAGTTTTTGTGTGTATTTTGTGGCCATTGAGTGTAGAGTTTGTCTTTTTTGTTAGATCATTTGTGGTTATTGCTGCGTGTTAGTTGTGCTTTTGACTGGGTAACTGTTTGACCAGATTGGAATGTATATGACGAACCTCATAAAGTTTAAGTTGTTTTGTTCTCAAAAAAGTGCTTTTGGTTTAATTTTGAAAAAGTAAACTAGTCCTGTGTTGTGTCACTGAGAACAATATGTTTCCTGATGTTAAACCAGGTGCTTTGAGCTGCTGAAACGTAACCATGAAAATGAATCAATCAAGAAGAAAACCAATGAAACACTGAATCAATGAACCTCTTGGAGAAATGTAATATTTCTTTATTAATAAAAACATATAATCCTGAATCTCAGCTGTTGGAAATTAGTTGCATTTAAACATAAGTTGTAGAAGACAAGGTTGCTTAGGAAAATGAAATGATCTCTTTTTATTCTATGATCATGATCTTCTAACTGAAGTCTGTCACCTTTACACTATAGTTGTTTTTTTACAGGCAAGTCATTAATAACTCATTTTCTATGATTTCATTTAGTTATAGTTATGAGTTCTTATATACATATATATGATTTTAAGATGACTTAGTTATGATAACAGACAACTACATCACAACTGTCAGACTCTATAGTGAAACCTGGTTGTAAGTTTTATATATATAATTATTTCATGAATCAGAATTATGAGATATAATTGTAACCTACTTTTATTTGTATTACTCATCACTTCCTGAGCCATCAGTCTTTGCTTATAGTGGGTAATAAGTTCGGAGACATTAGTGAGTTACAACGTATGAGGAGTAATCATAGCTGCTGAAACGCTTCCAGAACAAATGAGATCAAGATGAGCTGTACAGAAAGAAATATCTACAGAGACACTCAGACTAATTCAGATTTACAGCACTGCATTATGAATGCTCCCGAGTCCAAATGGGTACACTCTTACAGTAAATGTTTATATGGGTCTTAAAGTGTTCTGTTAAGACCACTCACGATCAATAAAATCCATATGGTGTGCCTTGTAAAGGACAAACGCTTGCACCTAATGGCTTGGCACAAAACACCAGAGTTAATGCGCATAATTGACCCGCTGCTGAAATCAAAGGTACAAAAAGTGTTGCGCGCACACAAAGGAAGCAACCTTTCCAGCTGTAGAGATAACACCTTTTACCTCAAGGAAGACGCTGACCATTCAGACTGCGTGCTAAGGAGGATGTCTTGAGAGAGCTTTATTTCCTTTAAAACCTGTATTTTGGTCGATCGTTGTCTGGGTTCTGACCTTTTCAACACTACTTACTGGAGGGAATATGATGCATACCGTGTGCTCAGTTTAGCCAAGGCTGTATTTCAACAACCAAGTGGAATCATCATCAACAAGTTTGTTTTGCAGCCTGTAAAGTACCTAATAGATTTTTATTTTGCTGTAGCATTTGGCAGCTTGGTGTTCTTGTGTTTGCCCTGGAGACAGAGATCACACTGTTCCAGACCGCGGTCTCTGCTTAACGTACAGCTGGACATGTTTCAGCCTTCTCGAAGGCTAAATGCAATCCGAGCCCTGAGGGTGTTTCATCAAAGGAACTGTAATATCAAAGCAATATATGTGAACAGCTGCAGTGATGGTGCAGGTATCCTCAGTGCCCGTGATTTGCAGCTTCATTGCTCAGGTATACATCCTGAAGGCCCAGGAGCTCAGGGACTCCTCAGCCTGAGGGCAGCACCTAGATGTGCAGGCTGCATGTATATACGTGTGATGATTGGAGGGTAACACCTTGAAGGTCAAAGTCTGTCCGTGTCCCGTGCTGATGGGAAACATCCCTTAATGAGCACACAAGTTGTATGAAATATAATCCTGTCATGGTGATGTACGTGTGCGAGGCTGAACTGTCACAATCACCAGTCTGTATGACAGTAGAGGATTGCTTCTTTATTCATCTTTTGGCATAAAATGTACACAAATGTGTTTTCAAAAGGCAACAATATTCTAATTTTGGTGCAAATTTTTATGTCTATGAAAACAACACGTACACTTTGAACCTGCATCAGCAGATTTATTTGTTTCGGCTCTACAGTCTTATCCTCGCGTTGCCACTATACACTGTTACATATGTCTCTCTCTCTCCCTCTCTTCAGTCACTCTATAGCTCGCTCCACCATCACTGCTCTCTCTCTCTCTCTCTCTCTCTCTCTTCAGTCACTCTGTAGCTCGCTCCACCATCACTGCTCTCTCTCTCTCTCTCTCTCTCTCTCTTCAGTCACTCTATAGCTCGCTCTACCATCACTGCTCTCTCTCTCTCCCTCTCTTCAGTCACTCTGTAGCTCGCTCCACCATCACTGCTCCCACTCTTCAGTCACTCTGTAGCTCGCTCCACCATCACTGCTCCCACTCTTCAGTCACTCTATAGCTCACTCCACCATCACTGCTCCCTCTCTTCAGACACTCTAGAGCTCGCTCCACCATCGCTGCTCTCTCTCTCTCTCTTCAGTCACTCTATAGCTCGCTCCACCATCACTGCTCCCACTCTTCAGTCACTCTATAGCTCACTCCACCATCACTGCTCCCTCTCTTCAGACACTCTAGAGCTCGCTCCACCATCGCTGCTCTCTCTCTCTCTCTTCAGTCACTCTATAGCTCGCTCCACCATCACTGCTCCCACTCTTCAGTCACTCTGTAGCTCGCGTCACCATCGCTGCTCCCACTCTTCAGTCACTCTGTAGCTCGCTCCACCATCACTGCTCCCACTCTTCAGTCACTCTATAGCTCGCTCCACCATCACTGCTCCCACTCTTCAGTCACTCTGTAGCTCGCGTCACCATCACTGCTCCCTCTCTTCAGTCACTCTATAGCTCGCTCCACCATCACTGCTCCCTCTCTTCAGTCACTCTGTAGCTCGCGTCACCATCACTGCTCTCTCTCTCTCTCTCTCTTCAGTCACTCTGTAGCTCGCTCCACCATCACTGCTCCCTCTCTTCAGTCACTCTGTAGCTCGCTCCACCATCACTGCTCCCTCTCTTCAGTCACTCTGTAGCTCGCTCCACCATCACTGCTCCCTCTCTTCAGTCACTCTGTAGCTCGCTCCACCATCACTGCTCCCACTCTTCAGTCACTCTGTAGCTCGCTCCACCATCACTGCTCCCACTCTTCAGTCACTCTATAGCTCACTCCACCATCACTGCTCCCTCTCTTCAGACACTCTAGAGCTCGCTCCACCATCGCTGCTCTCTCTCTCTCTCTTCAGTCACTCTATAGCTCACTCCACCATCACTGCTCCCTCTCTCTCTCTCTTCAGTCACTCTATAGCTCACTCCACCATCACTGCTCCCTCTCTTCAGTCACTCTATAGCTCGCTCCACCATCGCTGCTCTCTCTCTCTCTCTTCAGTCACTCTATAGCTCGCTCCACCATCACTGCTCCCACTCTTCAGTCACTCTGTAGCTCGCGTCACCATCGCTGCTCCCACTCTTCAGTCACTCTGTAGCTCGCTCCACCATCACTGCTCCCACTCTTCAGTCACTCTATAGCTCGCTCCACCATCACTGCTCCCACTCTTCAGTCACTCTGTAGCTCGCGTCACCATCACTGCTCCCTCTCTTCAGTCACTCTATAGCTCGCTCCACCATCACTGCTCCCTCTCTTCAGTCACTCTGTAGCTCGCGTCACCATCACTGCTCTCTCTCTCTCTCTCTCTTCAGTCACTCTGTAGCTCGCTCCACCATCACTGCTCCCTCTCTTCAGTCACTCTGTAGCTCGCTCCACCATCACTGCTCCCTCTCTTCAGTCACTCTGTAGCTCGCTCCACCATCACTGCTCCCTCTCTTCAGTCACTCTGTAGCTCGCTCCACCATCACTGCTCCCTCTCTTCAGTCACTCTATAGCTCGCTCCACCATCACTGCTCCCTCTCTTCAGGCACTCTGTAGCTCGCTCCACCATCGCTGCTCTCTCTCTCTCTCTCTCTCTTCAGTCACTCTGTAGCTCGCGTCACCATCACTGCTCTCTCTCTCTCTCTCTCTCTCTTCAGTCACTCTGTAGCTCGCTCCACCATCACTGCTCCCTCTCTTCAGTCACTCTGTAGCTCGCTCCACCATCACTGCTCCCTCTCTTCAGTCACTCTGTAGCTCGCTCCACCATCACTGCTCCCTCTCTTCAGTCACTCTGTAGCTCGCTCCACCATCACTGCTCCCTCTCTTCAGGCACTCTGTAGCTCGCTCCACCATCACTGCTCTCTCTCTCTCTCTTCAGTCACTCTATAGCTCGCTCCACCATCACTGCTCCCTCTCTTCAGGCACTCTGTAGCTCGCTCCACCATCGCTGCTCTCTCTCTCTCTGTGGCCAACTTTGAATTCGGCTTACAAACACCAACATATTATACCTTTAAAACTTTTATGCTTTCAAATGAACACCCCCCCCCCTTTGTTCTATCAAAATAATCTGTGCAATATTCACTTAATAGCAGTTCATTTAAAATAATCACTCTGGAACTGCTATATTACTCATTGACTGATTCTAATAAAACACATGAATGAAGTCAGGGAACCATGTAATTAACAGCAGATAAAGATGTGTAATATTGCACTGACCTTGAAGAAAGCACGACTGAACTTCAGTCAAACAACTTTAAGCTACTTAATTCTATTTATATGTACACTTAAAAAATGGAAACATGCTGCTCACTACTTCATGCTGTGAACATGCACAGTGTCAATATCTCCAGATAATAAATAATAATAAAAAAAAATAAATGTCTTTACGTAAAGGAAAACACAAAATTCAATTGGCAGGTGACAATTAAATATAAAAATCGAATAGAATATAATGCAGTAAGGCTCTCAGGCATTCTGTATTGCTTTCAAATATTTATTCTCCTGGAGCTCAACGTCTCTCATTTAATGTTATCTCTGCTGAGCCGACACACACGTAGGCATGATTTATTCTTCCCTCCTCTTTAGTGTCTTATTTTAGAGAAGTAGCCTCTTTAAATGTGCATGTATCAATAATAGCCTACATCAATTCATTCTGATTCATTCATAAACCGCTGGACTTTAATAGCTTATCTGTATTTCAGCAAGATTTCTGCTCATGTTGAACACAAACACATGTCTGTGTTCTCTGAGAAGACGTAATATTTTGAGAAAAAAGTGATATTAGGAGAATAAAGTGATAATTTAATGAGAATGAAAGTCCTTATCTTGTAAGAACAAAAAGTTACCCGTCCTATAGTCTGCAGAACATTTGCTCATAATTATTTCAGATGGGAGTGCGTGGTTGCTTGTCAGCACATTATTTTTATTTATGCATTTTTTGAATGTATTGGGAGGGACATTTTGAGCATATTTGAATATAATAATATATATTAGGGAGGTTGTGGCCTTGGCCTTGGTTGAAGTCATGCCACAGAGAGCCATTTCTACTTCTCCACCCAACACAACCAGCTGCCTATCAGCTTCCTCCAGCTTTAACCACATCTCTCTGTGTTCTCAGCCATCAGCATCTCTATAAACTACATCTAGTCTGTGGACAGTCACGGAAGAAAAAACAGTCAGACAGAGAGAAAGTGAGAAAAAGATCTGACACCACATGTCAGATTGTAGCCCGATCGGATCGCATTTTAATTGTCTAATCACACAAGCTGCTGTACATGACAATGACTTCAAACAGGCGAGGTGTGAAACTCAACTCTTATCGTCTCATCGTGTGAAAGCCAGCTAATATCAGCTGATTGCAGCTCCCGACAGAAAAGGAAGACGGCAGCTCATGCCAGTAGTGTTCAGAAGGAACAAAGGACGAGGGAGAAAAAGGAAACAGTGGACTTGTGAAATGGAAATCTAGTGAAGCCTGACTCCCCTTGGTCTCCAGTTACTATTTACAGCGATAGCTTTCCTGCTACACTCCAAGCTCAAGTCCATGAATATTGCAACAGCCAGCGGTTTACTGTAACGCCGAAGACATCTCCCTCCGCCCGGAATCGACGGGGATCACAATGATGCTTTAATGGGGTGAAAGGAAAAGGAAGCGAATGGTTAGCTGTTTCCTCGATGACCCCCGCGGTGAGCACCGCACACAGAGAGACGGAGTTACTAAAGTAAAGGAGAGGGAACCAGACGGGGAGACAGAACGCCTGGCAGAAAGAGAGGAGATGAATCATGGATAACGGCATTCAGGACACAGTCCCCACCCTGGGACGTCCTCCAGCAAGTCCACAGCTGCTGGCGAACACCTACACCTTTCATCATCTCAACACCTACACCTTTCATCATCTCAACAGTCCAGCACAAAGTGGGAACTGTCAAGCCTCCACATGCACGCTACCAGCTTCTGTGACAGATTGGTAAAAGAGGAGAAGTCTGTCCAGACTCTTTTCTTTTACCCTTCTGATGAGTTATCATCACTTTTGTCTTGCACAGGTCTATTCATAACGCTGCTGGGAGCAACTTTAACTGAGACGTTTGCATACTATATGTAAGGAATGTGCACAACAACACAAAGATCACTGCGAGGTGTTGTATATGTGTAACACTGCTGCAGCATCATGCACTTCAGGTTCGGTTGGGTAACATGTCTATAACATAATTATAGTTATAAACATTATATATAATAATTATCGTAGTTGTAATACATTGTAATCACTGTTGTAATGCATTATAATGTGATGTGATGTAAAATTAATTTTTACTTTATTAAAGCAAACCACTTAGAGTAAATTATAATCACATTATAATGCATTATAACAGTAAATATAATGCGTTATAATCAATGTTATAATGCATTATAATTGTGAGAATTATAAAACACTATGATCCTTGCACAAAAAAAAAATGTCAATGAGTGATCAGCAATTATGAAGTATTATGATACTTGACCTTTAAAGTCATTATGAAATGCTTTGTAATGTGTTATACATATTCATAATGCTTTATAACAAGAATCATGAGTGCTCATAACTATAATTACACAGTGCTATAAGCAGATTATAACGCAAGTATTCTTCATATTGTGAACTTGAGCTTAAAGGTTACCAAGGTTGAGGAGCCATAAACTGAGACTGGCCACAGAGCAACACTATCAACTACTGTATATTGGAACTTTTATCAAAAAATACCAACAAAATCACCTTAATGTCAAATGAATGTCCCCACAAACTGAGATAATTCCAGTTAATGGGAGCATTAACCTCTGAACTGCATCTCTTAGTCAGTGAGGTGGGTTCAGACTAGATTAAAGTACATTTTTAAAAGCAACATTTCTTACTTCTCAAAGACGTTCGCCCCGTTTTAAAACAAATTGCCTGCAGCAACTGTTTGTGATTTGATCCTATGGTGAATAAAAGTGCATCAGAACTCCCCCGGCCTATTGTTTTCTATCCACCGGCGGCACTGAGACGTGCAACGCCTGTCAACATGTCAGGATAGGCTGCGGTTCTTCTTCCCAGCGTCGATCGAGAAAAACTGTAATCATATCACATTTTGCTCCTCTGAGCTTCTCGATGGCACATTTGATGGGCTTCTAATAACAGGTGTGAAATGCCACGATGACGTGGCCAGCACTGGTTGGACTAGCTCCCTAACCTGCCACCGGTTTAGTAGCTGTTGTTCATACTAAAATCCACATTCATGTACACTCGGAGCTCTTAGAAAGCTACGACGGATCAGTCTTTGCGGTTACAGGTTTCTCCTTAAAGCTGCAGTAGGCAGTATATTTTTTGGCATCATTTGGCAAAAATTCCATAATAACCTTTCAGCATATTGTAATGCAAGTGTTCTGAGAGAAAACTAGACTTCTGCTCCTCCTCATGTCTCTGTTTTCAGGCTTTAGAAAATCTAGCCCGTGACGGCAGACTTTGACCAATCACAGGTCATTTCAGAGAGAGAGAGCGTTCCTATTGGCTGTGCATGTGACCAGAACTTGGCGTTCCTTCACCAGATCTCAACATGGCCGCGGCGTCACAAACTTTCTCATTTTACAGCTAAACAGTAACTACAAGATGTTTCTGAGAACATCTGAGGAGAGAAATAGTCATTACAGTAACAGAATAATGATTCATATTTCACCGTTTTATAAAAATAACTTTTTTTAATCATATTTGCTCCAATCTGGCCTACTTCATCTTTAATAGGCCGGCGAGGAGCATCTCTTAGACTGGAGAAGACTGACAACTATTGATGGTTCAAATGTAATGATGAATGCTTTCAGGGAAAAGAGGCAGAGGCCTGGATGTTACCGGAGCACGATTTCAACCAAATGTTTGTCATTTTAATCATCTGGGTAAGAGAGTGGAAAATGGAGAATTCCTCTGATGTGGAGCTGAGTGGACTCTCTCTGGGTAAATACAGTTAAAAAAGGGAACTACCTATCGTCACTAGAGAAGATAGAGGCACACAAAGTCCTGAATTCATTTCACTTTTCTTTGAACTGAGTAAAGTCAGTGATGTCCTTGAACACAGGCTCATTAAATCAAACACCAGAAAGCCTCACAAACATCTCTCAGATGAACTCTGAGATGTTTCTCGGTTAAGGGCTTGTTTCATGATACTGACATCTCATGGACAGATAAGTTAATGGTAGTGAAACTAATATCTGTTGCTCTAGGTGTATTAAAGTGATTGTAGATTTTGCCTATACATTAAATGAAGTGTAAGTATTTGGTTGGTTGAAGGACTCTGTTCTGGATTTAGTGCACGTTAACATGTCGTCCTCCTGACGTCCTAGAAAAGCTCTGCACTGTTTATAAAAATAAACTGAATGTGATGCATTAGCTGGAATCTGCTGATATTACTCAGACACTGAGTCATGTATACACCTTATTGTGTTTACTCTTATTTTTGTGGCCTGTTTCCATGGTAACACCCTCACTACTGGGGTACAGAGATGCATATAAAGCACATTCCAAATAAGATCTTAACCAGTGCTATAAATCATCCACAACACCAGATGTAGATATATTCAGTAAGTAGCAGCCGAGCAGCAGCAGCACCTGATTTTGGACAGAAATTTATTGTCTAGCTATTGTTGATCTATTGTCTATTGTCTTTATTCATGTTCAGTTCTAGTGTCTCTCTTAGGACTACATTACTGTGTCTGGCTGCAGGTTTTCCTGGCAGACTGATCCATTATAGAGTACGGTCTAGACCTGCTCTATATGAAGAGAGTCTCAAGATAACTTCTGTTATGATTTGACGCTATATAGAAATAAACTGAATTGAATTGATACTCATGTCACACCGAGGGCTCAACCAGGTTTTTACCAGCGTTGACTTTGTGTCTGAAAGGGTTAACTCCTTAAAACTCAGACGGCCCGCCAGCATGTCTTTTTCAATGGTTTTCCTCAAGGTCTTGGTGTCTTAATGTGGTATTTTGGAGGGATTATTGATAATTTTTATCAATTCTCTAGTGGTAAAAAAAATTGTTAAATTTAGCACCAAATCTGTGGAACAAATGGTATCAACCCAAAAACAACATATGAGACATAATAACGCATGGGGATGGACATCATGTACTTCTATCATCATGTTCTAAACCCTTATACACTTTCACTATTTATTTTAATTCATTCATTCATTCATTTGTATTTCTGGAACAACTTGACCCACAGCGCTGAGCTGCTTCTCAAATTAATCATCAGGTTCCAGCTTTCAGATGATGTGCACCACTTCTATATGATATCTACTGTTGACCTGCTATCTCCCCCTAAAGACCCCCTGGTGTTTGGGATTCATTGGCTATTAACTCAGCTAATGTTTGATCAATCAGGTTAACGTGGAGTGAGCACGAGGGTTAATGCTTCAGCTGAAACACCTCACATATGGCGATGCATGTTCCTGGGTCGGGTCAGAGTAAGTGGATGGTGAAGAATAGCAGGCGACCACACGGCTCTTGGCGGTAAGAGGGAAAAGGCCCGGACATGGCGTGACATCCCAGCCATCCATCATGTGGCGGGAGAGAGGAGAAGCCCTAACTACCCATAAATCATCTTCCTGGAACACAGAGGGCCGATGGTGTGACAAAGCACTTCTGCTTGTGTTTACGGGGTAAGCCCAACATCCAGCCTCCCCGATAACAGAATAAAAATAAAAGTTAGTCATGCCTAGCTCTGCCGGCTGGCTGGAAGTCCCTGTCCTAATGGAGAGCAGCATTTATGGTCCTTTACAGTTTCTTTGTGAACTTTACATTAGTTGTGCAGAACAAAATAAGCTAAAGTAAGGTCCTCCGTTTAATGTCCATCGCCCTCCTCGAAGCCACAAACTGAGCCTTCAAAGGTCCGTACGGCCGATAACGCCGCTGGACACGCTGCTCACAAATGGCTTCAGTGATAGCTTCAGTAATAGTATTATAAAATGCAGAATTAAATGCACAACAGCTGCAGGTATAGACAACAAGGTTAGTAACGCTTGTAACTCGTTATCCATGTTGAGTTAACCTCTAGTTTGTATCGTTGTTTTCAAAGGTCTCCGTTTCTGCCCTAGACCAACTAAAACAGAGCCAGCAGCGTGTTCTAACGGCTCAGGGTTAGGGGTTCTAAAACGGCGAGTAGTGTGGACACCAGAATAAACGTAGCAAACATTATGTGTTTTAAAACAAAAAAGTATTAGTGTGGATTAGGGATGCACCGAAACTGTACCAGTATCGGGTATCAGGTCCGATACCCGAAGTACTTGTATCAGTACTCGGTATTGGTGAGTACCCAAATGTAAGTACTTGCACTTGTAAAAAAGTGGAATCGCTGCATCACTAGTGTGGATGTAGCTTAAGGGTTCCATTAAGAACCCGTTTCATTCAAAGAACCCTTCTTGGAAAAAAGAGTTCTTCAAGGATTGTTGAAAGAACTGTGAACCATGATTGTTGAGGGTTGCGCTGCACCTCATCAGCTCTGGGTCTTTAGGAACCTCATTAGGAACCCTGGGCGGGTTCTAGATGAAACCCTTGGAATACGAGAGCGGTCTTGTTAGAACCCCCTGAGTGGGTTCTTGTTAGCACCCTTAGAGGATGGAAAGGTTCTGGATAGAATCACCAGAGAGGGTTCAGAAGGGTTCTCTGTGGAACCTCTCACTGGGGCTTCAGGGTGGAACCTTTCACAGATGGTTCTAGGTATAATCCTTTGTGTTGGTTTCTAGGTAGAACCCTCTGAAGGGGCTCCAGATAGAACCTTTATAAAAGGTTCTACCAGGAACCAAAAAGGATTCTCCTATGGGGACAAGCTGAAGATCCCATATGGTTCTAGTTAGCACCTTTATTGTTGTGTGTAGTGTAGAAGAATATCTGTATTTACAGACGTAACTAAACAGACTGAATGAATCCACCACGTTGGTGTAACTGCTGATATGTGTGAGTTCCTAACAAACTAAACAGATTGAATGAATCCACCACGTTGGTGTAACAGCTGATATGTGTGAGTTCCTAACAAACTAAACAGATTGAATGAATCCACCACGTTGGTGTAACAGCTGATATGTGTGAGTTCCTAACAAACTAAACAGATTGAATGAATCCACCACGTTGGTGTAACTGCTGATATGTGTGAGTTCCTAACAAACTAAACAGACTGAATGAATCCATCACGTTGGTGTAACTGCTGATATGTGTGAGTTCCTAACAAACTAAACAAACTGAATGAATCCACCACGTTGGTGTAGCTGCTGATATGTGTGAGTTCCTAACAAACTAAACAGAATGAATCCACCACGTTGGTGTAACTACTGATATGTGTGAGTTCCTAACAAACTAAACAGAATGAATCCACCACGTTGGTGTAACTACTGATATGTGTGAGTTCCTAACAAACTAAACAGAATGAATCCACCACGTTGGTGTAACAGCTGATATGTGTGAGTTCCTAACAAACTAAACTGAATGAATCCACCACGTTGGTGTAGCTGCTGATATGTGTGAGTTCCTAACAAACTAAACAGACTGAATGAATCCACCACGTTGGTGTAACTGCTGATATGTGTGAGTTCCTAACAAACTAAACAGAGTGAATGAATCCACCACGTTGGTGTAGATGCTGATATGTGTGAGTTCCTAACAAACTAAACAGACTGAATGAATCCACCACGTTGGTGTAACAGCTGATATGTGTGAGTTCCTAACAAACTAAACAGACTGAATGAATCCACCACGTTGGTGTAACTGCTGATATGTGTGAGTTCCTAACAAACTAAACAGATTGAATGAATCCACCACGTTGGTGTAACAGCTGATATGTGTGAGTTCCTAACAAACTAAACAGATTGAATGAATCCACCACGTTGGTGTAACTGTTGATATGTGTGAGTTCCTAACAAACTAAACAGACTGAATGAATCCATCACGTTGGTGTAACTGCTGATATGTGTGAGTTCCTAACAAACTAAACAGACTGAATGAATCCACCACGTTGGTGTAACTGCTGATATGTGTGAGTTCCTAACAAACTAAACAGACTGAATGAATCCATCACGTTGGTGTAGATGCTGATATGTGTGAGTTCCTAACAAAGCCACAGCACTGATTCCACTGTCCTCCATGTGAATGAAAGCAGAAGTGTGTTCTGTTGGTGCGATCAGCCGTGAAGCGTTCCCCCTTCCCGAGACACACGCTCTCACAATGGCAGTAACATAGGTGGCAATGAGCACCCACATTAACAAATATGGGTCAGCAGCGCTCCAATATTATGATTTATTTTGCTTTTGTGAGCCTGAGGTCCTAATTTATCTGCCGCTGGCAGTTCCAGAGGGAATGGTACGCTGGCTAACTCAAATCTCCCCCGACACAATGTGCCTTTGAATGTGCTCTTGCAAACACAGACATAACCGCATGCTGAGCCATAATTGGCTCGAGTCATTTGCATTTGAATGGAGGGAAGCCATGCATGGGAGGCCTCGGCGAAGGAAATATCTCCACGTCTCACTGTAGCAAAGAACACAAGGGGAGAAAGGAGGCTGGGAAAGAGAGAATAAATGAAGGAGGGGAAGGAAGCAGACTTAACAGAGACAGAAAGAAGAAGTCGGAGGAGAAGGAAAATAGGTAATCAGGGAAAATGGGAAATCAACAAAGAGCGATAGGAAATAAGATGAGGGAAAAGAGTGCAGCAGTTAGGACAGAAATAGAAGTAAGGTTAGACTAAAGGGAGGATGGGGAAGAGAAGCTGTGGTTTTAGGAAATAAGAAATGGAAGTCTGAACGAGATGAACAATAAGCTAGACGATCATCTTACACCTGAGAAAGACTTTAGCTTGAATTCATCAGCAGGACAAAGGTGAAAATATTGATGTTTTTGGCACATCTTGTGATTATATCCCGTCAAAAATCGCCCCCAACTGCTGTCAAAAATGTATTTATTTCATTACTGTTATGAAGAAGAAAAAGCACCTCCAAGCCTCTGAGTGATCTCTGAGCGATAGCTGTGCTGGTGGAAGCACTGATGTAAACCAGCTAGTTTAGAAGCTAGCGGCGGCATCCACTTAGCATCTGAAGAGACTGATGCTGACATGTGAAGGTACGTTTCTAAGCTGAGGAGCTCCTGAGCTACCTGACATTAGAGTGCACTTTTCCTCAAGTGGATGTTTGATTATTACCTCAATCAACCAGCCAAGATGCAACAGAAGACGAGTCCACGGTTAGGTGAGAAGGAGACGTGAGCTCCACAGCTAACGTGGGTTCATTTTGTGAAATCTGATGAAACATGTACCGTTTGTCCCCATGTACCGAGGCTGAGTCCTTACTATTTATCATCATCTATATGGTGTTTGTTTTACTCCTTTGTTTTTACTATTTTGGAATTTTATTGTTTAATACCATCTGCTTACTTTGTGTAGTTTCACGGTTTTTATTTATTTATTTAATTTTATTGTTATTTCCTCGTTTTTTATTTATCTTTTCGGATGCCCATCATTGGTTGCTTTCATATTTGAGGAACTTTTGTGTTGTCTGTTTTGGTGTGCATTGGTCTCTAGGTCCATTTTTAACATTCCGCTTTTTTGTCAATCGTCTGTACAGCACTTTGAATTGCATTTAGCTTGTTTGAAAGGTGCTATATAAATAAAGTTTGATTGATTGATTGATTACTGCAGCGGCCCGGGTTCAAATCCAGCCCGTCCTATCCAATAAAGGCAACAAAAGCCAAAAAAAAAAGTATATATATGGGGGGGGGGGGGGCTGTAAAGGAGGCCAGCGGCAGCAGGAAACAGAAAATAATGTCACCAGACAGAAAAGAAGACATAACAGCACCGGATGCAGCTCAGCACAATTACTCACTCACACTGACACACACAGCAGAAACTCCCATGATGCAGCTGGCCAGCTGTTTAAAAGGTGTCCTCAGAGAGCGCGTCCTCCCCCCCCCCCCCACCACACTAACCCACCAGCGTCACCTGGCCCTGTCGCAGCCAATCACAACGCCCATTAATCACGCCTCACGCAAACGCTGTCACCCCCCCGCTGCAGCTGCAGCTCCATCCCTCTCTCTCTCTCTCTCTCCCTCTCTCTCCCTCCATCCCTCTCTCTCTCTCCCTCCCCTTACTTTCCCGTGACTCACCAAGCGTACTCTGGATTCAGGAAATGTTGTTTCCTCACCTTTCGCCGCTGACATTCCTCTCCTCGCCACCGCTAATGGCTCCCGACCTACCACGCTCACAAACAAGCACAAGGCTTTCCTCCAGGAGAGCGCCGTTTGTGTCCCGTGTTCACGACCATGTAGTTTCTTCCTAAAGCTAACGAGGCGGTTTTATACCTCAACCTAAGCACGTGTGTTTGTTTAATTCACAACATGAAGCACGTGTTTACTGCGACCGAAAAGTGACACCGTGGCATTAATATGCAACTATAACAGTCTTCCACTCAGCCTGCTTTCCTGAAGAGATTTGCTCAAACTCAATCACTGGAATAGTGATAGATCCTGAGAACACAGTACGGTAGGAAACACTCCAACACCAACACACACAGATCCTGTTTCTAGAGGCTGATGGTGATCCAGCTTATTACTGTTTCTACATCACAATCTATTTAAAACAACAACGACTAAACTCTATTATCGTCCTCATAAACATACCGGTACATGCCTGAAATGGGACCGCTGTATTTAACCCATCCTAAGCATTAGCATATATTATATATTCCTTTTGTTTTAATTTGCTTATTATTTTCTAACTCTTGCACCATGTTAAACCCTGACAGGAACTTTTGATTTCATACATAGTGGTGTAGTTTTTTTTTTTTCATGCACACTATTGCTTTGATATCACTTGAAGCCGTTGCTTTTCATTTGCTTCACAATAGTATGAAAATCAGCTTTTACGGCGTTGGAAGCGGCTCCAGTGAGGTAATCAATCACAGTCGACATGATGTCAGCTCTTATTGTGGTCAGTGTTAGATTATTGTGGGATGGTAATGCAGCAGAAAGAGCTGATTGATTTGAAAGTCAGCACTGTATTACCATACAGCACTAACTTTAACCAAAATAAAAGCAGACCTGGTGTTCATTGTGATGGATTACTGGAGTTAAACAAGTTTCAGGTCTTTTCACTGAAATGAGTTGAAACCATTGGCTGTCTGGCAGGCTGGAACAATCCAATCAGGCTGATCTGAAACACTGAGCGAGGCCTACAGCCAGGCACATGCTCAGGAAGTCAGGTAAAATACACCATGAATATACAGCGTACGCTCCAGAAGCTTCTTCAGGCAGTCACATGGGTTTATTCACTGGCTTATTATCAATCAAGGGAACTGAAGTCAGCGGCTCCGAGGTCTCTGATGAACTCAGGATCTCTTTGTTGTTGTATCAGCTAATTCATCGGTATGATCACAAGGGAAGCTGCTATGCATATATATCCTCACTGATGACAAAAGCCTAATTACAATTAACTAAACCAAGGGTCAGGGGTCAGGGGTCAGGGGTCAGGGGTCAGCAACCTTTACTATGTCTGGAGCTGCAAAACATTTGATCATTGTGATGAAGGTAACACAGCTTATAGTCTAAGTATATAGTATATAAGTCTAATAAAGTGAGGGTCAAAGGGCAAATGTACTACGGAGTATTAGGGTCACATTGAGGGAAAAAAATCGGAGACTTACAGAATAAAGTCGTAATATTACGAGAAAAAGTCATAACTTTATGATAAAAAAGTCATAATATTACGAGAATAAAGTCATAACTTTATTATAAAAAAGTCGGAATATTAAGAGACTAAAGTCATAACTTTACGAGAAAAAAAGTTGTAATATTACGAGAATAAAGTCATAACTTTACAAGAAAAAGAGTTGTAATATTACGAGAATAAAGTCATAACTTTTCAAGAAAAAGAGTTGTAATATAACGAGAATAAAGTCATAACTTTACAAGAAAAAAAGTTGTAATATTACGAGAATAAAGTCATAACTTTACAAGAAAAAAAGTTGTAATATTACGAGAATAAAGTCATAACTTTACGAGAAAAAAGTCGTAATATTACGAGAATAAAGTCGCAATGTTACGAGAATAAAGACATAACTTTACATGAAAAAATGTGTAATATTGCGAGAATAAAGTCATAACTTTACAAGAAAAAGAGTTGTAATATTACGAGAATAAAGTCATAACTTTTCAAGAAAAAGAGTTGTAATATAACGAGAATAAAGTCATAACTTTACAAGAAAAAAAGTTGTAATATTACGAGAATAAAGTCATAACTTTACGAGAAAAAAGTCGTAATATTACGAGAATAAAGTCGCAATGTTACGAGAATAAAGACATAACTTTAGAAGTAATTATAATCAAAAATTATATTTTTGCATTATAACAGTGAATATAATGCGTTATAATCAATGTTATAATGCATTATAATTGTGAGAATTATAAAACACTATGATCCTTGCACAAAAAAAAAATGTCAATGAGTGATCAGCAATTATGAAGTATTATGATACTTGACCTTTAAAGTCATTATGAAATGCTTTGTAATGTGTTATACATATTCATAATGCTTTATAACAAGAATCATGAGTGCTCATAACTATAATTACACAGTGCTATAAGCAGATTATAACGCAAGTATTCTTCATATTGTGAACTTGAGCTTAAAGGTTACCAAGGTTGAGGAGCCATAAACTGAGACTGGCCACAGAGCAACACTATCAACTACTGTATATTGGAACTTTTATCAAAAATACCAACAAAATCACCTTAATGTCAAATGAATGTCCCACAAACTGAGATAATTCCAGTTAATGGGAGCATTAACCTCTGAACTGCATCTCTTAGTCAGTGAGGTGGGTTCAGACTAGATTAAAGTACATTTTTAAAAGCAACATTTCTTACTTCTCAAAGACGTTCGCCCCGTTTTAAAACAAATTGCCTGCAGCAACTGTTTGTGATTTGATCCTATGGTGAATAAAAGTGCATCAGAACTCCCCCGGCCTATTGTTTTCTATCCACCGGCGGCACTGAGACGTGCAACGCCTGTCAACATGTCAGGATAGGCTGCGGTTCTTCTTCCCAGCGTCGATCGAGAAAAACTGTAATCATATCACATTTTGCTCCTCTGAGCTTCTCGATGGCACATTTGATGGGCTTCTAATAACAGGTGTGAAATGCCACGATGACGTGGCCAGCACTGGTTGGACTAGCTCCCTAACCTGCCACCGGTTTAGTAGCTGTTGTTCATACTAAAATCCACATTCATGTACACTCGGAGCTCTTAGAAAGTTATGACGGATCAGTCTTTGCGGTTACAGGTTTCTCCTTAAAGCTGCAGTAGGCAGTATATTTTTTGGCATCATTGGGCAAAAATTCCATAATAACCTTTCAGCATATTGTAATTCAAGTGTTCTGAGAGAAAACTAGACTTCTGCACCTACTCATGTCTCTGTTTTCAAGCTTTAGAAAAATCTAGCCCGTGACGGCAGACTTTGACCAATCACAGGTCATTTCAGAGAGAGAGAGCGTTCCTATTGGCTGTGCATGTGACCAGAACTTGGCGTTCCTTCACCAGATCTCAACATGGCCGCGGCGTCACAAACTTTCTCATTTTACAGCTAAACAGTAACTACAAGATGTTTCTGAGAACATCTGAGGAGAGAAATAGTCATTACAGTAACAGAATAATGATTCATATTTTCACCGTTTTATAAAAATAACTTTTTTTAATCATATTTGCTCCAATCTGGCCTACTTCATCTTTAATAGGCCGGCGAGGAGCATCTCTTAGACTGGAGAAGACTGACAACTATTGATGGTTCAAATGTAATGATGAATGCTTTCAGGGAAAAGAGGCAGAGGCCTGGATGTTACCGGAGCACGATTTCAACCAAATGTTTGTCATTTTAATCATCTGGGTAAGAGAGTGGAAAATGGAGAATTCCTCTGATGTGGAGCTGAGTGGACTCTCTCTGGGTAAATACAGTTAAAAAAGGGAACTACCTATCGTCACTAGAGAAGATAGAGGCACACAAAGTCCTGAATTCATTTCACTTTTCTTTGAACTGAGTAAAGTCAGTGATGTCCTTGAACACAGGCTCATTAAATCAAACACCAGAAAGCCTCACAAACATCTCTCAGATGAACTCTGAGATGTTTCTCGGTTAAGGGCTTGTTTCATGATACTGACATCTCATGGACAGATAAGTTAATGGTAGTGAAACTAATATCTGTTGCTCTAGGTGTATTAAAGTGATTGTAGATTTTGCCTATACATTAAATGAAGTGTAAGTATTTGGTTGGTTGAAGGACTCTGTTCTGGATTTAGTGCACGTTAACATGTCGTCCTCCTGACGTCCTAGAAAAGCTCTGCACTGTTTATAAAAATAAACTGAATGTGATGCATTAGCTGGAATCTGCTGATATTACTCAGACACTGAGTCATGTATACACCTTATTGTGTTTACTCTTGTTTTTGTGGCCTGTTTCCATGGTAACAGCCTCACTACTGGGGAACAGAGATGCATATAAAGCACATTCCAAATAAGATCTTAACCAGTGCTATAAATCATCCACAACACCAGATGTAGATATATTCAGTAAGTAGCAGCCGAGCAGCAGCAGCACCTGATTTTAGACAGAAATTTATTGTCTAGCTATTGTTGATCTATTGTCTATTGTCTTTATTCATGTTCAGTTCTAGTGTCTCTTTTAGGACTACATTACTGTGTCTGGCTGCAGGTTTTCCTGGCAGTCTGATCCATTATAGAGTACGGTCTAGACCTGCTCTATATGAAGAGAGTCTCAAGATAACTTCTGTTATGATTTGACGCTATATAGAAATAAACTGAATTGAATTGATACTCATGTCACACCGAGGGTTGACTGTGTGTCTGAAAGGGTTAACTCCTTAAAACTCAGACGGCCCGCCAGCATGTCTTTTTCTCTGGTGTTCCTCAAGGTCTTGGTTTCTTAATGTGGTATTTTGGAGGGATTATTGATAATTTTTATCAATTCTCTAGTGGTAAAAAAAATTGTTAAATTTAGCACCAAATCTGTGGAACAAATGGTATCAACCCAAAAACAACTTATGAGACATAATAACGCATGGGGATGGACATCAGATACTTCTATCATCATGTTCTAAACCCTTATACACTTTCACAAATTTATTTTAATTCATTAATTCATTCATTTGTATTTCTGGAACAACTTGACCCACAGCGCTGAGCTGCTTCTCAAATTAATCTTCAGGTTCCAGCTTCCAGATGATGTACACCACTTCTATATGATATCTACTGTTGACCTGCTATCTCCCCCTAAAGACCCCCTGGTGTTTGGGATTCATTGGCTATAAACTCAGCTAATGTTTGATCAATCAGGTTAACGTGGAGTGAGCACGAGGGTTAATGCTTCAGCTGAAACACCTCACATATGGCGATGCATGTTCCTGGGTCGGGTCAGAGTAAGTGGATGGTGAAGAATAGCAGGCGACCACACGGCTCTTGGCGGTAAGAGGGAAAAGGCCCGGACATGGTGTGACATCCCAGCCATCCATCATGTGGCGGGAGAGAGGAGAAGCCCTAACTACCCATAAATCATCTTCCTGGAACACAGAGGGCCGATGGTGTGACAAAGCACTTCTGCTTGTGTTTACGGGGTGAGCCCAACATCCAGCCTCCCCAATAACAAAATAAAAATAAAAGTTAGTCATGCCTAGCTCTGCCGGCTGGCTGGAAGTCCCTGTCCTAATGGAGAGCAGCATTTATGTTCCTTTACAGTTTCTTTGTGAACTTTACATTAGTTGTGCAGAACAAAATAAGCTAAAGTAAGGTCCTCCGTTTAATGTCCATCGCCCTCCTCGAAGCCACAAACTGAGCCTTCAAAGGTCCGTACGGCCGATAACTCCGCTGGACACGCTGCTCACAAATGGCTTCAGTGATAGCTTCAGTAATAGTATTATAAAATGCAGAATTAAATGCATAACAGCTGCTGGCATAGACAACAAGGTTAGTAACGCTTGTAACTCGTTATCCATGTTGAATTAACCTCTAGTTTGTATCGTTGTTTTCAAAGGTCTCCGTTTCTGCCCTAGACCAACTAAAACAGAGCCAGCAGCGTGTTCTAATGGCTCAGGGTTAGGGGTTCTAAAACAGCGAGTAGTGTGGACACCAGAATAAACGTAGCACACATTATGTGTTTTAAAACAAAAAAGTATTAGTGTGGATTAGGGATGCACCGAAACTGTACCAGTATCGGGTATCAGGTCCGATACCCGAAATACTTGTATCAGTACTCGGTATTGGTGAGTACGCAAATGTAAGTACTTGTACTTGTAAAAAAGTGGAATCGCTGCATCCCTAGTGTGGATGTAGCTTAAGGGTTCCATTAAGAACCCTTTTCATCCAAAGAACCCTTCTTGGAAAAAAGAGTTCTTCAAGGATTGTTGAAAGAACTGTGAACCATGATTGTTGAGGGTTGCGCTGCACCTCATCAGTCCTGGGTCTTTAGAAACCTCATGAGGAACCCTGGGCGGGTTCTAGATGAAACCCTTGGAATACGAGAGCGGTCTTGTTAGAACCCCCTGAGTGGGTTCTTGTTAGCACCCGCAGAGGATAGAAAAGGTTCTGGATAGAATCACCAGAGAGGGTTCAGAAGGGTTCTCTGTGGAACCTCTCACTGGGGCTTCAGGGTGGAACCTTTCACAGATGGTTCTAGGTGTAATCCTTTATGTTGGTTTCTAGGTAGAACCCTCTGAAGGGGCTCCAGATAGAACCTTTATAAAAGGTTCTACCAGGAACCGAAAAGGATTCTCCTATGGGGACAAGCTGAAGATCCCATATGGTTCTAGTTAGCACCTTTATTGTTGTGTGTAGTGTAGAAGAATATCTGTATTTACAGACGTACCGTCGTCTAAACAGACTGAATGAATCCACCACGTTGGTGTAACTGCTGATATGTGTGAGTTCCTAACAAACTAAACAAACTGAATGAATCCACCACGTTGGTGTAACAGCTGATATGTGTGAGTTCCTAACAAACTAAACAAACTGAATGAATCCACCACGTTGGTGTAACAGCTGATATGTGTGAGTTCCTAACAAACTAAACAAACTGAATGAATCCACCACGTTGGTGTAACTGCTGATATGTGTGAGTTCCTAACAAACTAAACAGACTGAATGAATCCATCACGTTGGTGTAACTGTTGATATGTGTGAGTTCCTAACAAACTAAACAAACTGAATGAATCCACCACGTTGGTGTAGCTGCTGATATGTGTGAGTTCCTAACAAACTAAACAGAATGAATCCACCACGTTGGTGTAACTACTGATATGTGTGAGTTCCTAACAAACTAAACAGAATGAATCCACCACGTTGGTGTAACTACTGATATGTGTGAGTTCCTAACAAACTAAACAGAATGAATCCACCACGTTGGTGTAACAGCTGATATGTGTGAGTTCCTAACAAACTAAACTGAATGAATCCACCACGTTGGTGTAGCTGCTGATATGTGTGAGTTCCTAACAAACTAAACAGACTGAATGAATCCACCACGTTGGTGTAACTGCTGATATGTGTGAGTTCCTAACAAACTAAACAGAGTGAATGAATCCACCACGTTGGTGTAGATGCTGATATGTGTGAGTTCCTAACAAACTAAACAGACTGAATGAATCCACCACGTTGGTGTAACAGCTGATATGTGTGAGTTCCTAACAAACTAAACAGACTGAATGAATCCACCACGTTGGTGTAACTGCTGATATGTGTGAGTTCCTAACAAACTAAACAGACTGAATGAATCCACCACGTTGGTGTAACAGCTGATATGTGTGAGTTCCTAACAAACTAAACAGACTGAATGAATCCACCACGTTGGTGTAACTGCTGATATGTGTGAGTTCCTAACAAACTAAACAGACTGAATGAATCCACCACGTTGGTGTAACTGCTGATATGTGTGAGTTCCTAACAAACTAAACAGACTGAATGAATCCACCACGTTGGTGTAACTGCTGATATGTGTGAGTTCCTAACAAACTAAACAGACTGAATGAATCCACCACGTTGGTGTAACTGCTGATATGTGTGAGTTCCTAACAAAGCCACAGCACTGATTCCACTGTCCTCCATGTGAATGAAAGCAGAAGTGTGTTCTGTTGGTGCGATCAGCCGTGAAGCGTTCCCACATCCCGAGACACACGCTCTCACAATGGCAGTAACATAGGTGGCAATGAGCACCCACATTAACAAATATGGGTCAGCAGCGCTCCAATATTATGATTTATTTTGCTTTTGTGAGCCTGAGGTCCTAATTTATCTGCCGCTGGCAGTTCCAGAGGGAATGCTACGCTGGCTAACTCAAATCTCCCCCGACACAATGTGCCTTTGAATGTGCTCTTGCAAACACAGACATAACCGCATGCTGAGCCATAATTGGCTCGAGTCATTTGCATTTGAATGGAGGGAAGCCATGCATGGGAGGCCTCGGCGAAGGAAATATCTCCACGTCTCACTGTAGCAAAGAACACAAGGGGAGAAAGAAGGCTGGGAAAGAGAGAATAAATGAAGGAGGGGAAGGAAGCAGACTTAACAGAGACAGAAAGAAGAAGTCGGAGGTGAGTCTGGAAAGGAAAATAGGTAATCAGGGAAAATGGGAAATCAACAAAGAGCGATAGGAAATAAGATGAGGGAAAAGAGTGCTGCAGTTAGGACAGAAATAGAAGTAAGGTTAGACTAAAGGGAGGATGGGGAAGAGAAGCTGTGGTTTTAGGAAATAAGAAATGGAAGTCTGAACGAGATGAACAATAAACTGGACGATCATCTTACACCTGAGAAAGACTTTAGCTTTAATTCATCAGCAGGACAAAGGTGAAAATATTGATGTTTTTGGCACAGCTTGTGATTATATCCCGTCAAAAATTGCCCCTTTCTGCTGTCAAAAATGTATTTATTTCATTACTGTTATGAAGAACAAAAAGAAACTCCAAGCCTCTGAGTGATCTCTGAGCGATAGCTGTGCTGGTGGAAGCACTGATGTAAACCAGCTAGTTTAGAAGCTGCATCCACTTAGCATGTAAAGTGAGTGATGCTGACATGTGAAGGTAAGTTTCTAAGCTGACATTAGAGTGCACTTTTCCTCAAGTGGATGTTTGATTATTACCTCAATCAACCAGCCAAGATGCAACAAAAGACGAGTCCACGGTTAGGTGAGAAGGAGACGTGAGCTCCGAAGCTAACGTGGGTTCATTTTGTGATGTGTTTCAACTTCTCTCTTTCTCACCATCAGCCTACAGAGTGCTGACAGAACTGGCTTTACATACATACTATATACATATACATATACATACAAATCTAATGTTGTTTTATTAGCTATCTGGAAAAAAAAGAAATGTTAATTTCTTCCTTTTGGGTATTGATTTTATCATAAGGGGCATTTTTAATTTACAAAATAGATCAGAAAGAAACAAACACAGCAAATCAGTATTGATCCAACCGTCAGTTATCTGGTGAAATCTGATGAAACATGTACCGTTTGTCCCCATGTACCGAGGCTGAGTCCTTACTATTTATCATCATCTATATGGTGTTTGTTTTACTCCTTTGTTTTTACTATTTTGGAATTTTATTGTTTAATACCATCTGCTTACTTTGTGTAGTTTCACGGTTTTTATTTATTTATTTATTTTTATTGTTATTTCCTCGTTTTTTATTTATCTTTTCGGATGCCCATCTTTGGTTGCTTTCATATTTGAGGAACTTTTGTGTTGTCTGTTTTGGTATTGCATTGGTCTCTAGGTCCATTTTTAACATTCCGCTTTTTTGTCAATCGTCTGTACAGCACTTTGAATTGCATTTAGCTTGTTTGAAAGGTGCTATATAAATAAAGTTTGATTGATTGATTGATTACTGCAGCGGCCCGGGTTCAAATCCAGCCCGTCCTATCCAATAAAGGCAACAAAAGCCAAAAAAAAAAGTATATATATGGGGGGGGGGGGGCCGTAAAGGAGGCCAGCGGCAGCAGGAAACAGAAAATAATGTCACCAGACAGAAAAGAAGACATAACAGCGCCGGATGCAGCTCAGCACAATTACTCACTCACACTGACACACACAGCAGAAACTCCCATGATGCAGCTGGCCAGCTGTTTAAAAGGTGTCCTCAGAGAGCGCGTCCTCCCCCCCCCCCCCCACCACACTAACCCACCAGCGTCACCTGGACCTGTCGCAGCCAATCACAACGGCCATTAATCACGCCTCACGCAAACGCTGTCACCCCCCCGCTGCAGCTGCAGCTCCATCCCTCTCTCTCTCTCTCTCTCTCTCTCTCTCTCTCTCTCCCTCGCCTTACTTTCCCGTGACTCACCAAGCGTACTCTGGATTCAGGAAATGTTGTTTCCTCACCTTTCGCCGCTGACATTCCTCTCCTCGCCACCGCTAATGGCTCCCGACCTACCACGCTCACAAACAAGCACAAGGCTTTCATCACGGAGAGCGCCGTTTGTGTCCCGTGTTCACAACGTCGGGTCACATGTTCGCTCTACAAACATCGTAGTTTTAAGCCCGACCATGTAGTTTCTTCCTAAAGCTAACGAGGTGCTTTTATTACCTCAACCTTAGCACGTGTGTTTGTTTAACTCACAACATTAAGCACGTGTTTACTGCGACCGAAAAGTGACACCGTGGCATTAATATGCAGCTATAACAGCCTCCACTCAGGATGCTTTTCTGAAGAGATCTGCTCAAACTCAATCACTGGAATAGTGATTGATCCTAAGAACACAGTACGGTAGGAAACACTCCAACACCAACACACACAGATCCTGTTTCTACAGGCTGATGTTGATCCAGCTTATTACTGTTTCTACATCACAATCTATTTAAAACAACAACGACTATTATCGTCCTCATAAACATACCGGTACATACATGAAATGGGACCTTTGTATTTAACCCATCCTAAGCATTAGGATATATTATATATTCCTTTTGTTTTAATTTGATTAGTATTTTCTAACTCTTGCACCATGTTAAACCTTGACAGGAACTTTTGATTTCATACATAGTGATGTAGTTTTTTTTTTTTCATGCACACTATTGCTTCGATATCACTTGAAGCCGTTGCTTTGCATTTGCTTCACAATAGTATGAAAATCAGCTTTTACGGCCTTGGAAGCGGCTCCAGTGAAGTAATCAATCACAGTCGACATGATGTCAGCTCTTATTGTGGTCAGTGTTAGATTATTGTGGGATGGTAATGCAGCAGAAAGGGCTGATTGATTTAAAAGTCAGCACTGTATTACCATACAGCACTAACTTTAACAAAAATAAAAGCAGACCTGGTGTTCATTGTGATGGATTACTGGAGTTAAACAAGTTTCAGGTCTTTTCACTGAAATGAGTTGAAACCATTGGCTGTCTGGCAGGCTGGAACAATCCAATCAGGTTGATCTGAAACACTGAGAGAGGCCTACAGCAGGGACATGCTCAGGAAGTCATGTAAAATACACCATGAATATACAGCGTACGCTCCAGAAGCTTCTTCAGTCAGTCACATGGATTTATTCACTGGCTTATTATCAATCAAGGGAACTGAAGTCAGCGGCTCCGAGGTCTCTGATGAACTCAGGATCTCTTTGTTGTTGTATCAGCTAATTCATCGGTATGATCACAAGGGAAGCTGCTATTCATATATACCCTCACTGATGACAAAAGCCTAATTACAATTAACTAAACCAGGGGTCAGGGGTCAGGGGTCAGGGGTCAGGGGTCAGCAACCTTTACTATGTCTGGAGCTGCAAAACATTTGATTATTGTGATGAAGGTAACACAGCTTATAGTCTAAGTATATAGTATATAAGTCTAATAAAGTGAGGGTCAAAGGGCAAATGTACTACGGAGTATTAGGGTCACATTGAGGGAAAAAAATCGGAGACTTCCAGAATAAAGTCGTAATATTACGAGAAAAAGTCATAACTTTATGATAAAATAGTCATAATATTACGAGAATAAAGTCATAACTTTATTATAAAAAAGTCGGAATATTAAGAGACTAAAGTCATAACTTTACGAGAAAAAAAGTTGTAATATTACGAGAATAAAGTCATAACTTTACAAGAAAAAGAGTTGTAATATTACGAGAATAAAGTCATAACTTTTCAAGAAAAAGAGTTGTAATATTACGAGAATAAAGTCATAACTTTTCAAGAAAAAGAGTTGTAATATTACGAGAATAAAGTCATAACTTTTCAAGAAAAAGAGTTGTAATATTACGAGAATAAAGTCATAACTTTTCAAGAAAAAGAGTTGTAATATAACGAGAATAAAGTCGCAATGTTACGAGAATAAAGACATAACTTTACATGAAAAAAGTCGTAATATTGCGAGAATAAAGTCATAACTTTACGTGAAGAAAAAGTCGTAATATTACGAGAATAAAGTCAGAAGTTTACAAGAAAAAAAGAAAATAACACGTAAAATTACTACATAATATTACGACTTTATTCTCTAAGTCTCAGATTTATTATTTTTCCTCAATGTGGCCCTAACACTCCGTCGTACCGTCGTACCATAGACCTACAACAATGATAAATAAAAATTAAAATGTAAACAAAAAAGCAGTTATTCATTTCCATTTTTAAAAATCCACAGGGAGCCACAGCTAAAGAGCTGCAGGTTGCTGACCTCTGACCTCTGATCTAGGAGAATATCACAAAGCAAAGCTCAACCGAGTTTCCTCCACTAGTTGTTTTAATTATTATTGTTATTTTCCATAAATGCATCATAATGCAGCCCAGAATGCATTATCACCTGTACAGTGAACACCATGACAACCATCGTCACTACCATTGTAGTCAGTGACGATCATGAGCGTTCTCACTGGCAATTTAGTATGTGACGCATACCTGCAGCATATTTTACCCTTCGTTATCACACACACACACACACACACACACACACACACACACACACACACACACACACGTATATAGAGAAAGGCAGAAACACGAACCCCGGCTCTCTCTCTGAGCTGCATTAAGTCTCCTCCCGCAGTGAGGAGGACAGTGTGAATGTAATAACTAACCGAGAGGTTCTTACCTGGATGTGAGGAGATGTCCGGCAGCATCAGGGAGGAAACAGGAGAACAGGAGGAGACAGAACAAAACAAAGAGACCATTAGAAGGAACTAAAGTGTGAGTCAGAGAAACACAAACACAGAACATGAATGTGGAGAAAGAAGGAGGCCAATCAGCATCACCAACTCATAACTGCAGCGCAAAAACACCTTCAGGCTGATGAAACGCTTTCAAAACCTCACTGAACAAACTACAAAAAATGTTCTCCTGGAGTTGTTTTCAGTTGTTGAAAACTTTTTACAAATTTCCTCCAGCTGAAGCATACAGCAACACATCCCACTGATACAGGTAAAGGTGCATTCCCACCTTTCTAAACAAAAGTGCTAAAGTGCAGCCAGATCGGTCTGTTCTTAAATGGGAGGATTAGTGTGGGAGTTTGATAAAGAGGATGTTTTTATACTTTATTTTTTTAGGATAGGACACCGTCTGTCCTCATCGGATGAGGAAAAAAAGACAAAAACAACTTTTAACAGGAAAAACCGGATGCTGCTTTGCTTTTCATCATTCCCTCTTCAGTGCTGGAAAGTAACTACAAACATTTAGTGAAGTTCTGTACTAAATACAATTTTGAGGTACTTTTTTTGATACTACTCCTCTATACATCGCTGGGAAATATCGTACTTTTTTACATTTTACACTACGTTTACTTGGCAGGTATAGTTATGAGTTAATTTAGAGATTTTCATACAAATCATGTCATGATAAAATATGATGCATTTTTATCAAAATTCACATAAATTATAATTTTTTTTACTTTTACTTTTGATACTTTAAGTACATTTTGTTGTCAATACTTCTGCACTTCTATTTAAGTAACATTTTGAATGTGAGACTTATGACAAATTATCATTTTAAATTGTGGTATCGCTACTTTTACTTCAGTATAATGTAAGGACTGAATCTAGTGTAATGGATACACGCGTACACCTTTAATCAATCAGTGAAAGGAATCTCAGGAATACTGGTAAACAAAGAGTTTATTAAAGGTCTTTTTATGTATACAAATAAAAGTATGGTTTTTCCTTAAAAAAATTATGATCGTGATTAATCATTTTAAAAAATTGGATGTTGGCGGGTCCAAAATGAATATTTTGTTCATCTCTGTGGAAGATATCTGACGTTCTAACAAGGCTTGTGAGCTAACAGTGAAACAACGTCGGCCTCACGTGGTGTCAGTTAGTGGGAAAAAACAGATAAATGGCTGAGATTGACGGTAAGGACTGGCAACGACTTGTTGTGAAGTAAATGCAATGGAACGGGGGATGTGACATCTAGTGACTGATGTTATCAGTAGAACAAATCAAGTGATGGACCAAAGAATTTCATTCCTGAGCTTTTGGCGTCGTATATGAGAACACCTTTTTACGTTACACAGGTAAAACAGCTCAGCTGGCATCTCTCTTTACCTTCCGGGCCTTGGTTTCTGGACCCTCGCCGGTTAAAGCCCGCTGCTCTGGGACACTCTGACACCAGAACCATCATATAGCCAAATCACCTCTTTGGGTCTTAGAGAAGGAAGAGGAGAGAACACGGCGGCTCGCTTCAGTGACCAAAGACTGTCTTCCTGCCTGCTGAGCGCAGCTTCGACCCCAAAGGAAAGAGAGGTGAGGACACCACACCAGAACCCACACAAACCACACCGTTTATTGACATCATACCAGCAACATTACTCCAGTTTCAATGTCTAGACATCTGTAGAATATGTCACAGACATGAAAAAAAGTAAATTTGTATTGTTTTAACTCAACACGTCCTGTTTCTGTTTTAAAATAAAGGCCCTCCCTAGCATATTTTTCTGTGGACAGAATTCCTTCATTTGTTGACACAATGCTTTTCATCTGAAATATTTACAGGACAGTGACTTGCACGGCTCCATATATTAATAAAGTACTGGGTTTTAATTGTGGATTAATAAATGACATCACAATGAAATAAAAAGGCCGTTATGAAAGGCAAACTCAATGTAGAAAGAAAGAGGTGACTGCTGTGGACACCTAACGCCTGAGACACGCAGCACTTCAGCGAGGTCACACAGCAGCGTATTTTTTAATTCATTAATTTTATCGGCAATCGGTAAAAAAAAAGGTCACCAAAGAAAGTCCCCCCCACATCACCAGCCCCAATTGTGTGTCCTGATTTTTATTATCACCTACCTAAGCTTTTTATTCTTAGATTGTATATTGATTATTGAACTTATAGGCAAATAATAACTGAGTGGTCAGAATGACCGTTCTAGTAGTTAGAGAATTCCAGGTGTAAAATTCTTCTGACTTCTGGAACATTCATATGTCAGCTTTTGGTATCAAATCCTCAAAACCAGTAAGACTCAGCAAGAGCTTCTTCTCCGAAGCCATCAGGATAGTGAACTCTGACCTTGCCGAAGCTCAAACCTAGGGAACCTAATCCCCCTACTCCTTACTTACTCCTTACATGTCTCCGCACATTCTGAGGTGTGCAGCTGACAAACAAACTCCTTGAATCCTTGACAATCAAAGACTTCATTCTAGACCTGCCTTCATTGAAAGCCCACAATCACACATGGGTAAATCCATCAGAGAAGAGGAAACGTTCCGCTGTCTTCTCTACGTCCACAAAATACGTTGTGTTTGGAGTAAAAAGCATGGCACCGGCTCTGCTGCTCTGTCCACCTACACATAGTGTATAACCCACAGCTGTGCACAAGCAATTCATGCCCAACTTGTCAAAGGTTCTGCTAGAAAATGGATCGAAAATCATGGACTGAAAGAGACGTTGTGACAGGGAAAAAAAGAAGTAAAGGCAGGTGGAAGGTAAAAATACAACAATGGTCCACAAAGTAACTGAAGATCACAGGTAGAATGTAATGTATGAGTATTACATGATTGATTATTATTATTATTATTATTATTATTATTATTATTATTATTATTTTTATTATTTTAGAGCAAACTGGCCTTGAAAAATAGGCAGAAAAGGAGAAAGGTGCAAGCTGCCATTTGAATCCCATTACCAAGAAATATTTAGGCTGGATGCCATCAGAGCAGCGCTGGCAATTTCTGCAATTAGTGGCCTTTCCATGGCACCGTCCCTTAAGAAGGGACTTAAGGTGCCACGTTGTCGGAGAATGCATTCTAAGTGCATAAAAGCTCTCCGTAAAGCCATTTGTCTGTCTCAGAACATCCTTAGAGCTTTATGTGGGCGGGGAAACACACTCCTCGCAGCTCAATACATCTCTCCGAGATCAGTGTGTACTAAGAAAGTTACACAGGAAATCATCATTTTCACAGTTTGGGAAATAAAACGTTGCGAAAACTGCAGGCAAAGCCGACACAAGAAACTGGTTGTCATAGCTGACATCATATTTTTCACCGAAGTTTCTCATCGAGGAAAACAAGTTCCTGACAGGAAACATTAGTGCTGGGTCAAGAATCAGGCAGAATATTTCAGTGGCTTGGGCTGGAATGGTGTTGCTAAGCACCTCTGAATGCATCTAGTGGGGTGTTCTACTGGGATACATCTAGATTTTGACTTGTGCAGAGGGTGGGGAGGGTGGGGGGGATGGGGATCCCCAAACATGAGTTTGTACACGTACCCTCTCCAAAAGAAAGTTTTCTTTCTTTTGATTTACTATATATTTGCATCCCCGTCTCAGTATCTGCTACCAGTGTACCCTTGAGCAAGACCCTGGATCAGTGAGGGGTTAATTCATTAGCAAACTGAATGGAACATTTGGAATGAGGAATACAATGTGAGAATGTGGAATGGAGGTCTGTGTTTATGTTTAGGTAACAAAACCACTTAGTTAGGTTTAGGACAAACACCATGGTTGGGCTTTAAATAAGTAAACTGAGTACAACACGTAAGGAAACAACGTAACATAAGTACGGAAAACACGTCTCAAATGTAAAACAAAACCCTGGTCTTGAACACCGGTCTCTTGGTTGAAAGTCCTGTGTTTGTTGGATCCATCCGACCCCCCTTCCCAGTCAGTCATTAGTGTCGTTAGCCACATGAATCGTTAGTGTCATTAGTCAGGTCAGTCATTAGTGTCGTTAGTCACATGAGTCGTTAGTGTCATTAGTCACATCAGTCTTTAGTGTCGTTAGTCACATGAGTCGTTAATGTCGTTAGTCATATGAGTCGTTAGTGTCGTTAGTCACATGAGTCGTTAGTGTCGTTAGTCACATGATTCGTTAGTGTCGTTAGTCACATGATTCGTTAGTGTCGTTAGTCACATGAGTCGTTAGTGTCATTAGTCAGGTCAGTCATTAGTGTCGTTAGTCACATGAGTCGTTAGTGTCGTTAGTCACATCAGTCTTTAGTGTCGTTAGTCACATGAGTCGTTAGTGTCGTTAGTCACATGAGTCGTTAGTGTCGTTAGTCACATGAGTCGTTAGTGTCGTTAGTCACATGAGTCTTTAGTGTCGTTAGTCAGGTCAGTCATTAGTGTCGTTAGTCACATGAGTCGTTAGTGTCGTTAGTCACATCAGTCTTTAGTGTCGTTAGTCACATGAGTCATTAGTGTCGTTAGTCACATGAGTCGTTAGTGTCGTTAGTCACATCAGTCTTTAGTGTCGTTAGTCACATGAGTCGTTAGTGTCGTTAGTCACATGAGTCGTTAGTGTCGTTAGTCACATGATTCGTTAGTGTCGTTAGTCACATGATTCGTTAGTGTCGTTAGTCACATGAGTCGTTAGTGTCGTTAGTCACATGAGTCGTTAGTGTCGTTAGTCACATGAGTCGTTAGTGTCGTTAGTGACATGAGTCGTTAGTGTTGTTAGTCACATGAGTCGTTAGTGTCGTTAGTCACGTCAGTCGTTAGTGTCGTTAGTCAAATGAGTCGTTAGTGTCGTTAGTGACATGAGTCGTTAGTGTTGTTAGTCACATGAGTCGTTAGTGTCGTTAGTCACGTCAGTCATTGGTGTCGTTAGTCACATGAGTCGTTACTGTCGTTAGTGACATGAGTCGTTAGAGTTGTTAGTGACATGAGTCGTTAGTCTTGTTAGTCACAAGAGTCGTTAGTGTCGTTAGTCACGTCAGTCATTGGTGTCGTTAGTCACATGAGTCGTTAGTGTCGTTAGGGACATGAGTCGTTAGTGTTGTTAGTGACATGAGTCGTTAGTGTTGTTGGTCACATGAGTCGTTAGTGTCGTTAGTGACATGAGTCGTTAGTGTTGTTAGTGACATGAGTCGTTAGTCTTGTTAGTCACAAGAGTCGTTAGTGTCGTTAGTCACGTCAGTCATTGGTGTCGTTAGTCACATGAGTCGTTAGTGTCGTTAGGGACATGAGTCGTTAGTGTTGTTAGTGACATGAGTCGTTAGTGTTGTTGGTCACATGAGTCGTTAGTGTCGTTAGTGACATGAGTCGTTAGTGTTGTTAGTGACATGAGTCGTTAGTGTTGTTAGTCACATGAGTCGTTACTGTCGTTAGTGACATGAGTCGTTAGTGTTGTTAGTCACATGAGTCGTTAGTGTTGTTAGTCACATGAGTCGTTAGTGTCGTTGGTCACATGAGTCGTTAGTGTCGTTAGTCACATGAGTCGTTAGTGTCGTTGGTCACATGAGTCGTTAGTGTCGTTGGTCACATGAGTTGTTAGTGTCGTTGGTCACATGAGTCATTAGTGTCGGTACTGTAACTGTCTGTTAGCAGGATTACTCCAGAAGTCTGCGATGGATTTGAATGAAATTTTTTGGAGGGTTGGGGTGTGGCACAGTGAACAATCCATTAGATTTTGGTGGCGATCCGGATCATGATCTGGATTCAGGAATATTTTTAAGAATCACGGTCAGCCTGAGCATTAAGACCACAGGGTATAACACATGTGCAGTGTAACTGATGATGCGTGACTCCGCCTCCTTCTGAGAGCAGAGATACGTGTGTGGATGTGTGTGCAGGATGAGAGACAACGTAGTGTAACGTTATACAGACAGAACAAGGCTGCTGAATGAGAGAGGCATCCTCCGATACGTTACACAGAAACACACCGTGTTAATAATAAGCCGACCACCTCACGGTACCTCCAGCTGGGAGCTGGGATCTGTTCTTAAAGTCACGCACCTTGGTGGAGGTCTGCGCTCTCCGAGTGCCATTCTAGTTTAAATAGTGGTGAAAAGCGGGACATTTGAGTGTTTTACAGATATTTGTCGGGACTCGGGACACCGGGCTTGGTGTGGTCCGGTCACCGTAGGCAACCTGCCTCATGCAGCACAAGAAAAGTTCAAATAAAGACAAAATAAAATAACATGGTCAAACCATGAGACTTTGTAATGTACAGTAATATACTCATTCTTCTCTCTCTCTCTCTCTCTCTTTTCTCTCCCTTTTCTTTCTCCTTTTTAAAAAACCTACAACTCCTACACTACACACACACACTCTATAAACCCTTATACAACAGACTGCCCAATTTAAATAAGTTGAAGATTTAGATTTTGCCTGAATTCGGTTTATGAAGAAGTCCGATTCTAAGCAGATTTATGTTGTACCGAGTCACCGAGTGGTTTCAGTAATGAAACATGCTCCTTTTCCACCACGTGAAGAGAGCAGTGTGTGCTCACAGAGGGAGAGAAAGCTGACAGTGTGACTTTCTGCAGAGGTCCTTCCTGCCCAGCGGCACAAACCAGAGCAAGTGTCACAGTTTTCATCTCTCCCCCCCCGCACTGATCTCACACTCGGCTGTTCAAACGGCCACCGGACTCCTTTATGCCCTTTATCAAATCAATGCATTCCTCTGCCCACCTCATAAAAGTCCTGCAAATGGAAAGAAGGCTGAGCTCACACACACACACACACACACACACACACACACACACACACACACACACACACACACACACACACACACACACACACACACACACACACACACACACAGGGGTCACAGCTGACTTTGCCAGACTTTTTTTTTTATATGGATCATTATCTTAATTAATTTGTCAGGCTATTTGCTGACCTGAGAGCTGGAAGCCAAAATGGACTCGTCTCCTCAGCTGACCTCCCTCCGTTGTCTCCGTTGACTTCCTGTTCTTCTCTTTTACGGCTCCCCACCTCTCCTCCTCTGCCCTTCATTCACTTATTCTTTATGTCATTCCTTTCTTCCCTTACCTCTCAGTCCTCGTCCCCCCCCCTCCCTCAGTAATACATCGTTCCTTCACCACCTTTCAGACGCCTCTAAGACCATTTAAGGGCTTTTTATTGACACCTGGAAGTGAATTTAAGACCTTTTTAACAGCCACAATAAAGAATCAAAAAGCTGGCGAAGGCAGCCTCTTTGCAAATGAACACAACCAATGAAAGCTGAGAAAGTACAAATGGGCAGTATAAGAAAAGGGACACTTGTTAAGGAACATTAAGTGCAATTACAGTGGGATTAGAAACGCAGACAGAAAGCATTTAGTAGAAATAGACCTGCTACGTATTAATGAGCGGCACAAAGACATCTGCCTTCAAAAAACACAGCTCTTAAGATGCTGTTCTATTCTGTTCCAAGGCTTCAAATCTGAATTATTTATTCTATGAAGAGATTTAAAGACCAACTGGTGCTGTAGCTCTCTGTCTGTCCTGTTAAATTATGCTCTTGTTTCTCTCACCTTCTTTCACCTCCTCTTCCTCCTCCTCCTCCTCCTCCACCTCCTCTTCCTCCTCCTCCTCCTCCTCCACCTCCTCCTCCTCCTCCTCCTCCTCCTCCTGCTCCTCCTACGTTATTCTGAACTCTGCATCAGAAGCGTGTGAGTCTGACCCCGTTGTGGTTGTTTCAGAACGTAACTCAGGTTTTATTGACATAGTCATAATTTCTTAATTTCTTCTTAATAATGACACTGGACCCAGTGAAGTAGTTATCGATACTCAGGAGCTACAAGACGTGCAACAGGGAGATAAATACACACAGACATGTCTGTAATAACTCTTGTATTTCTAACCCCATTCCTTTTAGCCGTTAACTTGGCGAGTGCAACATTATTAATGACCAAAGCTATGAAAATAAGGCTAAGGAAGTATCGTATACAGCTGCTAGTTTGAAGTCAAATCCAGGTGTTTTTGCCCATTTACTACTGCGACCCATTTTTTAAAGCAAACCATATTTTCAGGTTTTTTAATATATTTCAGTACAGTTTGACAATCAGACTTTTATTTTTTAGTCTATTAAAGAATAAAAGTAAATTAATCACACCAATATCATCACACTCTCTAAGTCTAAACTTGAAGTCTGACTTCAGTTAGCCAGATGTGATAAATCCTGATTTCAGTTCAAGAACAGTTGATTCTAAGATGTTCACTCAGCGACAGAAGGTAAGGCAGCTTTATTTGTGGAGCACATTTCAGCAACTATTCAAAGTGCTTCACACAAACAATCAAGAACGTTGCGACAAAGCGCAAAAGAACATTAAGACATAATTCAAACAGTCATAAAAATGTTAAAGATTAGAAAATAAAAACAAGCTAAAAATACAAGCTAAAATAGAGTAAAACACACAAGAGTAAAAGTTATAGTGCAGTATAATATAATTATTTGGTTTAATAAAAAGAAGCAGCAAACAGGAAAGTTTGAAGCTTTGATTTAAAAGAGTTCTTCCAAATATTTGGTGCATAAAAACTGAACGCTGCTTCTGCATGTTTAGTTCTGACTCTCTCGGTCCGTGCTTTTTTAGCATTACAGATTGAAGGTGAGCACTAACCTTTAATCTTCTCCTCTTTGGCTCCAAAAACTATGACCTCAGTTTTGTCTAAAGTTCAGCTGAAGAAAATCCTGGCACATCCAGTTATTGACTTGTTCAGTGAACTCACTCAGTGCACGTACTGGACTGTAGTCTCTCGGTGATAGAGATAGAAAGGTTGACTCTGAATAGTGTGTTTTATGAGACTGTAATATTCTAAACATTTGATCTCAGCCTCATTCATTTATAGAGCCGTAATTTCAGCTGACTGCCATGTGACATTTCCTGCAGAGAGCTCGTAAGGTTTTTCCAGGGTAATCCAGGCCATTCCAGGATACGACCAGGAAGCTGCTGCGAGGACTTCGGAGATGAGAAAACATTTCTTTGTGATGTCTGAGCCAATATTAACGTTAAAAAACATCCAGCGACTCCACCGCATTTTACTGTGGTCAATAACAAGAAGTGAAAATATGAGTTAATGGCACAGTGAGTTCATCCGTATTGGATTGTGGAGGAGGAGGAGGAGGAGGAGGAGGAGGAGGAGGAGGAGGAGGGGGAGGGGGAGAGAGGAGGAGGAGGAGGAGAGAGGAGGAGGAGGAGGAGGAGGAGGAGGAGGAGGAGGAGGAGGAAGAGGAGGAGGAGGAGGAGGAGGAGGAGGAGGAGGAGGAGGAGGAGGAGGAGGAGTGCTCTTGTGGTGATTTATGGCTCTCACAGCACTGTCAGGCAGACCCTATTTTCCCAGAGGTCTTTGCAACAGGAGCCAAAATAACACTCCTTTTCCTACACACCTCTGTGTGTTTCCTGCCAGCCAGCCAACACCCCCCCCCCCCCCCCCCCCATCCCGTTGCCCGTTCTTTCATTTCAAAATAAAAGCCCTCAAGCGTTTAGTTCTGTGGACAGAATTCCTTCATTTGTTAACACAAGGCTTTTATTCTGAAATATGTGCAGGACGGTGTTGTAGAACATGCAGTGACTTGCAGAGCTCCATGAATGAATATAGTATGGGTTTTCAATTGTGGATTATTACTATTATTTACAAATTACCACACATTTCTTAACCTTTCTCTGTCTAAAATAAATATAAATGATATTTATAATGAAATGAAATGGCCATTATGAAAGGAAAACTATGTAGAAAGAAAGAGCTGACAGCAGCAGCAGCAGAAACGCTGAAAAAACGCTGCAGAAACGCAGCCGTTTCTGTGGCTGCGTTTCTTGGTTTAACATGAATTCACTGCATCTCCCTACGTGCACATATTACAACACATTCTCATCCCAACTCGTCACATACTGACGCCTTGTCAGTATTGGCATCACTTTACAGTCGCAATAAACACGTGCTTCATGTTGTGAATGAAACAAAAAACACCTGCTTAGGTTCAGGCAATAAAACCATTATAGTTTAGGTTTAGGAACAAACTACATGGTCGGGCTTAAAACTACGATGTTTATAGAGTGAAAATGAAGCTGAACGTTGTGAACACGGGACACAAACAGCGGTCTCCTGGATGAAAGCCTTGTGTTTGTTGGTTTTTGACAAATAATTGTTTACAGTATGTGAAGCATGAGTAGGTTTTCCCTTTCTCTTAATGTCATTGGTGGCCTAAATCTTTCTTAAAACAGTATCTTGAAAACTAATCTGCATAATTCCATGAAATTTGAAGCCCAAATCATCGAATTCCAATTTTTTTTACATGATTTTGAAAGCTAATTTTATATACTTGGCGATTTTTTCAATCATTCAAATTAGGCTGGATGGTTAGTAACACATTTTTCTGTGGTGTGACAAACTCAGAATGCATATTTATTATTGCTTTACACAGACTTTAACCCATCCTGAGGAGCATCGGGCTGCTGTTTGCCGTGTAATAATCACAGAGGTCCGGGCTTATAGCTGTAAATCTACAGCACTGTTTGAGTTCTCTAATCGTCTGCTCTCTCTGCTTCCTCTTGTTTCTGAGATCCTGTCACTCACCAGGTCGCCCACACTCTTCAAGGATCCTTCATATCAGGAGACCATTAAAAAGCCCTTGACTCTGCACCTGGTATTACCTGTTGCAATCTCCTCATTTAGTTTCAGCAGCAGATTCCTCTCTCACAAATCAATACGGGAGCAGGACTCCGGGCCACGAGAGGGAAATGATAGGCAGAAGTAATAATTGCCATCCATCACCAGGAGATGGATGTTGGAAATATAATAAAACGTGAACCAGAAAGATTATCTGAGCCAACCGTTCCACAACCAAGTAATCACACAAAGCAAACAAACACAATCCTTTTTCTTTCCTGCTTTGGCTCCCGTGACTGATGTGTTGCATTGACCCGTTAACTCCAGCCTTATTAATTACCTCTTTAGCAAGCGAGAGGAAGGATAATGGAAGTTTTGCCGTGCGCGGTCACCAAGTGAGGTGGAGGGAAAGCATGACGGGCAGCGTCTGAGAGCGCGGGCAGCATTAACCTTTGCATTTGTTCAGAGGAAGGAGACTTTAGACTCTGATGACGGACGCCGACAGATCGGTGAGTATCGGCGGTCACGCTTAATGAGACGACACGGGGAAACGCTTCCCTCCAGACATGTAGCACTGGAATAAACTTCATTAATGGACCCGTGCTGTCCTCCACTAATTAAGACTACTGGATAAAAACTATTCACATGCTGAGAACTGACTTAATAACTTAGTAACAGTTGTAGAATGAATGAGAATATAATCAGTTTTCATAGCTGCTTTGGAAACTTGATTGTTGCATGACTTCATAAATCAGAAGAAATTAATCTCATCTTCATGGCTGTCAGTTTTGCCCTTTACTTTCATCATTATATCACGATTGAAGAATGCAGTAGAGTAACACATTATAATGTGCAAACCTCACAATTATTTCAGAAAACAGAAACCGATATCGATATTTCTTTGACAAAAACATCATTTCTAGACAGAAATAGACTGGAAATTAATATTTTAAATTTAATTTTGACAGACCATTTAAATTGATTCCTGTTTGTCAAACGTTGGTCTGAAGAGTCGAGAGAGCCAAGCGCAGCGTTTTACACGGTCGGATAGACTCATCCATAATGCAGAGCTCATCCCATAATCCAGATGAGGCTGAGGGAATTCTCCTGTATGTGGCATTTACTTCCATTACCATATTATTGGCTGCCGTTGCACCATATAGAGATACTCAAACTTCTTCTACAGTAGTACAGCAGCAAAGGCCAATTAGCATCAATTAAGTTAGAGCTAGTAACACTAGGTCAGAGGTCAGAGGTCAGCAACCTGCGTCTCTTTAGCTCCTCTCCAGCGGCTTCCTGTGGCTTTTTAAAAAAATAGTGGAAATGAATAACTGTTTTTTTGTTTACATTATCATTTTTATTTATCATTGTTGTAGGTCTATGGTCCGACGGTACGACGGAGTATTAGGGCCACATTCAGGAAAATAATAAATCTGAGATTTAGAGAATAAAGTCATAATATTACGAGAATAAAGTCATAATATTATGAGAATAAAATCATAATATTACAAGAATAAAGTCATAACTTAACTAGAAAAAAAGTCCTAGTGTTATGAGAATTAAGTCAGAAGTTTAAGAGAAAAAAGTCGTAGTATTGTGAGAATAGTCATGATATTATGAAGTAGTAATTTTACGTGTTATTTTCTTTTTTTATCGTAAAGTTATGACTTTATTCTCGTAATATTATGACTTCTTTTCTCGTAATATTATGACTTTTTTCTCGTAAAAATATGACTTTTTTTCTCGTAAAGATATGACTTTATTCTCGTAATATTACGACTTTTTTTTTCGTAAAGTTATGACTTTATACTCGTAATATTACGACTTTTTTTGCGTAAAGTTATGACTTTATTCTCGAAATATTACGACTTTTTTTCTCGCAAAGTTATGACTTTATTCTCGTTATATTATGAATTTTTTTCTCGTAAAGTTACGACTTTATTCTGTAAATCTCAGATGTTTTTTCCCTCAATGTGACCCTAATACTCCGTAGTACATTAACACTTTGGCCCTCACTGCATTAGACTTATATTCTATAAACTTAGACTATAAACTGTGTTACCTTCATCACAATGATCAAATGTTTTGCGGCTCCAGACAGATTTTTGCCTAAAATGGCTCTTTTGATAGTAAAGGTTGCTGACCCCTGACCCCTGACCCCAACAAGTTGGCCAGCTAACTACACTTTACTAAGTTAGTTAACTAACCAGAACGGACCAACAAACAGACAGATTTATGGGTTTGCTGCTCAGACACAAAGAAGCATCAGTGCTCCTGCAGCTTGGAGGATGACCTTTGACCTGCAGCTTCTACTATAGTCATACGTCATATTCCAACTTTACCAACAACCTTCTTTTTTTTTTTTTAACTTTGAGCTCAAAATTAAGTTAAGTCAAAAAAATGACATGAATATGAGAAATATGAGAAATATGAAATATCATAGAAATGCCAAAATACACTGGAGGGCTTTAAGTGCATCGACACAAAAAACAAATCAAAAATATGCACTTAAGTGATAATAATCATCAATAAATGAATCAGAATCTAACCCTTATAACTTCATATAGACACATCCTCCGTTTCCATGAAATAAACTACTGATAGAGCTTCATGTAACCCTGAACATCACTGGGAAACTGTTATTGTTGGAAAATCAAAATCTACATTCAGCAGCCTTCGTCAGGAGTTCGGGCCAATTACTGTTTCAGTTTATTGTAAAAGCTTCCCATCCTTGATTTGCATTTCCCATAGAGTGTAGTTGATTATTTATTAAGGGCGGCTGCACATCCAGAAAAGCTATAAGCTTTAAAAGTCAGTCACTAAGAGGAAAAGAAGTGTCCGGTTTCAGAATGAAACGGTTTTAATGTTGGAACAGTTGTTTCCTGTAGTTTGATGGTAACATCTAGTTCTAGAAATCAAACCAGAGTTCAAGGAACAAAATGGTCAATTAAATGATTTCAGTTTGAACCGACAGCGATTAGCTTGAGATGGATCATACCACGACCAGAGGACGACACTTCTCTAAAGCCCGTTAGGTGATCGGGCTGGTGTTTGGGGAATTCCTGGGAATAACTGGAAATATACGTCAGGTTTTTAGCTTCACATATATCCATTCAAAGACTGTCCCCATAATAAACGCAGGCAGAGGTTCTTCCTAATGTAATTAAAGTTTCCTCCCCACGTGGAGGTGATCCAGCCTCAGCACCGCTGCTGTCTGAGTTCAGAAGTGAACAAAGGATCAAGTGTTGGTTAAAATGTGATTAAACAGGGAGCGTTATGGGATGGTGAAGGGTCACCTGTCTCCACTTAATAGCCATCTTGGGGAGGCTTTAATCTTCCGTACCGGTGGAAGTCAACGGGAAA